>CM019166.1:7062294-7386771 GCA_009733165.1 Naja naja
AAGAAAATTAAGTAAAATGGGGCACAGCTCACTTAACACATTTCCCACTTAGCAACATAAATTTGGGCTCAATTGTGGTCGTAAGTTGAGGATTACTGACTGTACTTTTCAAACTGGATGGCTTTAAGCGGTACGGACATCACTTCCCAGAATTCCCCATGTGGAATTGCAGAGGGTCTGAAGATCATCTAGACTTCAACATCCAGAATTCTCAGGTCATGAAGGCTGGGGAATTCTGGGAGTTGAAGTCCATACCACTTAAAGCTACCCAGGCTGGAAATATTGTCTTAGATCTACTTCCTCCCCGCCACCTCAGCTCTGCCTCTGACAAAAGGACAGCCCCCTTCAGCCAAAGTCATCAGCCTTTTTAGGAAGATGAGTACAGACTCTGTCACACTCACAAAATGGCTACCCCTTTTCTCAGGGTTTTTTCTTTTTTGGCCTTCCCGTGAAAGCTCGTTCTGCAAGGACTGCTGTGCAGAACAAGCTTGCAAGAGAGAGGTAGGGATCCCATATCACCCCCCACACACTCCCCAGTCAAAGGATGCTGCATCCAACTTGCAATGGCCTTGCCATTCCCTGTGTCACCCCCTCGGGCCCCATTTACCACTGTGTCAGCTTCCATTTCCAAAAGGGAGCACCCAATTTGATGGAAGCGAAAGGGGGCTCTCATTCTCCTGCTCTCTCTTACTCACACGTACACACCGAGACCGCAACCATTCCAGAAGCAATCAATCTATCGGACACAGCACCAAAGAGCTGCGTTCACCTGTCCTTCACTCTTCATCACACAAAGTCCTAAAATGGGTAAAATGTTGAAATTGCAAATCCGATGTCTGGCTTTCTCTCTCTCTCTCTCTCTCTCTCTCTCTCTGACACACACACACACACACACACACACACACTTTAGCCATTCTTCAGAGGCTGAGAATATTGGATGTGTTTCAATTTCTAAAACCAGTTATTTAGGGAGCTGGTGGTAACTTGGGGAGCGAGGAAAAAAAATTGTACCAAGGAGAAAATATCCCTTTGTGCGTATATGTTCAAATACACTTTCATATTTCCCAAAGCGAAGCCCTAATATGTAAGAAAAGAATAAAACTGGCTTGTACCAACATTTTATTTTTGCATTTGCATAGCCTGCTTGACCCGAATGTGACTTGAAATCCATTCACACAATACACTGAATCACAAAAGAAACAAACAATCCAAGGTTAAAATGAATCGAACTCCATCCACTGAATTGACAGATTATATGGACACAGCCGTTGCTTTCTGTAGCAATTTTCTCTAGCATTGTGCCCTGTAGGTGTGTGTCACAATGTCCATCATCCCCATTCAGCACAGCCTAACTGAGTAATGGCAGTGGGAGTCAAACACTTTCTGGAAGAAACTGGTTTATGGATTTTGGAGAGGGTTTGAACTCTAACCCTTCCTAAGAGCACTCAATTTTGCTAATGGAATGGCTATTTTGGGCTCAAAATAAAGGGAGGGGTGCAATTTGGTGTCCATGTTGAAGGTGCTGGGCTAGGAAGCAGGAGACCGTGAGTTCTAGTCCTGCCTTAGGAATGAAAGCCGGCTGGGTGACTTTGGGCCAATCACCAGGAGACGATGAGTTTTAGTCCCACCTTAGGCACTCTGCTGACTGCCAGGAGTTTGATTCTCACTGGCTCAAGGTTAACTCAGCCTTCCATTCCATCCTTCTGAACCCAGATTGTTGGGGGCAAGAGGCTGACTCTGTAAACCGCTTAGAGGGCTGGAAAGCACTGTGAAGTGGTATGTAAGTCTAAGAGCTATTGCTATTTTCCTTCCTTCCTTCCTTCCTTCCTTCCTTCCTTCCTTCCTTCCTTCCTTCCTTCCTTCCTTCCTCCCTTCCTCCCTCCCTCCCTTTCTTTCCTTCCTTCCTTCCACCCAGGATCATGTGATTGCCATTTGTGACCTTTGCAGGGGGCTTCCAAGACGGAAGGAAGCTGAATTCACTGAATGACCACAGCAAAAACACACAAAAAAAGTCATAAAATCAGCTGCAACTCACCTAATGAACACATCATTTAGCATCGGAAGTTCCAGCCCCAAATTGGGGTCATAAGTTGAGGACTGCCTGTAACTGTTTTGGATGGCAGACTTGGGGAAGTGGCCTTCATTGTCTGTAGGTGCCGCAGAATGTATTACAGTACAGGTATTCCTCGACTTACAACAGTTCATTTAGGGACCGTTCAAAGTTATAAAACATCACTAGAAAAAGTGACTTACGACTGTTTTTCACACTTACGACCTTCGCAGCATCCCCACGGTCATGTGATCGAAATTCATAGGCCTGGCAATCTGTTCATACTTATGGCCGTTACCTTGTCCCCTTTTGCGACCTTCTGACGAGCAAAATCAAAGGGGAGGCCAGGTTTTACTTAACAGCTGGAGTGATTCACTTAACAACTGTGGGGGGAAAGGTCGTAGAAATGGGGCAAAACCCATTTAACAAATGGTCTCACTTGGCAACGAAAAGGCTAGGCTCCGGGGTGGTCGTAGGTCAAGGACTGCCTGTTCTGCTTTCCCACCGCTGAAAATTCACCAGCCTCCCATTCCAATTGTTCTGTGCACACAAAGGGAAGAGGGGACCAGCCGCAGTGTTGCTCCAGGCGCGGCGTAATGTTTAGATCGGCACTTGAGACAGGCAGGCACAGAGAAATGCAGAGGGTCTGCTCCGAACGCCTCCAGCCGCCCTCAACTTTCACAGTAAAGACATGGCTGAAGTTCAGGGCCACAAAAGAAGATTCCCAGGATGAAGCAAAAGGATGAGATGCCCCATAAACAAGCAGGGATGATTTCTGCACTGAGCCCAATATAGATCAACAAAGATGATTAGGGGACTGGAAGCTAAAACCTATGAAGGACGGTTGCTGGAATTGGGTAGGTCTAGTTTAATGAAAAGAAGGACCAGGGGAGACAGGAGAGCATCTTCCAATATTTGAGGGGCTGCCCCAGAGAAGAGGGGGTGAAGCTATTCTCCAAAGCATCTGAAGGCAGGACAAGAAGCAATTGGTAGAAACTAATCAAGGAGAGAATCAACCTGGAACTAAGGAGAAACTTCCTGACAGAACAATTAATCAGTGGAACAACTTGCCTCCAGAAGTTGTAAATGCTGCAACACTGGAAGTTTTTAAAAAGAGATTGGAGAACCACTTGTCTGAAGTGGTGTAAGGTTTCCTGCCTAAGCAGGGAGTTGGCCTAGAAGACCTCGAAGGTCCCTTCCAACTCTGTTGTTCTAAGATCAGAAGTTTACATTTTACATTTATTCGGAACTAGCTGGATACCCGTGCTTTGCTACAAAACTATGTGGTCGGGCTTAGTTTTTGGTGAGGAAAATAAGGGAGAAAAAATTCTGCCTCTGCCTACCAGTGTCCTATCGGTAGCGTCCTCTGGGTAGTCCTCCTGTCAGTGTGTCCTGAGAGAATTGAGGAGAGGTGTGGGGCTGGAAACTGAAGCAGTATTCGCTATGTGAGCAAGAAGGAGACAGCCAGGAGCCTGGGCATGGCTCAGCTGAACTGTTCTGTACTAAAGCTGCTTGGTGCTCTGAAACTGAAACTGAAACTCCGCTCCTCTGCTTGTGTTTTGTATTTGGAAGAGATTTCTTTCCAGGTGGGGAGGCGGAGTAGAACTCCTTAGCATCAGAGCGTGTTAATAATAATAATAATATAGGAAATACTAATGCTCTGAGGGTCATTTCGAAGAATCCTTTCTTAGTGAGCACCTAGAAGCCAAGAGGAACATACGTGCCAAATTTCAAGTTTGTAGGCTTTACGGTTCTGGAGATTTTTTGATGGTGCGTGAGGGGTATTTTGCTTTTACATGTATAGATTAGGTGGGCCAGTATTGAAAGGGATTGTTTAGAGCAGTGTTTCTCAACCTTGGCTGTTTGAAGCTGGGTGGACTTCAATTCCCAGAATTCCCCAGCCACTTGGCTGGGGAATTCTGGGAGTTAAAGTCCACCCAGCTTCAAGTGGCCAAGGTTGAGAAACACTGGCTTAGTTTATCAAGTGCCCTTCCCACCCTGATGCCGCAGATCTGTAATGGAAACTAAATTCAAGCATCTTCCATTGTTCTGCTTGTTGCAAAACCTCTTGAAGAATGGCAAGAGAAACACCCCCTTTTTTTTTCTAACTGCACACTGCACCATCTGACAACGATGGTACTGGAGGTGCAGGTGGGCTTGGAATTTTAGTCCTGCCTGAGGATGTAAAAGAGAAATAAATGAGTTAAAGATGCGTGGTTCTTAGATGTCTCCATCATCCCCCCCCCAAAAAAACCACATTCATATTTTTCCCCCTTTGCCCTTAAAACACAACAGGACAATCTGAGGGGCGTCCAGACCCCACATAATCAGCCCTGCCTACTGCAACCCCTCACCCAACAAAATTGTTTATCTGCATCCCACGTGGCTTTTCGGTTGTCAATCAAGCTCAAAGCAGGTAACGATGACAGAAAAGTTGATGGAACGGCTGGTCGATCAAGGTAGAATACAAACAATTACATGATACGGCAACCTTAAACAGACTAAAAGGCTGGAATTAATTAAGGCGCTCCGTTCAAGCAACGCAGTAATTCATGCTACGTGCTGTGTTTAAGGAGTCCACAAATAATTAATACCAAGGCCTCAAAATACATGCATCATGACAGCTTCCTCAGTGGCTGTGTTCACACAATAGTTCCACCCAGCAAACAGATTCACACACACCAGATGCTCTGATCAGTGTGCACTTTGGAAGAGGTTTTGGATGACAAAATACACCGTGTGAATTCAGCCCATTGGGTTATCTTACGATTCAATGGGAACCCAGAAATTTGGTCACAAGTAGACCTCGACTTACGGCCATTTGTTTAATGAGCATTCAAAATTACAACAGTGATGAAACTAATGCCTGACAACTGGTCCTCACACTTAGAACCATTTAGTTCCCCCTAAGCATGAATTACTACGTTGCTTGAATGGAGCATAATCCTGGAGTCACATGATCATCATCAGGGACCTTCCCCATGGGCTTCCAACAAGCAAAGTTGGGCCTTGGTGGCTCAGGCTGTTAAATGCCTGCATTCAAGTTCCAGCTGCCTACAATTACTGTAGGCTCGAATCCTACCAGGCTCAAGGTTGACTCAGCCTTCCATCCTCTCGGGGTAGGTAAATTGAGGACCCAAGATTGTTGGGGGCAATAAGCTGACTTTGTAAAAATGCCGCTTAGTAATAAGCAGGCATATACAATGGAATGAAGGCTATTGCTGAGCACACTGGGTTGTATCCCAAAAATTGTAAGCCGCCCTGAGTCTTCGGAGAAGGGCGGCATATAAATGTAATTTAAAAAAAAAAAAGTTAATGGAGAAGTCAGATTTGCTTAATGACAGCAGGATTGGCTTAATGGGTTCACACCACAGAGTGAGATGGCTACCATATAAATGTTATAAAGAAGTAACAACCACCATGGCAAAAAGATTGTAAAATTGAGCATGGTCATGTGATTATTCCCTTAACAACTGCCTCACTTAGCGACAGACGGTCCAATCCCAGTTGTGGTCATGAGTCACGGATTGCCTGTAAATCAGAAACCAGGTTAAGTGCAAGTGAATGCAATCTATGTGCTTGTTTCTGGGGCAATGCACGTGTCCTAATGAGAAGACTTCTTAAAAGGCAAGTGTGGACATTCATAAATTAAACCCAATAAACACAGCTGAAAAAGAGGGCAAGGCCTTCCTGGTTGAACATTTCAGAATCTACCTCTCAGGTCAAGCTTGTGCATCTAAACTGCCTCATTAGCACTAAATAATCCTGTCTTTACTTCCTCTGCTCCTTAACTTCTCCAAACTCTGAAGCCAACTAGCAGGATTTCAAGAGCCAGTCCAGAATAAGTCAGGCTGGAGAACAAAACGTAGCAGAATAGAAAAATATAGTTGGAAGGGGTCTTTTAGCCCAACCACCTGCTCAAGAAGGAGACCCTATATCAGATAAAATGGCTGTCCAGTTCTTCTTAAAAGCCTCCAGTGATGGAGCGCCCACCACTTCTGGAGGAAAGTGGTCCCACTGGTTTATTGTTTCACTGCCAGGAAATTTCTCCTTAGTTCTAGGTTGCTTCTAAACTTGATTAATTTCCACCTTCTTCTTATCTTGCCTTCAGGTGCTTTGGGAAATAGGTTGACCCCCTCTTCTCTATGGCAGACCCTCAAATACTGGAAGACTGCTATCAAATCACCCCTAACTTTCTTTTCACTACAAATACCCAATTCCTGCAACCGTTCTTCATATGTTTTATTCTCCAGTCCCCTCATCATACTGGTTGCTCTTCTCTGCACCCTTTCCAAAGTCTCAATATCCTTTTTATAGTGTGGTGACCAAAACTGGACGCAGTATTCCAAGTGTGGTCTTACCAAGGCCATACCTGGAATGCAGGTTTGGAATAGCAGGTTTGGCTTATCTATCAAGCAGAACTTGGGGAGGAAAAAGACAGAGATGGCTAAGTGGATGACAGAATCTGTGCCCATAGTTCTACCGTGTTTCCCTGAAAATAAGACCTACCCTGAAAGTAAGACCTAGCACTATTTTCTAAACCTGCCCTAATATAAGACCTACCCCGAAAATAAGACCTAGTGTAAATCTCCAGTTCCAGGAAGACTTTTCAGGGAACAACCGTGCACCCGCGAGAAACACCCCCCCCTACACACTCACACCCACTATTTGGCACCATAAATATATAAGACCTACCCTGAAAATAAGACCTAGTGTGTTTTTGGGAGTCAAAAAAAATATAAGACAGTGTCTTATTTTCGGGGAAACACGGGTATGTCTGGCTCACTTCCGTTCCTGCTGTTAATGAGCGTTTAGTGAAGGGTGTTCTCTTTGGAACCTGATGGTCTCTTCAGTGGGAGGACAAAATGTTTAATTTCATGACAAATCCTTCTTTCTGACTGCCACAGGCTACCGCTGCTCTCCTCCTACGATATCATTCTTGGAGCTTTTTAGTGAAAGTTCACTAAGTGGACCAAATCTTTTTTTTTTTGTTTAAAAACCCATTCAAGGAACTAAATCTTGAGAGAACAACTCTCTCTCCCTTCTGCCAACACATAGCAACCGACAGAGTCTAGCAGCAGTTGAAAGACGGCAAGTAAAAGCCGACAAAATGATTACAGAACCTGCAGACATCTTGAAGCATCTCTGCCTCCCAGTTGAAGACAAAATGTTGCTTTTATTAATCCGTATTCATCACTTGGCTTTCAGCATACCAGTCTTAAGACAGCGCGAGTGCTTTGCACTTCCTTTATATTTTGTCCCAAACCATTCAGGAAGCCTGTCCTGCAGCAAGGCAAGACTCTACAGGTAGTCCTCAACTTATGACCAGAATTGGGACCAGAATTTCCACTGCTAAACAAGGCAGTTGTTCAATGAGTTGCACCCATGTTTAGGGCCTTTTTTTGCCACGGTTAATTAAGTGAATCACTGCACACAGGTATTAAGAGATTCTGGCTTCCCCCATTGACATGCTTGTCAGAAGCCACTGGGAAGATCACAAATGGAAATAACATAATCCTGGGGACCAATAGACATAGTAATAGCCCTTAGACTTATATACCGCTTCACAGTGTTTTACAGCCCTCTCTAAGCAGGTTGCAGAGTCAGCCCATTGCTCCCAACGATCAGGGTCCTCATTTTATCGACTTCAGAAGGACGGAAGGCTGAGTCAACCTCAAGCCGGTCAGGATTGAACTCTTGGCAATCGGCAGGATTAGTCTGCAATGCTGCATTCTAACCACTGGGTGGGCAGGCAGGCAGGCAGGCAAATAGCACTAGCACTTAGTGTCCCAAAGTTGTTGAGACCACTTGGAGGTTTAGCTGTTTCCTCAAATAAATGTGTGTCCTCAGATAAATGGGTCCTTCCACACCCATTTGCACTACTCAGGTGACCCTGAGGACACAAATAAACCTCCAAGTGGCCTCAACGACTCTCTAAGACAGTGCATTCCCCACCATTTGGATGAGAAGTGAAATGTCTTCAAAAAAACCCCCAAGGAAGTCTACTTGCCTTTTGGAAAAATCCCTTGGGGACACATGACCCCCCCAAGACTCTGCAACCATCATAAATACATGCCTGTTGCCAAGCACTTTTGATCAGGTTGGCTGTTGGGATGCTGCAATGGTTGTAAGTGTGAGGACTGGTCATGTCACTTATTTCAGTGTTATGACTTCCGTTTCTAAATGATCATTAGAAGGACCACTTGTACTGCCAAGGGGGAAAAGGACCAGAGTCTTGGATTTGAGCTCTAAAAATCTGGAATCCTTTCCTTCAGTCAGATGCAGAGGACCCAGTCCCTTGGGCAATAGAAGTAGTCCTCGACTTATAAGAGTTTGTTTAGTGACTGCTCGAAGTTACAACAGCACTGAAAAAAGTGACTTTTGACCGTTTTTTGCATTTATGGTCGTTGCAGCATCCCTGCAGTCCTGTCATCAAAATTCACAACTGACTCGCATTTATGATGGTCGCCGTGTCCTGGGCTCACGTGATCCCCTTTTGCGACCTTCCGACAAGTCAATGGGGAAAGCAAATTCACTTAACGACTAACTTAACAACCACAGGGATTCCCTTAACAAATGGGGCAAGTAAAAACGGGGCAAAGCTCCCTTAACAAATGTCTCCCTTAACAACATAATTTTGGGGCTCAACTATGGTCATAACCCGAGGACTACCTTTGCACTTCAGGAAGTCACTGACTGCTGATCTGCGGCTGCCACAGAGTGTTATACTTCCTTCCTTTTAACCGGTTTGATTTTTCTTCCCCTTCTCCTTCTGCATATTGTTCAGATTCATCCTTCGGGTCCTTTTGTGAGTCCCGATGTTAAACAGGTAAATTCTGCAGTTAATGTCTCGTACGAATCCATTCGTGGGTAGCTGTCACCCAAGAGGCAAACGGGGAACTCCAAATCTCAGGGGCCAATTGAATGCTTAAAAGGCATGCGTGCACGCCACATCGCAGTGCAATTATGTTTGTTTCAGGCCTGCTGCAAGCAAACCCACAGAAGTTACTAGTCCACAACAAGTTTTATTGCTTGCCTCACAGTCGCCGCTGCAGTCTGCACAAAATGAGAGAGCGAAGCTGAGAAGGCATTTCCTCAACCGGGGGGCAATCAAGTTCTCTAAAAAGGGAGAGGTTTTGAATCCCGCCCCCTCCCCGATTTGTGGGCACCATGGAGATTTAAGAAGTGGCCTGACTGATGGAGAAAAGGTCTCCCATATGCTCCGCAGGTGAAAGAACAAGGCTAGAATCTGGCTTGCCTTCCCACAACATCCTTATCCGGGTCAATTGCAATCTTGGAGCAGGTAGTCTTCGATTTACGACCACAACTGAGCCCAACATTTCTATTGTTAAGCGAGACACTGTTGTTAAGTGAAGTTTGCCCCATTTTAGCTCCTCTCTTGCCTCAGCTGTTAAGTGAATCCCTGCAGTTGATAAGTCGGAAACCCCATTGACTTTGCTTCTCAGAAGGCCACAAAAGGGAGATCACATGGCCATGGGACATTGCAACCATCATAAATATGAGTCAGTTGCCAAGTGTCTGAATCACATGATCACAGGGAGGCCGCAAAGATCATAACTGCGAAAAATGGTCCTAAGTCGCTTTTCTCAGTGCCGTTGTAACATTGAATGGCCACTAAGTGAACTGTTGTAAGTCAAGGACTACCGGTACTCTTTTCGTCTTTTCCTGGAGAAACTGCTGTCTTGAGGGGAGGGTTGATAAGTTAGTCACCTGGTTGTTAAGTGAATCTGGCTTCCGCATTGACTTTGCTTGTCAGAAGGTCACAAAAGGGGATCGCATGACCTCGGGACACGGCGACCGTCATAAATCTGAGTCAGTTGCCAAGTGCCTGAATTTTGATCACATGATCATGGAGATGCTGGGAAGCTCGTAACTGCGAAAAACGATCCTAAGTCCCGTTTTTCGGTGCCGTGGTAACTTTGGTCACTAAACGAACTGATAACAGATCATCAGAGTTGGAAGGGACCTTGTAGGTCATCTAGTCCAACCCCATGCCCAAGCAGGAGACCCTACACCATTTCTGACAGAGGGCAGTCCAATCTCTTCTTGAAAGCCTCCAGGGATGAAGCTCCCACAACTTTATTTATTTATTTGATTTGTCAATCGCTTACAAGGTAATAAGTATAAGGATAAACATAGTTATGACTACATGAAATGGATACATATAAGAAAAATAAAAGAGAAACAATAGGACAGGGACAGTAGGCACATTGGTGCGCTTATGCACGCCCCCTACAGGCCTCTTAGGAAAGGGGTGAGGTCAATAGTAGACAGTCTAAGGTTAAAGTTTGGGGGGTTTGGGGAAGAAACCACAGAGTCAGGTAGAGTATTCCAGACATTGACCACGCTGTTGCTGAAGTCGTATTTCCTGCAATCGAGTTTGGTGCAGTTTACCTTGAGTTTGTATCTCTTGTGTGCTCTTGTATTGTTATGGTTGATGCTGAAGTATTCACTGACAGGTAGGACATTGCAATATATGATTTTATATACTATACTTAGATCGGACCGAAGACGGCATAGTTCTAGGTTTTCTAGGTCTAGAATTTCAAGTCTGGTGGCATAAGGTATTCTGCAACGAGTAAAGGAGTGGAGAACTCTTCTTGTGAAATATTTTTGGACTTTCTCAACTGTATTAATATCAGATACATAATGCGGGTTCCAGACTGATGAGCTATATTCAAGTACTGGTCTACCAAATGTTTTGTATGCTCTAGTTAGCAGTGTGATATTACCGAAGAATAAGCTACGCAGGATTAGGTTAACAACTCTTAATGCCTTTTTGGCTATGTAGTTACAGTGGGCTCTAGCACTTAGATCATTAGAGAAGAGTACTCCAAGGTCCTTGACAGAGTTTGGATCATCAACAAGGTCTTGACTATTCAGCTTGTATTTTATTTCCTGATTTTTTTTGCCAATATATAAGAATTCCATGGGTTGATTGTTCTCACTGTCAGAAAATTCCTCCTTATTTCCAGGTTGAATCTCTCCTTGTTCAGTTTTTCCATCCATTGTTCCTTGCCTGGCCTTCACGTGCCTTGGAGAATAGCTTGACCCCTTCCTCTCTGTTGTAACTGTTCTAAGTCGAGGACTACCTGTGGTTGCATTCCTACAACACACTAGGTTTGGCAACCCAAATCCAATTTTGGTGGCTCCCAAGTGCAATGCTTTGTGCAGACGAAAAAGGATTGAAAGCAGTCCCTCACTCTGACATGCAGCAGGTGCACAGCCTCCCATTTCCCCCAGAGGCTGGCATTAGCCACGCAAAAGACTGAGCATGCTCTTCTTCGGGCAAATGCCAATGCATGGAGCAGGGGGTGAAGCCAAAGGCAGGGGGGGGGTGAGACAGCACTGAGTTGCTCCCAAACAAAATGATGTGCCAGAAAGGACTGATTGGCGTGATATCTATTAGAACAGTGTTTCTTAACCTTAGAGGCTTGAAGATGGGTGGACTTCAACTCCCAGAATTCCCTAGCTAGGCATGCAGCATGCATGAACTCCACCCTGGGTCAAGCTGCTCACAATTTGTAAACACTGACAGTTGAGAAACATTGTATTAGAGCAGTGCTTCTCAATCAAGGCAAAGTTAGGATAGCAATAGCCCTTAGACTTATATAGTGCTTCCCAGTGCTTTACAGCCCTCTCTAAGCAGTTTACAGAGTAGGTAGGTAGGTAGGAAGGAAGGACAATAGCAATAGCACTTAGACTTATATACTGCTTTACAGTGCTTTCCAGCCCTCTCTAAGCAGTTTACAGGGTCAGCCTCTTGCCCCCAACAATCTGGGTCCTCATTTTACCCACCTCAGAAGGATGGAAGGCTGAGTCAACCTTGAGACAGTCAGGATCGAACTGCTAGCAGTGGGTAGAGGGAAGGAAGGAAGGAAGGAAGGAAAGGCAATAGCAATAGCCCTTAGACTTTTATGTCACTTCTCAATGCTTTACAGCCCTCTCTAAGCAGTTTACAGAGTCAGCCTCTTGCCCCCAACAATCTGGGTCCTCATTTTGTCGACCTCGGAAGGACGGAAGGCTGAGTCAACCTTGAACTTGGTGAGATTCGAAGTGCCAAATTGCAGGCAGCCAGCAGGCAGCAGAAGTTGCCTGCAGTACTGTACTCTAGCCACTGCGCCACCACGGCTCATAGGCGGACTTCCACTCCCAGAATTCCCCAGCCAACATGGCTGCAAAATTTAATTAATTCCATGACAAGTCCTTCTTTTTCTGTATTTGTTCGTTAAATTTATACAGGGAGCCCTCGACTTGGAACAGTTCATTTAGTGACCGTTCGAAGTTGCAACAGCACAGAAAAGGGACTCGTGACCGTTTTTCACACTTATGACCATTGCAGCATCCCCATGGTCACGTGATTTACCTTCAGATGATTTACATTTATGACGGTTGTAATGTCCTGGAGTCCAATGATCCCCTTTTGCGACCTTCTGACTAGCAAAGTCAATGGGGAAATCAGATTCCCTTAACAACAGTGTGACTAATAAAACAACTGCAGTGGTTCACTGCACAACTGTGGCAACAAAAGGTTGTAAAATGGGACAAAACCCCTACAAATTTCTCATTTTGCAACATAAATTTTGGGCTCAATTGCAGCCACTAGTTGAGGATTCCTTGCGTCCCGCCCATTTGGGCGGGTTACAAACATCAGAAAAACAGAGCTACAAACCTTAAAACACGATTGTTTGCCCAGAAATTGTACAAATTGTAAACAGAAATTAAATTCTGACTGCCATAGACTAGCATCGCTCTCCTCCTATCTACCATATCTTTTAAGGCTGGAGCTTGGCGCTCAAAAACATCTAAGCGAAAGTTCACTAAGTGGGCCAAAACTTTGATTTTATTTTTGTCACATTCAAGGAGCAAAAGTCTTGGGAGAATAACTCTTTCTTCCCCCTACCAGCACATAGCAACCGACAGTGTCTAGCAGCAGTTGAAAGACAGCAAGCAGAAGCAGACAAAATGATTATGGAACTTGTAGACATCTTGAGCCATCTCTGTCTTCCATTTTAAGGCTCTCTGCATTCATCACTCGGCTAGACCACAAGACCAGCCTTAGACAGTGCAAGCACTTCCTTTGTAAGAATTGAAATCCATATTATATCTTAAAATTGCTACGGATGAAGAATAGTGAATTAGAGAGAATGCTATTTGGTAGATGGGGGTCATTTTTCTCCCCCTGCCCTCCATTTGTCAAGGGACCAAAAATGAGTAAAGCAATCAGGGGGTGGAAGAGGGCAGAATTGTTAAACTCTTTGGCTTGTTTTTTTTAATTACATTTATATGCCGCCCTTCTCCAGAGACTCAGGGTGGCTTACAATTTTTGGGATACAACGCAGTGTGCTCAGCAATAGCCTTCATTCCATTGTATATGCCTGCTTATTACTAAGCGGCATTTTTACAAAGTCAGCTTATTGCCCCCAACAATCTTGGGTCCTCACTTTACCTACCCCGAGAGGATGGAAGGCTGAGTCAACCTTGAGCCTGGTGGGATTCGAGCCTACAGTAATTGTAGGCAGCTGGAATTTAAATACAGGCATTTAACAGCCTGAGCCACCAAGGCCCTTGAACTTGATTTGAAGAATTTAAATACAGATAATCCTCGATTTGAGACCACAATGGAGCCCAAGATTTCTGTTGCTAAATGAGACATTTGTTAAGTGAGTTTTGCCCCATTTTACGACCTTTCTGGCCTCAGTTGTTAAGTGAATTCTTGCAGTTGGTAAGTTAGTTACCCGGTTGTTAAGTGAATCTGGCCTCCCCATTGACTTTGCTTGTCAGAAGGTCACAAAACCCCGGGACATTGCAACCGTCATAAATGTGAGACAGTTGCCAAGTGTCAGAATTTTGATTACGTGACCACAGGGATTCTGCAAAGGTCATAACTGTGAAAAACGGTCCTAAGTCACTTTTCTGAGTGCCATTGTAACTTTGGTAAAAGGTAAAGGTTCCCCTCACACCTACGTGCTAGTCATTTTCTGGCTCTAGGGGGCGTTGCTCATCTACGTTACAAGACCGAAGAGCCGGCACTGTCCAAAGACGTCTCTGTGGTCATGTGGCCACCATGACTAAATGCTGAAGGCGCACGGAGTGCTGTTCCCTTCCCACCAAAGGGGTCCCTATTTCTCTACTTGCATTGTTTTAATGTGCTTTTGAACTGCTTGGTTGACAGAAGCTGGGACAACTAACGGGAGCTCACTCCATGATGCAGCGCTAGGGATTCGAACCGCCAAATTGCCGACCTTTCTGATCGACAAGCTCAGCGTCTTAGCCACTGAGCCACTGCACCCCTTTGAACGGTCACTAAATGAACTGTTGTAAGTCAAGGACTACTTGTTCTCTTCTATCTATTCGTGGAGAAACTGCTATCCTGAGGGGAGGAGGGGGGCAGGAGAACATGGCCAGACGTGTGGAGGGACTCTCCAGATCATACACAGCCTGGCTTTGGTTCCCACCATCCCTTACACCTGGAGAAACAAACCACCATCGCTGCTTTCACAGAAAGCTTATTGCAGCTGCATCGAAGGGAATGGCCGCATCGATTTTGCTCTTTTTAATGCGGGGGGGACCCAACCCTTCTGAAGCGTTTCTGTATGGTTGAATTCACCCAGTCTGGTTAGCCTGGTGGTTGAAGGGCAACCTTCTGGGTCCACAATCGGGACACAAAACAACGATGTCATCCCAACGGCCGGGTGGGCTCAAGAGGCTAAGCCACACAAAAAACATGAAACCCAAGGTTAATCGTGTCCTTCTTCTGCATGTGCGAATGCAAGGAAGGGGGTTTGCAGTGAGCCAGGTTCAACATAAATGGGATAGGGGTGAACACAGCCAGCGGCTGGCTCTGCAATGGGTCTTGAGGGGAAGGGAAGCCTTGTGCCCGGGGGCTCTGGCTTGGCATTCCCAGGGTGCCACCCAGCATTGCCCTGGCTCAAAGCAGGTTGGGAGTGCCCGTTCGTGGCCATGGCTGTCTGCCAGGCTTGGGGGCTCAGTCCCGGACTCCTCCTCCTCCTCCTCCTCCTCCTCCTTTCTGCTCTTGTGGCACACGGAGAAAGGAAAGCCAGGAAAGCCGACCACATTAGGATGCTCCTCTCTCCTCCCGTTGCCATGGAGACCACTCCAATGATCCCTCAGGCATGACGGAGGCAGCCATATTTTTCTGACTGCTGCAGAGCCCCCTCCCCAAATGGACCCTGTTAACCAGAGCAGAATTGCTCCTGAATGAGGAGAGGGGGGGGAAAGGTATCTTGCAGTTGGGGCCAAATATAGGAGGGGGGGGTTCTCTCAGGCCTGAAATGCGAGACGCCCCCAGCCCGCTTTGCTTTGCCTTCCACCTGACTTTCCCCTTTTTTCCTATCTCCCTCCCACCACCCTCCTTCCCTCTCACGCCCAGCTGTTAATCCTGCCCCTCTGTTCCCGTCCATCTTGCTTCCCTGAACATCCAGCACTTCAGCAATGCACAAAGGGAACACACCCTGCCTGCATGCTTTCTCTGGAGCAAAACACAGCAAAGGAAGACCTTCCTGGGGAGAAACTGGGACGTTGGGGAACTGTAACCCCTTGTTTGCCAAGTGATGAGGGGGCAGCGAGGATGCCACACACCTGGGGGGGGAACACAAACAAGGAGGCCTGGGGGTGGCACCCCAGAGAGCGAGCCACTTCAGCCGCAGCAAGGCCACCGCCATCCCACGAGCAGGAGAAGCCTCCGATACACATAGCTTGTATCTTCACACTCCTCCTCCCCCCTCTCCCCCATGGCTCAAACTGTCACTTGCATTCACGTCTCCTCCACTCCTACCACAACTGCGGCCTTACACGCCCACTCGCCAGCGCCTTTCAACCCAAATCTGTCTCACTGGCGGCCTGAACACACTCGTCCTTTGGTACCAGTATGGCACTTAGCATAGACTTGTGCAATTACAGCAGAGTTTCCCACCGTCTGGTTTGTCCATCCAGGTAGCTTGCGCTCTACGAGAACGGCAATCACGTTTTGTTAAGTACGTTGTGTGAATCCAGCTTTGGGGAGGGGGGTAGGGATCAACAGCTCTAAGGCCACCCTTACCCAGGGTGCAAATTCAACCAACCAGAAGGGAGAAGCAGGCAACGTTATGGGTCCTCTCTCTTAAGAATGTCCATCTAGAGGGACCAAGAAGAAGGCCTTCTCTGTGGTGGCTCCTTCCCTGTGGAATATCATCCCAGCAGAGATAGAATCCCCCCACCATCCCCGCTTGATACTCTTTTGAAAGGCCTTGAAGACATGGTTCTGCCAATGGACCTGGAGACCCCAGGGTGATACGGAGCCCATTATGTGGTTGGTCTGATTGCTCTCATCGGGAGGGGATTATCTTTCTAAGATGCTTGGGGTCACCATGAGTGAGTTGGGCAGCGATATAAATTTCCCAAACAAACGTAAATAAGGCTTATTTATTAATAAATAAAATCTATTTATTAAGAAATGATTGGGAGGGTGTTGAAGATGATTGGGGGGCTGGAGGCTAAAACAAATGAAGAACGGTGGCAGGATTTGGGTATGTCTAGTCTAGTGAAATGAAGGAGTGACATGACAGCAGTCTTCCAGTATTTGAGGGGCCGCCCTGAGTCCCTCGGGAGAGAGGGCGGCTTATAAGTCCAAATAAACCTAAACCTAAACCTGCCACAAAGAAGAGGGGGGTGACTTTATTCTCCAAAGCACCAGAAGGCAGGACAAGAAGCAATGGATGGAAACTAATCCAGGAGAGAAGCAACTTAGAACTAAGGAGAAATTTCCTGACAGTGAGAAGAATTAATCGGTGGAACAGCTTCCCTTCAGATATTGTGGGTGATCCAACACTGGAGGTTTTTAAGAAGAGACTGGAGAGCCATTTGTCTGAAATGGCATAGGGTCTCCTGCTTGAGCAGGGGGTTGGACTGGATGACCTCCAAGGTCCCTTCCAACTCTGTTATTCTGTTAATGTCACATTTTCAGGATTCCTTTCCTCCTTCCCTCTTTTTTTAACCCAACCTGATATGGAAAGGCAGTGAAATAAAAAGCTAGGAAAGGCCATCTTTACATTAAACGTTGGTCCCTTCAAACCTCGGGTTTTCCCGTTCGCAACTCTGCACCGCTCTTCTTATTTATTTATTTTTATTTATTTTTATTTTATTTGGACTTGTATGCCGCCCGCTCTCTGAAAGCACTCAGGGCGGCTCACAACTAAAATACAGACAATAAATACTTTTAAAAAGAATTAAACCCAACAAGCCCAATAAATAAAATCAATTTAAACCCCGCCCCCCCCAAGAGGTCAGTCCAGCCCGGCCTGCTCAAACAGCCAAGTTTTCAGATCGTGGTGGAAAGAGCGGAGATCAGGAGTCAAACGGAGCCCCAAGGGTAGTTGGTTCCACAAGGCGGGAGCTGCTACAGAGTAGGCCCTTCCCCGGGGCACCGCCAGCTGACACTGTCTTGCGGACGGCACACTGAGAAGTCCCAGTCTGTGCGCTCGCACAGGGCGATCGGCGTTCTTGGTCGGCGCAGGCGTCAAAAGTCACCCCTGGCGCAAGTACGTCTAACAATGGCGTTCCTTTTCAAGTCAACTCTTTATTCAACATCTGGAAACAGATCTTAGGGAAGGCAAAGCGCGGTTCTTTGACCAAGAGCATGCTCGCACAGCCGGTCTCCAATTTCTCCATATGGGCTGGGAAAAAGCCTGATTCAGAATGTGGAAGGCCACCCTCTGTCCATGCCCATTACATTAAGGTAAATAAAGCCACAGCCTAATTGGGAAAAGGCACTTGTCTATGGGTCTACCTGCTGTTTTGCAATCATAAAAGGTTTATGCCTTTGTGCACATAAAGGGAATGAGAGGCCTTGTTACCTCTTCAGCTTTATATGCCTGGGCTGCACATATGCTCCAGACCCTAAATCAGGGAGTGAAACATGCAGTCAAGGTGGCACATCTCTAAGCCTGAAAGGCACCACGGCAAAAGAACATTATTCCACGGAAATTAACCTGTGTGCCTCCTGCCTGTTGGGTTCGACTTGATAAAGGAGAATGGTGCTTTCAAAATTCCTCGCAAAGGAACCTCAGAGCTGAGCACGGCTTATTCAGTGACACTGTAAGGAAAGTGTGTGTGTGAGAGAGAGAAAGGAGAGGGGAGGGGAGGGAGGGAGGAGAGAGAATGAATGAATGAATGAATGAATGAATGAATGAATGACTCTTTCTTTGCTTAGTCCTCTCTCCAGCAGCCTCCCTGACTTCCCCCTCTTGCATGTACAATTCCAGGAGAGGCATCTGGGGTCTTCTTCAAAAGCAGTGCTGTTTTTGAAGAGATATCCAAAGAAATCCACCACCCACCCATCAGGGGAAGAAATCAGAAAGGCCATGTCTTCTCAGCTTGATTTTTTTTGGGGGGGTGGGGTAATGAAACTCACCAAAGAAAAAAAGGGAATCCAGGGTCTGCATCTGCATGAACCGAATCAGCGCTGAAATGGTATTTGTTACTCACGAACCTACCTCTGGCATTATTGGGGTGAATAAGAAAGGACAGGTAAGATGTCCCAAAGGTGCTTTTTTCAAGAGGCAGCTGGACTTTCTCGTTTTACTTTGAAGATCTTTTGCTTCTCATCCAAGGAGCTTCTTCAGCTCAGAGCAGGGTGGTGGGGAATCCAGTCAGAGCTGAAAAGGCTCCTCAGATGAGAAGTGAAATGTCTTCGAAGAAAAACCCAGAAAGTCCAGTTGCCTCTTGAAAAAAGCACCTTTGGGACAACCAGGATCTGGATGACTGTGAATCTCCATAGACGACAGGTAAGATGGTTGCTGGAAGATTAGAAATTTAGGGGTCCCCTCCTCTAAGGAGGTCCATCCCCTCTCCTCTAAGGGCGGCCCAGAAGAAGGGCCTTCTCCGTGGTGGCTCTCTCCCTGTGGAACATCATCCCGCGGTGAACATTGAGTCATGGTGGCGCAGTGGTTAGAGTGCAGTACTGCAGGCTACTTCTGCTGACTGCCACATGCCTGCAATTTGGCAGTTGGATCCTTACCAGGTTCAAGGTTGACTCAGCCTTCTGTCCTCCCGAAGTGGGTAAAACAAGGACCCAGATTGTTGGGGACAAGAGGCTGACTCTGTAAACAGCTTAGAGAGGGCTATAAATCCATTGTGAAGCAGGATATAAGTCTATTGCTATCCTTGCAGAGATAAGACTGGCCCCATTTTGACACTTTTTCGCATGGAGTTGTGGGGACCCCGAATGGGATGGAGCCCATCAAGTGGCTCCTCTGATGTTCTCACCAAGGGGAGGGTGCTAGTATTTTATTGCCTTTTTATTGTTCTTGTATTGGGCTTTTATCCTTGTCACTGAGAGTAAGTTCAATGTCCATATAAATTTTCTTAAATAAATAAGCATTTTCCAACCTGGATATCGGCGTGCCTTTTCTAGCTAAACCATCACGTTGGCTAATTGCCATCTTGCCAATCTAACGTGACCAGAGGAGTTATAGTAACTAGCCAGGCAAATGCAATTCCATGTCTTGGTGTCATGGATGCTCCATCACTGGAAGGTTTCAAAAACAGACTGGACAACCATTTGACTGGGATGGTGTAAGGCCTCCTGCTTTGAACAGGGGGTTGGACTAGAAGACCTCCAAGGTCCCTTCCAGCCCTGTGTTTCTAAAGCATAAGGTATAGGTGGATACAAATAGCTAGCCAAAATTGTGTCAGTACAAACAGACGTCAGAACTATCATGGAGAACTTTCTGTTTCCCAACCCATTCAGATCCGCAGAGACAAATCATGCGCTCGCTGGTTGGGCACAGGGTGGCAATGATAAGACGTGCTCCCCATCTGAATTAGTCACGTTAATGGCAAGGCTCTTCATCAGGCTGCAGCTGATAGCCAGGTGATCAATAACCCAGCTGGCACCAGACACACACAAAAGACATCCGGGAGGCAACCTGCAGCAGGCATTTCCGATGGCCCTGGTCCACTGGTATCTGCGCATCAGTGACCCACTGGCATCCATTGGACTTGATTTGCCTGCAGGTTGGGCTGTAAGCACTAATCGGTGGGAGGTCATTTGCATATGCGGGAGATCATTTGCATATGCATATGACAAAAGAGTGGATTGATCACCCAGGCTTCGACAGCAAAGCCATTTACTGCTGATTAAGTCGCCCGGAGGATAAAACATAATCTGATTCCCAAACTGGAATGACTAACGTGGATTAGCTAGCTAAAGACAATCATAAATACTAATGGGGAAAAGGGAAGGGGAGGGTGGGTATTTAACCACAGAGAGAAAATCAAACCCCGGATATTTAAGATACAGGTAAGTTCTCGACTCCCGACCACAGTTGAACTCAAAATTTATGTTGCTAAGTGAGAAACCTGTTTACAACCTTTCTTGCCAGGTTTGTTGAGTGAATCACTGCAGTTGTTAAATTAGTGATGCGGTTGTTAAGTGAATCTGGCTTTTGCGAAGGTCGCAAAAGGGGAATCACCGTGACTCCAGGACACCGCCACCGTCATAAAAGCGAGTCACTTGTGTCAAGCATCCAAATATAAATCACATGACCATGGGGAGGCTGCGACGGTCGTAAGTGTGAAAAACGGTTGTGAGTCCCTTTTTTTCAGCGCCGTTGTAACTTTGAATGGTCACTAAACGAACTGTTGTAAATCAAGGACTACCTGTGTGTGATTTAATATTTGAAAGGGATGTGACATGTATGTTTTGAAATCACACAGACAACTTGCACAACACCACTCAAGGGTGTGTTTGAGGAAGCAGCAGCCCCCTCAAAATGCAACCCTCAAGCCCCTTCTCTCCGGTGAAGCAAGGCTGCGGCACGCTGGGTGGGTACAAACCACAAGTCCAAAGTGTTTCTTCCAACTTGGCTGGTCCTTCCCCACTTCGCCATACAGGGTGGAATCTTAATGCAGACAGTCCCAAAGGGAATGTATGGCCCTTAGATACTGCATCATCATTCACTGAGTGTGCATGGCACACTCAGCTGCTGCTTTCTTTGTTGCCAAGTGTGCACTGCCCGTGAAAAGAAATGCAGCAGATGAGTGTCCAGAAGAAATTAGAAATCTGCTTCCATTTGCAGGCTGCGCACACAGGGCTATTTAGTTGGAGGGATGGAAGCCAAATGGGGCTCAGCAGCTGGACGACCCCCCCCATCACACCAGCAGCCCCACATTCCCTTCCAGGAGCACCTGCACATCGGCCTACCCCACATCTCTGCCTACTTTCATCTTTGTTTTCATGCCAGGAAGTCACGACATCAAGAGACGTCAGTCACAGCACTAGGCACCCAATCTTATCTCGCTGGTGCAGACGCAGCCCGTTGTTCCTTTCCTTGCTCTCACTACGTAGGACACGAGAAAGGCAGAAGGCCACAAAAGAGGTCCATGTGCGTGCACACGCATGCAAACACACCGCTGGCGATGCGAGCAACGGAGAAGACTTCTTAGCGACTTCATGCGTGGACACAGGCACAGAGCACGCCTAACCGGTACACAGAATCAACAGACAAACCAAAGCATGTGGGAAAAGGCTGATCAGATAAAAAGAGGTGTGGAAGAATTACAAAAAGCTGAGTGCCAGGGCCAAAATCAGGAGCACCTTTTTAGGCTAAAAAGCTTTATTCAAAGGCATAAAATTCTGTGAGGTTCACAAATGCTTTAAGCATTGCTTCCCAAACCTGAATAAATTATCCAAAATTGGGTAAAAGTGGTTTTTCCTTTAGTAATGACAATGCAAGACCCATTACCCATTACAGGGACATTTAAATTAAGGAAGATTGCTATATGGACTAAAATGCTGAGTATCCGTGGTGATACGCCTTCTGCACATGGCCCTGCTTCAAAGCTAGGGAAATTGCTGCTAACTGCAGGAGAAGGGATGGCAGAACCTGAGGGCGGAATTAAAAGACGGATTAGCCTAGAATCCCTACATAGCCACAAGTAAACTAAGTCCAACCTCCCTTATCTAACTCTAAGCAATAGCACTTAAGACTTATATACCACTTCACAATGCTTCACTGCCCTCTCTAAGCAGTTTACAGAGTCAGCCACTTGCCCCCAACAATCTGGGTCCTCATTTTACCGACCTCGGAAGGACGGAAGGCTAAGTCAACCTTAAGCTGGTCAGGATCGAACTCCTAGACTGAGCCGTGAGTTCGTTTGCAATCTAACCACAGCTCTAAGCCTTATCTAACTCTTAATCAGGTGCTGAGACTTAGTTGAGAAGATTCCTGTGCATAGGCTTTTGGCAAAAGAAAAAAATAAATCAGCCTAACAGAACGTTCACATGCGGACCTGGTCTTTTGCATCTGACATTAACTCAGTCAATAAAGGGGAAATGTGCATGGGAATGCTCCTGACCACTGACCAGAGATCTCTCCCGCTGCTACATCCCCCATCACAGCTATGTGAAATGCACACAAAGGGCCGTGGGTTCAGATAAGCCTCAGCTGCACATTGGGGCAAACTGAGCTGTTGAAGCCACATTCAGAACAGAAGTTGGAGGGAGAAGGAATCCACAGCATGCACACACACACACACACACACACACACACACACACACACCCTTGTAGGGCCAGGTTCCAGCCTCTGGTTGAAACCGGCTTTATTTGCCAGGGACAAAGCAGTGGGTGACGTCTTGGTGAGGGAAGTCAAGATGCCATCAACAAGACAGTGAAGGAAAAAGGGTCGGTGAGATAAGCACCAGGTGATGAAATGCCAGACACGGCCGTTGGCAAGTTTAATCTCCGGTCCTCTGCTCCAGGCAGCAGCAGCGTCATTTTTCTTGGAGATGAATGCCAGGATCCTGGGCTGAGGGTTTGCTCTCGTTACGGCAAGCCAGAGGAGCAGAGGATCTGCACGGCACTGCAGGGGCCAAAGAGATGCCCTCTGGGAAGCTCACCAGCACGAGAAGAGCAAGCGTGCCTTCTCGTTCACGTCTCTCAGCAGTCCTGGAGATAAAACGTTGCTATTCTAACTAACCGTCATGCATCGTCTTCACCTTCCCTGAATCCTTTTTTCAAGTTGTCCAAGGGGTTGCTAATCCATAGGCGTGTTGTGGCAGTGAGTTCCGCAGGATAACCGTATGCAGCGGGAAAACAGCCATCTTTTTCATCTGCTTTCTCCCCAATCCCCTTTCTTTTTTCCCCCTTCACTTACTTAGAGGGGCTGCGGCACTTGAGAGAGAAGAATCCGTTCCTGATTGACATGGATTCATTCCATTTCCCTCTTTGGCTGGTGGGCTTTCTAGCCTCTGCATTCAGAAGGCTCTATGGTCACAGGACCGCCTAAGGCTGTCAAAGTCTTTTGCCACTAGGTGCAGAACTAGAGTCCTCCCAATGAGAAGGCCAGAGAAACAGCCACTCTAGGTTCTACATCAAAACAATTCTATAGTCGCAGGGCCCTGGAAGACTATGGCTGTTGCTGAGGGACTTTTGTTCTTCTTGCAAAAGCTCGGGGCTATAGAGTGCAAAAGCCAGAGAGGTTGCCACTCTAGCTTCTGCTGAGATATCACTATGGTTGCTCTTAATTCCTCCCCAGAAAGAATTCTCCCAGTACAGGTAGTCCTTGACTTACAACCCTTCATTTAGTGACCATCCGAAGTTACAATGGCACTAAAAAAAAGATTGTCTTTCACACTTATGACCGTTGCAACATCCCCTTGATCACGCGATCAAAATTCAGATGTTTGGCAAATGACTCATATTTATGACGGCCGCAGTGTCCCGGGGTCACGTGATCCCCTTCTGACAAGCAGTCAATGGGGGAGCCAGATTCCCTGAACAACTGTGTTTCTAACTTAACAACTGCCGTGATTCCCTTAACAACCGTGGCAAGGAAGGTCGTAAAGTGGGGGTAAGTGCACTTAACAACTGTCTCGCTTAGCAACGGAAGTGTTGGGCTCGGTCACAAGGCGAGGACTCCCTGTATTGCAGCACTGCCGTAAGTTGAATCAAGAGCAGGCAGGACTCACAGCTGCGCGGAGATTGGTATTGGGAAACCCACCAAAAGGCAAATGGCTACTCTTTGTTTTCTTGTGCTCTTTTTCACCGCCCGGCCTAGATAAATATTTTAAGCATTTTATATTTGTTGAGCATCCTCTAATTATTGACTTTGCTGGTCCTGGAGCTGAAAGCAATTGTGTTTGGAGGCAACATTGGCAGGCCCAGGAGCCATCCGGAAATGGGAAATCAAAACAAGCCGCTTCAAAAGAGCCCAGCGTCCAGACCGCCAAAATTGAATGGTCTCTGCAGCCCGAGAATTCAATAGGTGATCTAACAATAGATTTGCAGTGCTGGGCTACAGAATCCCATCCTTCTCATCGGGAGCCTTTGATTCAATAGAAGGCACATCTAACGCTTGCCGGTTCTTTTTTGGGAACAAGCTTTTTTCCCCTGAAGATGAGTGCAGCAAGACACCGCGGAGAGGGCTTTCAACTGACTTTGTCGCTAATTTGTGCCTCCCTACAGCACAAACAGCGGTTGGGAGTTGGAGCAGCGAACGGAGGGCAGTAAGCAAGTAGGGGAGCTCAGGAGGCCCTTCCAGTGTCTGCTCAGATGTATCCAAGGCACAGACTGAAGACTTAGGCAGCTCAAAGGAGCCTTCTTCCCCAGTTGGGGAAAGTTGCTGGGGTTTGAGGAGAAGCAAAAAAAGCTTGCCGTGCAGGGTTAAAAAGTTCCTTTTTGGAGATTCGGTTCAAGGGGGATGGAAATCAAGCTAGCTTTCCAAATTAAATCCAGAAAGTCAGAATCTGGATCATAGAGCACAGAATTATAAGGCTGGAAGGGCTAGACTAGTGAAGGGAAGGACCAGGGGAGAGAGGATAGCAGTCTTCCAATATTAAAGGGGTTGCCACAGAGAGGAGGAAGGGGTCAAGCTATTCTCCAAGGCACCCAAAGGCCATCCATAATGGATGGAAACTGAACAAGGAGAGATTCAATCTAGAAATAAGGAGGAATTCCCTGACAGTAAGAACAATCAACCAGGAGAACAGAAGTTGCCTTCGGAAGTTGTGGGAGCTTCATCAGTGGGAGCTTTCAAGAAGAGACTGGGCTGCCATCTGTCAGAAACGGTGTAGGGTCTCCTGCTTGGGCGGGGGGTTGGATTAGATGACCTATAAGGTCCCTTCCAATTCTGATTAGCTGTATTATTGATTTTGAAGGTCTTCTAGTCCAACCCTCTGCTTGAGCAGAAGGCCATTTCAGCTGTCCAATCTTTTCTCGAAAACTTCCAGTGATGGAGCACCCACAACTCCAAGAGACAAGCTGTGACATTCATTAATTGTTCTCACTGTCAGGAAATGTCTCCTTACTTCTAGGTTGGGTCTCTCTTTAACAAACTTCCACCCATTATTTCTTGTCTTGCGCTCAGGTGCTTTGGAGAATGATCCCCTCTTCTCTGTGACAGCCCCTCAAATACTGGAAGAGAGTTATCATGTTCCTATAGGATCGAAATATCGCTTTAAATGCCTCCAAATAAATTTGGATTACTGTATTTCAAACCCTTGGAATTGTGGTTGTTGTTGTTTTTTTCCAATGAATGCCGAGATCCAAATCCAACTGGCCCACTTTGTTTCAAACATTTTAATTTAATTGATTTTCCTAATGGATTCAAAATGGATTGCATTTTCCAAATTAAAGTTTCGAATCAGTTGGGTAGTCCCCATCCGATATTCAGTAGTATTACAAACAGCCCTTGAGAACACGATAATTTTGAACCCTCGACAATTCTAATAAAATTATTTTTCCTCCTTTCCCCAAAGTGCTGGTAAATTGTTCTCTGAAAATAAGAATCTACATTTTGTGTTTAAAAATGTGTTTGGAAGAAAATGTGGTGGGTTCACAAGGTGTTAGAGATGCAAGCGTTGTGGTGAGAATTAAGAAGAAAAAGCGAAAAAAGGCCTAGAAGATGAAATAGGGAAAGATGTTTTGTTTTGTTTCTCCATTTGAATATTCTCAGCCAGTCTTTAAGGCCTGAGAAAAAGGAAGAGTAATCATTTTTAAAGCTCTTTTTCTCATCCTACAGGAAGACATCTCAGCAAAGTTATCAACTATAAGGTGAGAATATGCCCAAGTTTAGGTATCTCCTAATAGCAATAGCATTAAACTTATACAGCGCTTCACAGTGCTTCACAGCCCTCCCTAAGTGGTTTACAGAGTCAGCCTTTTGCCCCCAACAATCTGAGTCCTCATTTTACCAACCTTGGAAGGATGGAAGTCTGAGTCAACGTTGAGCTAGTCAGGATCGAACTGCTGGCAGTGAGCAAAGTTAGCCTGCAGTACTGCATTCTAACCACTGGGAGGGAAGGAGGGATGGAGGGAGGAAGGGCAATTCCAATAGCACTTATATCTCACTTCCCAGTGTTTTTCCAGCCCCCTCTAAGCAGTTTGCAGAGTCAGCCTCTTGCCCCCAACAATATGGGTCCTCATTTTACCCACCTGGGAAGGACGGAAGGCTGAGTCAATCTTGAGCTGGTCAGGATCGAACTGCTGGCAGTGGAATGCAGAGTTAGCCATAGCAATAGCATTTAGACTTATATACCACTTCACAGCCCATTATAGCCCTCTCTAAGCAGTTTACAGAGTCAGCCTATTGCCCCCAACAATTGGGGTCCTCCATTAACCAAACTCGGAAGGATGAAAGACTGAGTCAACGTTGAGTTGGTCAGGATCAAACTCCTAGTAGTCGACAGAATTAGCCTGCAATATTGCATTCTGACCACTGCGCCACCATGGCTCTAATCATGTTGAGGTGCTCATTTCTGTAAGAATCCTTAGCTAGGAGGCGCTCTTGCCAATGTTCATATCTCTTTCCCTTATCTTCCCCATTCAACGAGACCTGGACTGCTTGATGTGGTTCTCAGATCTGATTGTTCACTATATGGGTTAGAAGATCATTTAACTTTAAAAAACAGAGAAGGTGGTTTTTAAATGAGTCACAGCCAATTTTACCACCTTTTTTGCTACAGTTAATTGCTGCAGTTATTAAGTGAATGGAGTGGACGTTAAGCAAACCCAGCTTCAGCCCCTTGACTTTGCTTATCAGAAGCCAGTTGGGAAGGTCCTACAACCCCTGGGATGCTGAAATTGTTATAAATACATGGCAATTGTCAAGCACCTGAATTTTGGTCAGGTGACCCTTGGGATGCTCCGACCATCATAAGCGCAAAGACTGATTGCAAGTCACTTTTTTCAGGGCTGTTGTAACTTCGAACAGTTGTTAAACGAATGCTTGCAAATCACGGTCTATCTATATAACTCCTGGGTGACAGGTAGGAGGAAAACCTGTCTCCACATCCATAAATGCAGCTCCTGTTTATTTTATTAATACAAGTTTGTTTGCTTAAATGATGCTAGAAAGTGTTGACATCTGCTGGAAATTCTGAAGCTTTGTGCGGGGCAAAGAATGGAAAACACTGGAAAATTCAGCAGCCTCCCAATATAGAGGTAGACCTCGACTTACGACCAAAGTTGAGCCCAGAATTTTTGTTGCTAAGCAAGACAGCTGTTAAATGAGCTTTGCTCCATTTTGCGGCCTTTCTTGCCACAGTTGTGAAGTGAATCATTGCGGTTGTTAAGTTAATCAGACGGTCGTTAAGTGAATCCGGCTTCCTGCATTGACTTTGCTTCTCAGAAGGTTGCAAAAGGGGATCGCATGACTCCGGGACACTGCAACTGTCATAAATAGGAGTTGGTTCGTAAGCCTCTGAATTTTGATCATGTGACCCCAGGGATGCTGCAGTGGTCATAGGTGTGAAAAATGGCACTAGGTCACCCTTTTTTGGTGCCGTTGCAACTTTGAGCGGTCACTAAATGCACTAAATGTAAGTCGAGGAGTACCTGTATCCAGAAACACAGCCTGGCAGCCCCAGTTAAGGGGAAAAATCCAAAATGGATTACATCCTTTCTGAGTAGGGGGAGGGAGGAAAAAAAACCCTCGGAGTGCAGCTATTTCCAGCGTGTGTCTTGCGTCTAGAGAAACACCAAGTGAGCCTCCCGCTTCCATTCACCCTCCTCCTTCCCACCCATTATCTGTAGATGTCAGCATTTAATGGGGAAAGCTGGTCATTATTCAGCAACGTGAAAAGAATTAATGGCTTTCCAGACATTTCTCCTCCCTGCGGTGTGGCTTCTCTGGCGTCACTGTAAATATATTAACAAACGTATTTATTCCTGCAAATCAATGCTGGCAGATGCATAAAAGGACAAACACAGGAATAAATTAAAGAGATGAACAGCGGGGCTGCTGCATTGCCTTGCGAGGAGGGCAGCCGCCAGTTGGGTCTCACCTTTCCCGGGCTTCCTATCCTAGAGCCGTTTTAATGCCATGGGGTATTTGGTTCTGGTTTGGTTTTGCAACCCAACAGGACAGACACAGACTTCAGAGGATAATTAGGACTGCAGAAAAAACAGTTACTACCAACCTGCCTTCCATGGAGGACCTGCATGTTGCACGAGTCAAAAAGAGGGCTGTGAAAATATCTACAGACCCCTCACGTCCTGGACATAAACTGTTTCAACTCCTTCCCTCAAAACGATGCTATAGGACACTGCACATCAGAACACAAGGACAGACACAAGGACAATTTTTCCCAGATGCCATCCCTCTGCTAAACAACTAATTCCCTCAACACTGTCCAACTATTTACTAAGTCTGCATTACTATTACTATTACTATTAACCTTCTCATCGCTCCTTATCACCCATCCCTTCCCACTTGTGACTGTATGACTGTAACTTAGTTGCTTGTATCCTTACGATTTATATTGACTGTTTCCTAGTATGATTTGATTGCTTATTGTACCCCATGTCTATCATTACGTGTTGTACCTGATGATTCTTGACTCTTGATGAAGGTATCTTTTCTTCTATGTACACTGAGAGCATTTGCACCAAGACAAATTCCTTGTGTGTCCAACCAATAAAGAATTCTATTCTGTTCTATTCTATTTATTGTCAGTACCTTTATTGGCTTCAAGATGTAAACAGGCTCCCAAATCCTGTTAGCTACCACTTTTTAATCAACATTCATGGGGCACTGCAGTAAGTGAACTTACAACAATTCACTTAGTGACCATTCAAAGTTTACAACAGCTTTGAAAAAAAAATGATTTGAGATGATTTTTGACACTTACGACCATTGCGGCATCCCCATGGTCACGTGATCATGGCCAATGACTCATATTTATGACGGTTGCAGTGTCCCAACGTCATGTCATCCCCTTTTGTGACTATCTGACAAGCGAAGTCCATGGAGAAACAAGAATCTCTTAGCAACCGGGTTATTAACTTAACTGCATTGACTCACTTAACAACTGTGGCAAGGAAAGCCATAAAAGGGGGCAAAACTCATTTAACAACTGTCTCAGTTAGGAGCAGAAATTATGGGTTCAATTGTGGCCGTAAGTCGAGGACTACTTATACATTGGGAGCCTGATGAATTTTCCAGCATTTTCCATTCTTTCCCCTATCCCTAACCCTAACAAGCGGGTTACTAACTTAACCACTGCTGTGATTCACCTAACAATTCTGGCAAAAAAGGTCATAAAATGGGCAAAACTCATTTAACAAACGTTTTGGTTAGCGACAGAAATTTTGGACTGTATTGTGGTTGTAACCTGAAGCCTCTGTATTCTATGACAGTAAATGCCACCCCCAAATTGGGGGAAGGTTCAATTCATGAAAGTCTTCAGACAGATGCTTAATTTTTTAAAGATTTAAGGGCTTTTTATTTTTTAACCCATTCTGATTCTTGCAAAAAATCCAGCACTGTGGTTGACTTAATGCGTTTGCCTTAAGGAGTTCATGTTTTGTTCCATAAACCAAATTTTACCTAAATCAATATTTTCAGTTCCATCCTGAACCCAAAGTTGCAGCTGGTATATCAGATTTCATTTCTCTAATTTCAGAGCCCTTTATGTTCACTAAATGTAAGCTAGATACGGAGCTTGTGCATTTTCCTGGCTTGGCAAAAGAACTGGAAGTATTTGCCCACCAAACAAGTTGCTCAACATACTAAACCCTCCTGCCCAAGCTTAGCGTGTTGCACAAATCTTTTCCAGACTCGCTTAAGCATGGTGTGTGCCAACAACCTCTAAGGTGCCACCAAATTGCAATTTTTAATGGAACCGAAGGGAAGGAATGAAAGACACGGGCCGTAATCATATCAACGGCATTTTAATAATTGAATGTGCATTCAACGTAAATGAAATCAAATTGAGTTTCTCTCCTAGACTCAACACTTTGCCTTGGCCACATTTGCTTTCTGGAGTGTAAATTCTGGCAGAGGGTCTGGAAAAAGAAGTCGCAGGTCCCTTCCTCTAGGCCAGGGCTTCTCAGCCTTGGCAACCCTCTGGAAGCCAGCTGGCTGGGGAATTCTGGGAGTTGGGGGTCCACATATCTCAAAGCAGGCTGGCTGGGGAATTCTGGGAATGGAAGCTCACCCTCTCAAAGACTGCTGACTGGTGAATTCTGGGAGTTGAAGTCCACCCATCTTCAAATTGGGGCCTTGGTGGCTCAGGCTGTTAATTGCCTGCACTTAAGTTCCAGCTGCCTACAACTGCTGTAGGCTCGAATCCCACCAGGCTCAAGGTTGACTCAGCCTTCCATCCTCTCGGGGTAGGTAAATTGAGGACCCAAGATTGTTGGGGGCAATAAGCTGACTTTGTAAAAATGCCGCTTAGTAATAAGCAGGCATATACAATGGAATGAAGGCTATTGCTGAGCACACTGGGTTGTATCCCAAATTGTAAGCCCTGAGTCTCGGAGAAGGGCATATAAATGTAATTTAAAAAAGAATTCCCAAGGTTGAGAAACTCTATTCCTCCATTCCCATCCTTCTCTAGGCCTTTATGATCTATTCCTATCTTTCTCTACGCTTGTGTCCATCCTTTGTAGGGACCTTCCCTTCTTACCTGCAATTCCAGGAATCAAAAGCAAAAAGGAACCTAATTTCCATTGGATAGATGAGATTTTGAGAGTGCGTGCTGAGGGACCTCTCACAAAATGGCTATTATCTCTCTCTCACACACACACACACACACACAACACAGAGAGAGAGCAGAAGACAAATTGTAAAACACAGGTACCATCTAGCTTGCCCACAATGCTCTTTATCAAGCACTTTAGCTTGGTTTTTTTTCCCTTGTTTTTCTGAATAGATGGGCAGACCGTGGGCTTCTCCCGGCCACGCACAGACCGGGAAATACTTTTGGAAATAACGGTAATACGGAGCCAGTTGCTTTTGTATTCAGCAGGCCAATGTCCCCTGTATTTTTTTTTTAGTTAACAAGAAAAATCAACATTCAGCCTGGGTGGTGAGTCAGCCCACACCAAGGAGGATCCTGCTAACCAGGTGGAGAATTATCATCTGAGATCTAAAGATAAGGATTTGTATTCACAGAAGGTCTCATCAGCTGCAGTTTGTAATTGCTCCCACCAGGGCCTTTATGTCTCTCTCTCAAATTTTGGGATTTTCTGAAATGAAGACGTGTGTGCTTACAGACTTGGATCAGGGAGATTCCCCACCGAATCACAGAGTTTCTCCTGGCCCTTTGCCACTGCCCAAGTTGTCAATGAGTTGTAACGTTCGCTGTGACCCCAGGGGAGCTTGCTCGATATATAGTGAGTCATTATATCACTCTGCTGAATTAAATCCCTTGTTTAATTAAACTTCAATGAAATTTAGCTCTGCTCTCTCCGCACCCATGCAGAACTTCTCCCAGGCTTCCCTTCAGGGTGCAGAATTTGGCAGGCCGTTGAACTAACGAGGAAATTCCACAGAGGGGCAAAAAATATGACTTTCAAACAAATGAGCTATTTTCTCCTCTTTTTTTGTGGGGGGTGGGGAGTTATTCTATTGATAGCAGAATATTGCTACAATTCCCTTCTTTTGCTTTGTATGGTCATAATTGTTAATTCTAAAGTTTCCATATTCTGTTAAAACTATTGCAGGTGCATAAAAGGGAAAGAAAAAAAGAAAAAAAATGACCCAAACATCCAACACTAAACATATAAAAAAATCCACCCTGGCTGAATGCTAAAAAGAAAAGAAAAACCCTGATAAATTCTCTTCCCCTTACGTAAGGGGTCTGTAAACTTTCTCATCCTTGTTTAATAAGAAAAGTATGTCATCTAAACAAATCTTTCAGATGAGGAAGTCTCTATCTAATAGTCGAATCAACCCAAAATATATAAGAATTTTTTTCTTTTTGTTATTGTTGTTACTGTTGGATGTATGTTTTTTCTGTTTCGTTTTTCTTTTTGTATTTTAACCCTATTGATAAAACATTACAAATATATAACATTATAAAAAATGCATGTGCAAATAATCCTCAAGTTTTTTGTGCTTGTGTCAGAAGCACTGAAGCACTTCCGGATTGAAAGAATTAGCCGGTGACATCATTTTTGCCCTGGGGATGCCCAGTTGGGGGCTCCTTCCACGTCCCTGACAGGAGCTGCAGCGAAGGACGGGAGCTCAACCTCTCCTCACAGCAGCTTTCAGGTCTCGAACGTGAGCTTGCTAATCTCCTGCCCAGCATTCCAACCACTTGAGGCACTTTAGTCCTCAAGTTACAACTACAATTGGGACCAGAATTTCCTGCCAAGTGAGTCGTGCCTGATTTTACAACCTCCTTTGCCATGGTTGTTAAGCAAATCACTGCAGCTGTTAAGTTAATCAAGCAGTTGTTAAGTGGATCCAGCTTCCCCCCCATTGATTTTGCTTGTTGGTAGCTGTTTGAAAGGTTGCAAATGGCTATTTGGTGAGCCATCATCAATACACGCTGGTTGCCAAGCACCCGGATTTCGATCACGTGGCCATAGGGATGCTGCAACGGTTATAAGTGTGAGTACAGGGAGTCCCCGACTTACAAAAGTTCATTTAGTGTCCGTTCAAAGTTACAACATCACTGAAAAAGTGAACTGAAGACTTTCATCATTAACAAGGTGCATAATTCAACAGACTCCCCAACTTGCAGGGACTTTCATCAAATGCAAATAACAAGAGGGAAAATAATTCACAGACAGACCCCCTTCCCCGTACCCAGAGACCACCGCATAGAGAGCGAATCCAAAGTGGGAGAAGGTGTGAAACCACACATATGCACACAACCTCTATTTTCAGGATGTGTGTGTGGGGAAACTCCCCACAATCTTCGGCACCATTGCAAACCATCCTGCCTCCCCACCCACAATATAACACCTCCAAAGAAACCTCAAGAGAAAATCTACTCACCTTCCATCGTGAGCTCTTCTGCAAGGATGCCCAAACGAAGGAAACAGGTGAAGAAGAAAGAGAGAGAGAGAGGAGGAAAGAAAAGAAAATTAAGGTTATAATCCAGCAAAACAGATGGGATGAGCAGAAGAACAAGGGTGAGAATTTAAAATGAAAGAATGCAACTTTCCCTGGGCTGAAGACTGAATCTGAACCACACCCCCGCGCCCCCCATCAAAGAAGAAAGGTAAAGCCCACTCCCTTAGGAGCTTTGGATGGGATTGGACTAATGGTGGTTTCAGCCTCTCGCAGGTTGCGTGGATTTTAGGTGATGCAAACATTGTCGTGGACTTTGGTTAATTTCAGTCTCAGGTGACGCACAAATCTAGCCACACAGCAGACCGGGACAAGTTGCTCTCTCTTTCAGCCTCATCAACCATAGGAGGGGGGTGGGAAGGGAAATTGGCCTACCTTACTGGGGTGTGGTGAAGAGAATTAATAATACAGATAAAGGAACAGAAGCCTTTAGAAGCACTGGGTCAGCATGAAAGGCTACTCTATCATTAATGGTATTAATAATGGTATTATTAATGACTCTGTGGTTTCTTCCCCAAACCCCAAAAACTTTAACCTTAGACTGTCTACTATTGACCTCAACCTTTCCTAAGAGGCCTGTAGGGGGCGTGCATAAGTGCACCAATGTGCCTACTGTCCCTGTCCTATTGTTTCTCTTTTATTTTTCTTATATGTATCCATTTCATGTATTCATAACTATGTTTATACTTATACATATTATCTTATAATCGCTTGACAAATAAATAAATAAAAAATAAATAAATAAAATAAATTCTGCCATGGAATGTCTCAAACGCTTTCCTTTCCCCGCCTCCTTTAAGTTTCTGCACAGAACACAGGTAGTTTCCCTGAAGTTACAGCATTTCATTTAGTGACCGTTCAAAGTTACAACAGCACTGAAAAATGTGACCGATGACTGTTTTTCACACGGACGACGGTTGTCGCATCCCCCCATGGTCACGCGATCAAAATTAAGATGCTTGGCAACTGACTCATATTTATGACGGTCTCAATGTCTTGGGGGAGGGGCACGTGATCCCCTTTTGCAACCTTCTGAGGAGCAAAGTCAATGGGGAAGCCAGATTCATTTAACGACTGGGTTACTAGCTTAACAACTCCAGTAGCTTATTTAACGAGAAAGGCCATAAAATGAGGGCAAAACCCACTTAACCCCCTAACTCTTAGCAGTAGAAATTTTAGGCTCAATTGTCGTCATACGTTGAGGACTACTGCAGTTAAGTTTAATCTGGCTTCTCCATTGATTTCGCTTGTCAGAAGGTCGCAAAAGTTGATCACATGACCCCGGGACACTGCAACTGTCATTAATACATGCCAGTTGCCAAGTGCCTAAATTTTAATCAGGTAAGGATGGAGATGCTATAACAGTCGTAAGTGTGAGGACCAGTTGTAGGTCCCTTTGTTCAGTGCCATTGTAACTTCAAATGGTCACTAAACCAATGGTTGGTTGTAAGTTGAGGACTACTGGTCCAGATATCGTTCTGGTTTCCACTCCACCAATTTGAACAGGAGCCCTTTGAACCCAATCCCAGGGAAGGTCTGATTAGAAATGAGTTGACTTGATGTGATTTTAACATTATTTATGGCATTTTGCTACCACTTCAGCACAGCCCCTTGGGTAAGGATGGATCAGCCAGCATCAAAACCGCTGCAGCCTTTTCCCATCCTAATGTGTCTGCACTCAAGAGAATTCCGGCAGTTTAGTTTAATTTCAACTTATTATAACCCTTAGCTATAAAAAAGGAAAAAGAGAGAGAGAGAATACTAGTTTCCCAACCCTTTGAAGCCAAAGGTTTCCTGAGCATGTGGAGACTGTCTTTCATTTTTTTCCTCTCTCATTAACTAAATGATCCATTGGATTAATCCACTCATATTTCAGGTAATATTATGAATATGTTGCATTAAGATGAGGGCTGGAATACATGGCCTTCAAGATTTCCTCCTATTTTATACTAAAACTATCTTCATACATTGGCCCAACACCATCCTTCTTCATTTATTCATCTGGCATTGTTTATACCATTTCCCCTGTATCCATTTCTAAGCGGTTATGCAAATATCAGGCACAATGCTTACAGAAATAAAACACTAAACTGAGAATAAATAAAAAATCTGATTGGTCTGATTTCCCCCCTAAAGCTCCAGTTTCTGCAATCCAACTTGTGCATGATTTATGCACATTTCTGAAATGCCACTATGTAGCACAGCTAAACAATCTCTGGAGGAAGAGAAAGAAGGAAAAGAATTGGAAAGGAAGGAATTGGAGAGAGGGAGAGAATTGGAGTGAGAGGAAGGAAGGAAAGAAGGAAAAAGAGGGAGGGAGGGAGAGAGGGAGGGAGGGGGAAAGGAAAAATTGGAGAGAGGGATGTCAGAGGGATGGCAACTCGGAAACAGGCATAGGAATGATTTATGAGGTGACAAGGGATGGAGGAAGGAAAGAAGGAAAAAGAAAGGGAAGGAGGCAGGAAGGAAGAAAATTGCAGAGGGAGAGGGAGGGAAGAAGGGAGGAGAAAGGAGAGAAAGAAAGAAAAAGAATTAGGGAGAGAGGAGAAAAAGGAAAAAGAATAAGGAAGGGAGGGAAGGAGGGAGGGGAGAGAGAAAGAAAGAGAGATAGAGGAAAAGAAAGAAAAAAGAAAAAGAAAGAAAGAGTGAATGAATGAATGAATGAATGAATGAATGAATGAATGAATTGGGAAAGGAGGAAGGGAGAGACGGGGTGCCTTACCTCTCCATTTTTAAAACATTTAAAAACAGCCCCCAAACTTGTGTTATTTCAACAGTGTCCCAAGGAGGATGCCATTCCTTAAGAAAGAATGATTTTATCTTCAGCGACTCTTAACTTGTCAGGCTTTTAATCCCTAAATTCTTTTAATACCAATTTTAGTGTCCCTTTTCATTCATGCTCTTAAATTTTATGTTCTGTTTCTCTTCCTCTTCTCCCTGTATCTGCCGCCTTCGGTACTTGCCAAAGGAGAAAAGCAGAGCGTAATTCAAGAGACTGATGAGTCTCAAGACTTCGACATCCTTATATAAACAACCTCATAAGGGCTGCAAGAATTGCACGAGATTGGACACTTGTGAGACCTCTGCCACCTTTTATGAAAATCTGTATATACACAAATCACCCCTCGGAAGGGCTAGGGGCCTCCTGTGGCTGCCCCACTCCCAGTCATCTTTCATTCAAAGATTTAATTATTGTCACTGGCGTTCTGTTTTATTTCTAGCTGAAATGCAGGCAGGGTCTCTCCCAGCTCTCCCTGGAGAAGCCAGGGATTATTATTGATCATTTAATCGATTTTACATGATTCCCCATGTTGTTGACCAGCTAATTGGGCCCTTAGCCACCAAACAGAAGCCACCTGTGATTGCTAAGTACCAAAGCACCTTTCTCTGAAATTTTATGGGGGCTTCATCTGGGTATATAGGTGCTGTTGTGATTGGGAGGGGGAGGCATGGTGGTCCTCATCACTAATGGTCTATAATTTGCTTTTATCACCGTCTTTATTACTTTTTTTTAGCCCGCAAGAAATCTCATCTCAATGTTTCTTATTTGGGGTGACTGTGTTTTATCATTGTCTTCTTAAAATATTTCATGTTCAGTTAGCTGCCCTGAAACGTATTATTTATTGGGCAGCCTATTTAAAAACGTAACAGAAAGTAAAATGGATTTATCCTGGAATGGAGGGAATAAAATTCCAGGAACCCAGAAAGGGCTTGTGGCCCAAGGAAGGGGGCGAGGCCCCCCTCGGAACAATGCAATTCTCTCACTGTGCCCACTTCCTACCAGAGGCTGGCTAAGATCCTTAGCAGACTCAGGCAGGTGAAGAGAGTCTTTGGGAAAGAGCTGTGATTGCAGCCCCCTCCTTCCATCAGCACGGGTGACATCTGTTGGCAGGGGGGAAATTTGTCTGAAGCCAAGATTGACAAAAGAAAGGGAGAACACACGCGTGCACGCACGCACACACACACACACACACACAGCCTGCACTGGTGATAAAACAACGCCAAGCTAATTAATGCAATTAGTAGCAAATGATCAACGCAACACAAGAAGCAATACAACTGTAATTAGCAAGGAACTGGGCAAAAATTCAGCATTTTTTGCCATCTGGGAAAAACCTCCCTGCTTGCAAAAGGCAGGTTGCTGGTTATACCAGGAGCATGGGCAGCAGCGAGGGGAGGGGATTGGGGGGGAGAAATCTAGGAACAAAGCAAGTGATGAAAAGGGGGAGGGACAGTTCCACTCCTTCCATTCCTGCCTTGGGGACAGCTGCAATCTGGACAGGTTATGGGGGTGGGGTGGGGCTGGATCCAAATTCTGAGTCAGCTCCTCCTCCTCAATCAGAAGGCAGATTTCACTCAAGGTCCAGCAGTATTGAGGAGGGGGCTCCCTGGCCATTTCTGCCAAAAAAAAAGGAGTGGCTAATGGACTGGGGTAGGGGTCTCTCTCTCTTTTTTTTTTTTCTCGTTCACAGAATCCTAGAAAGAGAAGCCAGGTTCTCACAACACGTACAGCCCGTTGGATGCCGGAGCAATTTGGCTTAAAATGCCCCCGACGTGAGTTTTATCTCTTCTTCGTTATTTGCTGGCATGACATCATCTGTACACTCGACCTGTTTGCTTACACTTCAGGATTCTTGTGCGTGTGTGCAAATCCCGGAAAACAGGTGAAGCCAGGAACTGCATGACACAGGTTGCCTGAACGCCAGCGCCGAATGGAATGGAGTGGCGCAAAAGCTGGCAAATTCTGGCAACCCGAATTTGTTCAGCGAACGCTTGATGCGCCAACTGTGCGGCGTCCACGTTGTGGGTGTGCCTGAGGGGTGGGGGGAGAGGAAGGACTGTAGGCTTTTGCAATCTTTCCTCGGCCTCTGGAGGCCTTTCCAATGTAATTCCACCCCACTCCCCCCCAAAAATGGTTCTCCCACCACCGACTGGTAGCAAAGCTTTGGAGCCATGCCCCGAGTGAAGCCGTTCCCAAGAAAAAAAAAAGAGAGAAGGGGGGGCTTTTGCATGCGGATACCACACCAGGCGTATTCTCTCTCTGGCAGCTGAGTCGCCAGCCGACCTTGGTCTGACCTTGCAGGGTGCACCCAGCCCGACTAGGCCTGGAGCCCCTGCGACAAGAGGAACAGCTCAGCAAGAAGAGGGGGGAAATGCGCCCATCACGGAGAGCATGGCTAATGGGAGGAGGCAATGGGTGGCACTGGAGCCCTGAGCATGACATGCGCAGACGGCAGAGGAGAGAGAGAAAGGGATGCAAAATTAGACGAGCAGAACAGGGGAAGGAGACACAGCAAAGCAGAAAGGGAAGACGGGGTAGAAGACAGAGAGGGAGAGATCCAGACGTGATGGTACCCCACACTGGAGGCTCAAGCTAGGCAGACCAGCCTGATTTTGGTTTTCCTGCGTCTTAGCTGAGGGAAAGCGTTCTCTTTCCTGCATTGAAACCGCCCCCCCCTGCTCTCACAGCCTTTGTGGTGCCGGTCCCCAGTGCAACCCTGGGGGAAGGTTAGAATGAGAGACAGCGAGACTGAATGTGGCTCAGATCATTTGCTGGGTTGGTACATCACCATTTGTCCAGACTTCTTCTTCTTTTTTTTTTAAACACCCCATAATAGGAAAATAAAATTCCTATTGAACTGGTCTGCCTGGCTGGAGCCTCCAAGGGTGGGTTTTCGTCACATCTGGATGGACAGATATCCATCTGCTGGGTCTTTTAAGCAGGTTATGTGTGTGGTGTGAGGACAGCCAATTCATGCTTCTAGACCCAAGATCAGCGGCGTAGTGCATTGTGTGCACCTGGCATCTTCTCATCTGACAATCAACCCACCAAGCCATCATGTTAACTGTCTACATTTCATTTAGGAGAGATACTGAAATCTGGGCTCAACAATCAAGCTATGATTGTCCCAACGGTGCTTTTTCAAGAGGCAACTGGATTTTCTGATTTTTCTTTGAAGACATTTCGGTTCTCATCCAAGGAGCTCCTTCGATAAGAAGCAAAACATCTCCAAAGGAAAACCAGAAAGTCCAGTTGCCTCTTGAAAAAGCACCATTGGGACAACCAGGACCTGGAGGACTTGAGAATCTCCATAGACAAGCTATGATTATTTATCAGCGTAGGGAAGATACTCTGCACGTGCTCATGAATCTTCCAATCAAAAGATTCATGATTGATCAATCAAAAGTTATTTACAGTCCAGGACTAAACACACAGGCCCTATAATTAACACCCACATTCCTTATGAAGACTCATTGTACAGAACAGAGTGTGAAAAGGCAGACTTTCTTTTGAACAATTGCAAAAAGTCTTATTTAAAAATAAGGTGTCCTTGAAATTGCACCGTCTCTGGGAGCACAGGAAGCCGTTATCACATTTACAGAATGTACCGTGTGGATGCACAGGAGCAGAAGATGATACTTACACACAAACACACCGCTATTTGCAGTTGTTTCAAGCCAATGATCATGAATTAGCTACTCCACTGCACACATTATGAATATGTGAACCGCAGAGTTAAACGTGTCTGGTAACCACGTCCCTTCCAGCCGACGTGGAGGAACGACTTGGCAACAAAAGAAACACTCTCTGCCTATAGCCAGAATCCTTTTTTCCCCCTAATTTATTTTATACAGGTTTGGGGCGGGGAGGCAGTTATTACTACCAGGTTTTCAGTTTCAGATATCAGCTGAGCGAGTGGGAATTAGTTCTTGCACAGTGAGAGAAAAACAAGTTAGCAAGTCCAACCGTTGTTAAAACCAGGGACAAAACTGGATCCCTTCTGCAAATTTCTCCTTATTTCTAGGTTGAATATCTCCTGGATCAGTTTCCACCCATTGTTCCTTGTCTGGCCTTGGAAAACAGCTTGACCCCACCTCTCTGTGGCATATATTGGAAGACTGCTCTTGTCAGCTTTGAAATTCAGCTGCCAACATAATGGGAAGGGGGGCGGAGGAGTTGAAAAGTTCAAGGTTATTCTGTATGTCGTACTAAGAAATTCCAGTTGCAGTTAATTGGTTCTCGTAATTTATGAAGTGTAGAAGTGGGAGGAGAAAAAGGTGGATTCTGTGTAGCACCCGAAAATTCTTTCACTTTGGGAAAATGCCTTAGACATACCAGATCTGTTCCTAAATAAATCAATTGGAGAGAATATGTCTCGGAGTGATTGATATCCTGGATACTTTCTGGATGCCTCACAGCTCTCCTGTCTCCCCTGGTCCTATTTATTTATTTATTTATTATTTTATTAGACTTGTATGCCGCCCTCTCTCCTAAGGACTCAGGGCAGCTAACAATAAAACCCAGTACAAAATTTACAATAAAAACAATTAAACAGTTAACAAGCCTAATGAGAGTAAAATAATAAATTAAAATTAATTAAAATAACTCTAAAACAAGCCCTCCCCCCCCAGTCAGTCCAGACCGACCTGTTGGAAGAGCCAGGTCTTCAGGTCACGGTGGAAGGAGCGGAGATCAGGGGCCAAACGAAGGCCCAAGGGGAGCTGATTCCACAGGATGGGTGCTCCCACAGAGAAGGCCCTACCCCTGGGCATTGCCAATCGACAATGTCTAACCGACAGGACCCCAAGGAGGCCCTGCCTGTGGGAGCGTACCGGGCGATCGGAGCGTGATGCCGGCAGGAAACACTCCTGCAAGTACCCTGGACCCAAGCCATGTAGGACTTCATATGTTGTTACTAATACCTTGAATCTCACCCGGAAGGCAACCGGCAACCAATGCAGTTTGCGCAGTCCTTCTCTTCACTAGACCAGCCATGCCCGGTTCCTGCAACCGTTCATTGTATGTTTTATCCTCCAGTCCTCTCATCATCCTGGTTGCTCTTCTCTGCACTTTTTCTAGAGTCTCAACATCTTTTTTATAGTGTGGTAACCTAAACTGGATGCAACACACTATAAAAAAGATTTAACACACATGAAAAATGCTTATCCCTTTCAACAGCAACGGTCATTACAATTACACCATGAGTGATTGTGAAACAGATTCTTGGGACATTTAAAGATGGGGTGAGCAGCCCATTAAAATGCAACAGGGAAACAGGCCCAAATCGCATACCCATTGTCCCAAGACCCTGGAAAGCAGAGACCCTCCTCCCTGTCCCCCCAAATTCTGAGGCATCCTCTTTCTAAAAATGACTTCAGCCCTGTGTGGGCTCAGAATCTTTCTTAGACAATTAAAAAAGAAAGTGAAGGCTGTTGCAGCCCACGGCTTTGTTCAAAAATGTGTCCACACCTGCCCCTACAGAGACAAATTAAGCAAGATAATAAGAAATCCTGCAGGAGATTTCTGAGAGTGGCAAGACAATCCTGCAAAATGGATACATTGGTTAATCATATACAAGTCGTCCTCGACTTACAACCCAAAATTTCTGTTGCTAAGCCAGACATTTGTTAACATTTCAATCAGTTGCCAAGTGTCCAAATTTGGATCAAGTGACCATGGGGGATGCTGCAAAAGTTGTAACTGTGAAAAACGGTCATAAGTCACCTTTTTTCAGCGGCATTGTATCTTTTAATGGTCACTAAATGAACTGTTGTAACTCAAGGACTACCTGTATTGCAACTAAGGAACAGGCAATTACAAAGTGAGTAAGCCAAATCCTAGTCCATGTTTTTTTGTAGGAAACAAATGAAATGGAAGTCTTTGAAAGGCCACACAATCACAAGGCATGGTTTCTGCTTTCATGATACTAGTCCTCATTGTTATTTACATTATTCACATTTACTGTCATCTTAAGTGCTTTGGCTGTCATATGTAATTCTCTGCCCCTTTTACCTGTGCCACAAGGAAAGGCTGGTTTCAAAGTTACTCAGTGATTAGATTCACACAACGCATTAAATTGCACAGCTGAGTTATGACTGTACAACATGCAATACCCAAATAAAAAATAATAACTTTTTTTTCTGGATTATTGTGCCTGCTTCACGAAGCTTGCTATAACAAGACCAGGGTTGGATTCCAACAATATGCTGAGCCACAAAATACCCGTTCCATTTTAGGCTTGTGCAGCAAAATGTGTGAACCCAAGCAGTAAAGTTCATGGCTGAGCAAGGATTTGAACTAGGGTCATTGCAATCCTACAGCCCAACCACTTTCCTGCATAGATAGGCAAGCTTTTCAGATTCCCTGCCATTTCATTTCTAACCTCTTTCTTATTCTCTGGCTGAGTTCACCCAACATACTTAACTTGGTTAGTGAATTAACCCAATTTTCTGGATTTGTACACAATGCAGAATAATTAAACTGCCCAAAGCTGCTGGCTTTGCACAATATACTAAACCACATAAAATCATACATGATTAACACTAAAAAGCTTTAATGTATATTAAACCTACTAAGACTTTCATTAACCTGGCTAAGAAAGTTGTGGGAATGCAGCCACTGAATCATAAACCAGCCAACACACTAAGCAAACAAGCAAGAAAGTCCGAGATTAATACTAATTAAGCTTAACATACATGAATGTAGCTGCCAAGGCTCTCACTGACCCAATTAAGTATGCTGTGTAGACACAACCCCAAAGGATTTATGTGCAACAGGGGCAATGAGCCTGGGGAGGCTGCAGAATATAAGAATATACAGAATAACAGAGTTGGAAGGGACCTTGTAGGTCATCTATTCCAACCCTCTGCTCAAGCAGGAGACCCATTTCTGACAGAGGGCAGTCCAGTCTCTTCTTGAAAGCTTCCAGCGATGAAGCTCCCACAACTTCTGAAGGCAACTTCTGTTCCATGGGTTGATTGTACTCACTGTCAGGAAATTCCTCCTTATTTCCAGGTTGAATCTCTCTCCTTGTTCAGTTTCCGTCCACTATTCCTTGTCTGGCCTTCAGGTGCTTTGGAAAATTGCTGAGCGCATTGGGTTGTGCTCCAAAAATTGTAAGCCGCCCTGAGTCTTCGGAGAAGGGCGGCATATAAATGTAATTAAAAAAAAAAATAGGTTGTCCCCCTCCTCTCTCTGGCAGCCCCTCAACTACTGGAACACACTGCTATCATGTTACCTTTCTTTTCTCTGGACTAGACATAGCCAATGCAACCATTCTTCATATGTATTAGCCTCCAATCCCCTAATCCTCTTTGATGCTCTTGTCTGCACTCTTCCTAGAGCCTCAACATCTTTTTTATAGTGTGGTGACCAAAACTGGATGCAGCACACTCTAAAAAAGATTTAACACACATGTAAAACAGCCAACGGTCATTACAATTGCACCATGAGTGATTGTGGTGCAAACAGATTCTTGGGACATTTAAAGAAACCAAAGTTAAACTTGCAGATAGATTTCACACATGTCTCCATTATTCCAAAAATGAACCACTGATGCAGACAGCACCAGCAATGTTTACTCCATAGCCATCCAAAAAAAACAACAACAACAAAAAAGCAAAACAAAACTGGACATCCTTCTCCTCAGAGGTTGAGGTTGACTCAGCCTTCCATCCTTCTGAGGTCATTAAAATGAGACTGTTGGGAGCAAGAGGCTGACGTTGTAAACCGCTTAGAGAGGGCCTGTAAAGCACTGTGAAGCAGTATATAAGTCTAAGAGCTATTGCTATGAATCCTTATGCCTGTTGCCCAAAATGCCCCCTACCTCCTATGTCGTCATGCATCCTATTCTGAATCCATCAGCCAGACAGACTGGCGTTTCCACAGCAACAAGCCCAGGCAACAGCCGCCCAGCTGTCAATCATTCCAGCTGCCAAGAAGTCAGACGGCCAAAGTTCCAGCGCTGCCACAAGAGCGGCATCGTCGCCAAGCCCCCTTCCCCAGCCACCAGCTCAGCCAGTTGGCCCAGCCATCTGTAGGTCAGCCTCTCGCTCCCTCTCCCCACTCAACAGGTAGCCTGTGAATGGGCCCTAGCCAGAGGGTCCTCCTGTGGGGGTTGTGTTAGGTATCTGTGTGTGCTCTTGACGTCAATGGGCACAATTTGGCGTCTGGTGCGAGACGAAGGCAATGCTTGCAGAGGAGTTATGTAAACTGAGAGTGTCTCATTGCTGTGGAGTTTCTAACATTGCTGCCAGCAGCCCCAAGGAAGAGAGAAGATAGAAGACAAGTTGGGTCAGAAGGGCTCAAGGCGTGTGTGTTATACCGATAGATTGATGGGAGAAGAGCCAGCAGGAATCAAGAAGTCTGAGCTTCACGTCTACGGAAAGAGCTTCTGAGAACGTGGTCCCCGAATTAACTCCTCTCCTGGGGTTGCACAGCCCAGTAAATCACCATCTAACCGAATGAACTGGGCTGACACACCACTATGCTAAAAAGCTTAACCAGGGTTAGTGCTCCCCGAGCAGAGCACGTGGGGAAAATGCAGCCGCTACCTCATCTTAACTGTATTTAATTAACACCGTTTTCATTTAAGCTTAAATTTAAAATTCAATCAAGTTACATTTTAATTTAAATAGGCCAATCCCCCTGCCCGCCGTTGAAAAACTGCATTCTGCAGGCGGAATGAAAGTGCTAAGTCCAGGACGAACTAGAACAGAGATTCTGGGGCTGCAATTACAAACCATTTGGGTGAAACAAGGTGTGATAGACTTTAGCCGGGTTTATTCAACACATTGAAATAAGCTAAAACATTTGGATAGGTTGTTGGTTTAGCATGTTGTCTTGCTGTCACATTAAACCAAAATACTGTGTGGTTTTTTTTTTGTTGGGGTCCTGCATTGTATTTATTTTTATTTATTCAGTTTAGAGCAGGGATCTCTAACCTTGTCAACTTTGAGACTTGTGGACTTCAACTCCAGCTTTGCTGGCTGAGGAATTCTGCAAGTTGACGTCCACAAGTCTTAAAGCTGACAAGGTTGGAGACCCCTGATTTAGGGACCATCCAATTCCCAAAAGACTTCGAGTAGGGGAGGGATGAAAACCAAACAATTAAAAAATTAAATGTACTCCAAACCAGCAAAAATAAAGAAAGGCTCAACATCCAGTCTAACCCCCAGTCCTGAGAGCAGTCAAGGGTGGGAGCTACACCAATGCATATTACAAAAATGCAAAGTATTTGGGACCCCCAAATACTTAATAATTTGGAGTCCAAATGTAGAATGCTTTATGAACCATGATTTTCATATTGTGCTAAGTCATCATGAGTTACTTAATTTACTTCCATGACCATGGCCATCATTACTTATTAAACAAATTTATATGGCTGACCTTTTCATTGAATTTGGCTCTGGGAGGTGTACAACCAACCATTAAAATAATGACCCAACTGTTAAAGAAATTTAAAAAATAAGCGAAAGCAAGATGGTGAGAGAACAACGTCCATCTAATCTTAGATTCCCACGGGACATTTGTGAACTATGGTTTCTAAAGCCTGATTTCTGCCCATAACTCTGATCAACTGGGCTTTTTCTACAAACGAAGTCAGTGCAATCTGTGAACCTTATCATGCAACATTTTTTTCCTGACTTAAACCTTTCCAGCCGCTTTTGTAAAAGAGCTCTGAATAAACGATGGGAGGATCCAGCAAATGAGAAAAACTGGATCCAGATATGTAGGGATCAGGTCTGCTGGGTCCTTCTTCCATCAGCTGAGTGGCGCTCAGGGACATATCAGGCAGCAAGGATGCCCTCAAGCAGTTCTGCATAGCCAGGCTTCCTGACCATGGTAATTTCCCATAATGCCCTGGAGGCACATTATATGAAAGGCATTGTGGGAAATTAAAAATAGTGACTTAGACCCAGAGGCCTGTCGTTTGGGGAACCCTGAGGCACTGGCTTGAAGCTGACCTTGTTTTCTCCAGGATCACCACTTGTAACCAGTAAGCTCTCTTTTCAGCCTCGTTTTATGACCCTCAAACAGATTTCACATATTTTGATGAAGGTTTGAGGGGGCTGAAAAATAGGACACATCACCATGAAAATCAAGGCAAAAAGTGCCGAATTATGAAGTCAAAGACTGCATTCCTCTCTTCTCTGCACTCTTTCTAGAGCAGGGGTGTCAAGCTCAAGGCCCGTGGGCCAAATCCAGCCCGCAGGGTGCTTAGATCTGGCCCGTGGGGCTGGCCTGGAAACTGCAAAGGACTGGCCTGCGGTGCTTCTGCCAGCAAAAAACAGAGCTCAGGAGGGCCGTGGCTCTCCCAAGCTCTGCTTTTGCTGGCAGAGGGCTAGCAAAACAAACTGAAAAAAAAAAAAAGGAGAAAGGAAAGACAAAGAAAAGAAGGAAGAGGAAGAGAAAGGAAAGACAAAGAAAAGAAGGGAAGATGGGAAGAGAGCAAGGAAGGAAAAATAAGGAAAGAGGGGAAGGAAGAAGAAAGGAGAATGAAGAGGGAAGAAGGAAGGAAGGGAGGGAAGGAGGGAGGGAGGAAGAGGAAGGAAGGAAGGAAGGAAGGAAGGAAGGAAGGAAGGAAGGAAGGAAGGAAAATAAGGGATGTGGCTCTCAATGAAACTGAATTTGACACCCCTGTTCTAGAGTCTCAACATCTTTCTTATATCGTGGTGACCAAAACTGGATGCAATACTACACAAACACATGCATACAACCCTTCTACGCAGCACTCGCAATGTCCTTGAAAACCCCACCCACAGTATCATATTTTTTGAACCAGGCACTACTGCAGTTTCCCACAATCCCCCTGAAACGGTGTTGAGTCAGGGGCACCGTGGGAAATAAATATTAGGTTGGGATCGCCTCCAGACAAGGAATACTCTACAGAACCTTTGTGACTCTTTCTTTCAGAAAGATTGGGCTGTTTCTCTTTCAAAGGGTGATTGCTCTTGGCGTGAGATTGTCAAAAGGCGGCGAAAACTATGAGGACTAGAACCTTGGAAGGAAAAGCACGGAAAGAGACCCAAGGAAAAACTGTGGGCATTTCAGGAACAGGAGAAGAGAAACAGACCTGAGAGGCACTGCTGCTCAGTGAGTCCGTGAGTGTGAGAGAAAGACTCTGCAGGTTTGAAGCGAGTAAGCATAAGCAACAGGTTTTTTTTGCAATACATTTTTCAGACGATTAAACCCAATTCGAAAGACATCGAGAGCTGCAGTTGGACCGGCATCTGCCGCTCCATCCAAGGGATGGAAACTGAAGCGGAGATTTTCACTGCTGCCACTAGAAGCGAAGGGATGACATCACCACTTCCCTGCAACATCAGGAGCATACCTGTACGCCACTGGAACCATTCCCAGCATGGAGAAAGTGGGCCTTTTTTCACCAGTTACAGGACGTAGACGGGTGAGAAGCTGGGGAAGGTATAAGGAAATGGGGGCCAAGCTGCTTCCAATCCCAAGCCAGGGGTATGATTATTACAACCTCTCTCTGTTAGGCGGCATCCTTTACAATGTGCCAGGTGTTGTACGGAAAAAGGAGGGAGGCTATGAGTCTTTGCTCACAACCCAGTGGGATAAATAAAAACAAAACAGAACAGGTAGACAGGGCAGCCCTAAAGGTGTTTTTTTCAACTGGACTTTCTGGTTTTTCTTTGAAGACGTTTCGCTTCTCATCCAAGAAGCTTCTTCAGCTCTGACTGGATGGTTCCATTTCACGCCTTCCGTTCGTCACCATCCAAGTCAGAGTTGAAGAAGCTTCTTGGATCAGAAGCGAAATGTCTTCAAAGAAAAACCAGAAAGTCCAGCTGCCTTTTGGGGGAAAAAGAAGCATCTTTGGGACAACCAGGACCTGGAGGATGGAGAATCTCCATAGACCAGGGGGGTGCCAGCCTCTTCTATTCCCCGCACCCCTAGAACTCTTCTGATATATTCTTGCACCCTTTACAAAAGTAAATAATTATATGCATATAAATTATACATATACACTATAATTTTGAAGCTTCTAAACCCATGTTTTCGCACCCCCTGGAGTATTGTCTAGCACCCCTGGTTGGGAACCCCTGCCATAGACATTTAAACAGGGCAATCTTTCAGTGGTTGGGTTCATACAACATGGGGATCCCACCTAACTTCAACCCCACATCTAGCTCTGATCAAACCACATCCGATACCCCAACAGGGAACAGCTGATTGTGGCAACTGCTTGGCCCAGAATAGCAAGATGAGGCTGGGGTCCCACAACATACCAACCTATTATGCCCACCTACTGCTTTTGAAGAGGGGCTCCGCCAAGGGAGCCCCTCTTTTTTTTCTGGAGCGCCGAAGAGGGGACGTCCCCACTGGGCTTCTTACCTTCGCTGCAAAACTTGCCCTGGAAGCCAGTGAGGCGGCAATCACACTGCACTTCGCTGTTGACCACAGTACAAATCCCACCGTTGACGCAGGGATTCTGCTTGGCACACAGGTATTCCATGTCGCTGCGGATGCCCTGGCTACCCAGGAGGGCGGGGGGCGTGTCTCCCACTTTGAGGTTGGCCACCATCCCGCGAAAGGGCATCTCATACTTGACCGTGCTGAGCGTCAGGGCCGACAAGCGGACGTCCGGCGGGATGCCGCCCACAAAGAGATCGCTATCCACCGCCATGTCCCGCCGCTTCGACTTGACTTCGGCCACCCGGGCTTCACCGTCCACCACCAGCATGGTCTCCCGGTAGTTGCGGGTCAAGAGCACCATGTGCCAGCGGTCGTCGTTGATGGGGGTCTCCAGGTGCAGGCTGGCCGGCTCCGCGCAGGAGATAGTGAAGCGCAAACGGAAACGGCCCTCCAAGATTAAGAGTTCCAGGAAGTCACAGTTGCCCCCGTCGTCCAGGTACAAGACCAGGGCGCGAGACACGTTGGTCTTGATGCTGAAGCTTAGCTCCCCGGAGGAACTGGCATCCCACCGGGCGTAGCGAGCCCACTGCCCCGGCATGCCCCCAAACTCCAAAGCTGCTCCCCCGGCTCCAGGGCCCAGGACCAAGCCCACCAGCAAGGCCAGAGGCACCAGCAAACAAACCGACTTCGCCATGGCAGGCCCACTGTCAACCGGGGGGCCCCTTGGGGACACCCTCAAATCCTCATGAGACGGGAGGAGAGCAAAATCCTGCGGGCGGAAGGCCGGTCCAAGGGTTGCTCCTTAGACAAAAGAGCCCATGAGGCTGCAGGAGGAAGGGAAGAGATTCTCCTTGCGTAGGAGAGGGCCACGGAAGTCCTTCGGGCAGGTCCCCTTCCCAGGAGGGAAGGTGGCTCTCACAGACTGGCATACAGCATCTTCCTCCGCAGCCGGCTGGGGCAAGCTGAGCAGAGTTTCAGCCCTCCCCCCCCCAAAGGAGAAGGTTGCTGGTCCCTGCCGCCAGTCACTCCTCAAGATCCACTGGAGGGAAAGCCCTCCAGGTGCGCTCGGAGCTCAGCCTGGAATGCGCATCGTCGGATGCTCAGATCTGGAAAGAGAATGAAAAGGAAAGAAAAGACGGTTTATGAAAGGGAAGGAGAGAGAAAACTGGTACTCGGACATTATGCTTCTATCTTTTAATCAGTTTGTTTATAATAATCAGCCTTGTCTTTGGGTGGGGGCAGACAGGAACGCCCTTCAGCCTCAACTGAATCTAGGCTCATTGGTCACCCAGGTCCCCGTCGCTAGGAAAGATTTTCCAGAAGCTGCTCAACTACAACTCCCATCCTGCTGGCTGTCTCTGGCAAGAGTCGTTGCCCATTGCATGCAGATGAGGCCAGAGAAAAGAAGGACAAATCTGAAGATTTGGTGGCCTCTTCCCTGGCTTCGTATTTATATTTATATATTATATAAATATAAATATTTAAATAAATATTAATCTGCACTGTGTATCAGACATTAATGCAATTGAGCGAGTCCAGAAGTATTTCATGAGAAGAGTACTACCCTCCTCTGCTCACAACATACCCTACACTACCCAGTCTTGAAATTTTGGGCTTGGACAATCTTGAACTACACCGCCTATGGTTGGACTTAAGCATAGTACACAAAATTATCTGCTACAATGTCCTACCAGTCAATGACTACTTCAGCTTCAAACGCAACAATACAAGAGCACACAACAGATACAAACACAATGTAAACTGCTCCAAACTTGATTGCAGGAAGTACAACTTCAGCAACAGAGTGGTCAATGCCTGGAATGCACTACCTAACTCTGTTGTTACATCCTCTAACCCCCCCCCATTCCTTTAACCTCAAATTATGAACAGCCCAAGTTTAAAAGTATAAAGTGAGTAAGGAACAAGTAATAACACAAAATTCTACATCAAGTAAAGCCAGATTCTTTGGCTGACCAAAAGCCTTTATTCTCACACGCTTAATCTGGTTAGCTAGGTAATTAATGTTTATGACAATTCGTTTAGTGATTGTTTGAAGGTATAATGGTGCTGAAAAAAGTGACTTATGACTGTCACAGCAACCCCACCGCTACATGTCCATGATTCGGGCACTTGGCAATGGACTTGCATTTACAACATCTGAGGTGTCCTGGGGTCAATGATGGCCACCTGCGACCTTCTCAGCCCAACAAGTCAATAGGAGAAGACAGATCTGTTTAACAATGCTAGTGATTCGCTTAATGACTCAGCAAAAACGGTTGTAAAATTGGCTGTGACTCGCTTGACTGTATCACTTAGTGACCAAAGTTCCAGTCATAACTGTGGTCATAAGCCTAGGACTTCCTAGAGTTTCACTGACACCAGGGACTGTGCAGGTAATCCTCAACTTACAACAGTTTGTTTAGTGACCGTTCAAAGTTACAACGGCACTAAAGAAAGTAATTTATGACTGTTATCACATGATCAAAATTCAACTGATTCATATTTATGACGGCTGCTGTGTTCTGGGGTCATGTGACCACCTTTTGTGAAATTCTGATAAGCAAACTCAATGGGGAAGCCAGGTTCACAACCATTAACAACTGTAGTGATTCGCTTAACAACTGTGGCAAGAAAGGTTGTAAAATGGGGCAAAATTCACTTAGCAACTGCCTCACTTTGCAACAGAAATTTTGGGGTCAATTATGGACGTAAATCAAGGACTACCTGTGTAGTAGGTTAACTCCAGTTGACTTTTTTTTCTAGTTTCACTTCCTATTCCAGCCTGGCCCATTTGGTGAATGTCTGACTCATTGTATTGTGTAAATACAGAAAATGGAATTATTCAGTGCCCAAGAGGAGGACTGTTGTACGGAGGTTCAACTGTTTTTTTAATGTGTGTATATTTTTGTGTTTTGCTCCTGGGGACAAATAGAATACATTGTCTCTACTGGGTTTGGAGATAGTAACAAGTATAGCCTGTTTAGTGGAAAGAATGTTTCTTCAGCCATGAGGACTAGAAACGTATCGATTCCCAAATTAAAATGTGATTCTCCCCTCCGCCCCACCCCACCTCCCAGGAATCTGCTTCTCCGGAGCGTGGGAAAAGGAACTGTCCACCTTTCTCCAGCTTCATGCACCGCCTTCCCACCCACTTGTCTGAAATGCTGTAGGATCTCCTGCTTGAGCAGGGGGCTGGGCTAGAAGACCTCCGAGGTCCCTTCCAGCTCTATTCTGATTCTGATTCTATCCCCCTGCCCCATCCAAGCAGGATCGGGGCCTTCCGATGCCATTCCGTGTGCTAATGCGATGCAAATTTCATCCCCGTCAAATTGCTTTTTTGGAATGATTACCCTTGTAACTGACTGTCAAAGATGCAATTTATTTCCAGCCCTCCCTGCAACGCCTGCTGCTGCTGCTGCTCAGGAAGGGAGCGGGGCTTTGCATCTTGTTACTTTCTAAGAGCCTGATTATTTATAGCAAGGGAGTGGGAACAAGAGAGAGAGAGGTGCAAGAGCAAAGGCACCAAGGAGCGAGGGGTGGGGGGGACAGGGTTAGAGAAGGCACACACACACCCCAGTTTATCCCCCCCCAAAAAAACCTTCATATTGTGCCCCCTCATTGATGGAGGAGGTGAGGATTCCCCTCCTGCTTCCCTAGTGTCGTTTTTCTGGTTGAGATTTTCCCTTTTTGGGAAAGCTTTCAGCCACCTGTCAGCACCTGCTGCACTTAACCTGGAGCTGGGCTGCCTTTGAAGTCCCATCATCCACAGCCACAACAATAGAAATAGACAGTATGTTTCTTTCTAGAAGTGAACAGGGATCTTCAGCTGCTTGGAACCAATTAGTTTCTTTAGAAAGGAAGACAAAAAAAAAACCTGGTTTTTTCTGCTCCCAGGGACTAGAAGCATAGCATAGCTGGTTGCAAAAGCCAATTGCAAAAGGAAGGAAGGCCAAACAGCAGAGCCGCCTCTAAAAAACAAAGCCTTCAAATTTCTCCCATTTTAGCATCCTTGAGATGCCTTGGGATTACAGGTCCACTCATCCAGAGCTATGATGGATAGAGATGATGGGGTTCGTAGTTCCTGCTCTAAGCCCCCACCCCACCCCGACTCCCCTTTGAACACTGGGAGGGGGGGTCAGTTTCCATGGCAATGGTGAGCCATACGGCATCATGCAAATGATCCTCACCGCGGGGTTATTTATAAATCCTTGTCTGCTGCAGCTCATTGGTTAATGAGCCTAATTAACATTCGGCTTCTAATTAGCCAATCAAATTAAAACCCACACCTGCAAAGTCTGAATTGAAGTCTGAGTTCCCTGCAACCCAATCCTCCCCCTCGCCAACCACATATACAAATATTTTTGAAAGGCTGCAGAGTTGAAGATTGCTTCCTCTCCCCACCATTTAAAAATATATATATTTTCTCCTCTTCTCTTATCCCAGTGAAGTATTGCAAAGTTTTAAACTCTCTGGTTGAGTGCACACAACACACATCATCAAACCAGGTTAAGCGTGTTATCCAAACTCAGGCCTTTGGTTAAGTTTACAATTCCAAGCTCTTTGGCAAACCCCAGACTGGTCAATTTGTCACGGGCTGTTAATTTGGGAATCGGCCTCTACTTAATGCTCCAAAACCCCGCACAGTAACATCTCCTGCCACTCGCCATGTGCCTTCCTCAAAAGCAAACCGCCTTCACATCATGATCATCATCATTATTATTACCACCACCAGAGCCTTATCATTGTGTTATTATCATCAGTGCTCACACTGCAGGGATGAGGCACCCTACAAATGCATTCCTCAAAAATCCTTAAATTCCTTCAAAAAGCAAGCCTGCCCCTGCCAAAATACTGTAAATGTCCAATTACAACAATATTGAACCAAAAATAGAAAAGTGATTCCTAGAAGCAAAAGAACACGGACTCTACCAGGGCTGCCTCACCCTGGCTGGGAAAAAACTATTTGTCTGAAGTTCAATAAGGAGAAAAACATAATTCTTATTTAGTTGATCCATTGATACCACTCCAGATTTAGCCCAAAGTGGTTCCCACACTCCTCCAATACCCCATGGTACTGCTCACAATAACCCTGTAGGGCAGGTCAGATTGAAAGACAAAGCATGTCTAGTATGGATTTCTGGCAACAAAATTAAGGAAATTAATGAAGAAAAAGTTGAGAACCACTGACGTAGAGCAAGAAGCTGTGGTTTGTTAACCCAAGTTGGGTGTATTTCAGAACAGGTTTCTGAGGTTAAATGTCTATGGAGATTCTCAGTTCTCCAGGTTCTGGTTGTCCCAAAAGTGCTTTTTTCAGGAGGCAACTGGACTTCCTGTTTTTCCTTGAAGACGTTTCACTTCTCATCCAAGAAGTTTCTTCAGCTCTGACTGGATGGTGGGGAATGGATGGATTTATATTCCTTGCGGACAGCTGGTCATTTGCATCCTTTCAGGGAGTTGTTGAGGCCACTTGGAGGTTTGTCTGTGTTCTCAGGGTCACCTGAGTGGTGCAAATGGGTGTGGAAGGATCCATCTATCTGAGGACACAGATAAATCTCCAAGTGGCCTCAATGACTCTCTAGAGTCTAAAAGGATGCAAACGACCAGCCGTCTGCAAGAGTGTAAATCCTTCCGTTCCCCACCATCCAGTCAGAGCTGATGAAGCTTCTTAGATGAGAAGCCAAACGTCTTCAAAAAAAACCAGAAAGTCCAGTTGCCTCTTGAAAAAGCACCTTTGGGTTTACGTGGTTAATTTACGGCTCAAAGCAGTGGTTCTCGACCTTTAAATACCTTTCGTGGCCACGGACTCCCCTCCAAAACTGAACTCAAGGTTTCAATCATTTCTTCAAGCCTTCCCAGGCCCCTGTGACAACATCACAGGGCCCCCCAGGAGTCCACAAACCACAGGTTGAGAACAACTGGCTCAAGGCAATGAAATCCCATTGACCAAGGATGAGCCTCGCCAAACCCCTGGAGAGTTTTTTTCTTCCTTCTGGAGGCACTGCAATGTTTGATCGCCTTCGTGGCTATCACATCCTGGGTGCCGTTGCTTCTGTCACGGAACCCCCTCTGTCTCCCACTCCTCTGACTCCGACAGACTATCTCAGCATATCAGGTGCTGGATTGTCACCTCAGGAGTGTCACCTCTGCCTGCGAAGAAAGCGTGAACAGCCTTCTTCCGCTCTCCTCCCCCGCTTCTCTGCCTCCCTAGGGGCCCGCCCGCCATCTCCACTCTGCAGTGCTTTATTAGAGGTAGTCCTCTACCTACAACCATCCGCGAGCCTGCAATTTCGGCCATGGCGGTCTTAAAATGAGCCGTCGCACGACTGCCCCCAATTTTATGACTGTTTTTGGGGGCGCTCGTTAAGCAAAGGCCACGATTGCTAAGGTAACCCATGGTTTGCTAATGGGTGTAAGCAAAATAATTGCTGGTTTCCAGAGGGAAAAATATGTTGTAGATCGTAATCACGTGACTACTGGACACTGCAAACTGCCGTAAGTGCTGGCCAGTTACCAAACACCCAGAATGCATTGCAACCGTCATAAATATGAGTCAGTTGCCAAGCATCTGAATTTTGATCACCTGACCACGTGGATGCTGTAATGGTCATGCAGAAAAACTCATTTTCAGTGCCGTGGTAACTTCGAACCGAAGGGTTGTAAGACGAGGACTACCTGTAGCTAAGTTTCACAGGGCTTGTGAAGAGCCCTTCCCCAACTTAGTTAAGAGGCTTGTACAAAAATGGCCGACCGAGGCCCCTTCCCCAATACCTTCTCATCTCCCCCCTTATTTGGAGAAGCTCCGAAAAAGCCAGCTGAGCAATGAAAAAAAAAGTATGAAGGAAATTGGGTGTTTTATCTGCAGGGGTGTGTGTTTTATCTGTAGGTATGTGTGTGTTTGTGTGTGTGTTCCAAATGGGGCTCCATTGGAGCCTGAAGCAGGAAACCCCCCACTGAAGCAGAAATTCTCCACTGAAAAACCACCCCTGATGAAAATAATTGAGTTTTTCAATGCAGCTGAGGTGAATCTGCTGAGGTAAAAAATGCACATATGTATGGCTGGCTTCACACAACACACTAACTTCTAAACCCAGGTTCACATGCTAGAAGTGCAGGGCTGGCCTCACACACCATAATATACTTAGCAAGGCCCACTATTAACCCCCTTGAAACTTGCCCCACACAACCCCATCGGCTGAGCCAAAGGATGCCATTTTGGAAACAGAGCCCTCCCCACCTCCAGCCACAAGCCTCAACATCCCATTAGCCTTTGCACCAGCGAGGTACTGGCAAGGCTTCATGACATCACTAGACCTTCCCTATTGGTCAAGAAGCCAAGCAGTAGGTGTGGCTTGGCTATTGTAGCCAATCAATATTAGAGAGGTACATTCTTGTAGCCAATCAACATTAAAGAGGTGCATTCTAAGAGGCTGCTCTTTTGCTCCTTTTTTTGCAGGTAAGTAGAGGTGGGGAACTATAGCCCTTTTATGACTTGTGGACTTCAACTCCCAGAATTCCTGAGCCAGCTATGCTGAGCCATGCTGGCTCAGGAATTCTGGGAGTTGAAGTCCACAAGTCATAAAAGGGCTATAGTTCCCACCGCTGAATTAGGGCAAACTGATTTTTGGTGCTTCCATGCATGGCCAACAAGACATAGTTTAATATTATGAAAAGTGGGGCTGTTTTGAATTAAATTTTAACCCCTGGGGAGGTGGGGCTGGCTGACTTTTTGCTAGTTTCACCACACAGGAACTCCCTGCTGACCCATATTGAGTAAACTGAAGTTTTTAATGGATTTAGAAGCTACCTCATCTTAGTGATGAATGGGAACATGGTCCCTATGCTAAACCAGGTCAAGAAAACACCCTAGCAGAAGGAATCATACAACAAGGTTAACCCTGGCCTTGATGGCATCACAGAGACACACAACTGAGAGAGATGTACAACTCAGCCTGTTTGGTGGCTTTCAGCTTAGCCTTTAGTGTATTACAGGAAGCCATAAAATGAGTTAACTTGGTAACCAGGTTAACCATGCTGTTGGAAGGCAAGCATTGAGAACAAGTACAGGTGATCCTCATTTAGTGCCTGCCTCGTTTAGCGACCATTTGCAGTTACAGCAGTGATAAAAAGGGAACTGTGCAACCAATCCTCACACAGACCATCATCGTGGGTCAGGAAAGCAAAGGAAAGCTGAAATCACATCATAGCCCCAGTTTCACTTAGTGGCTGCTTAATGACTGAACTGTGAGTCTCAACCGTGGTCACTAAACAAAAAAGTGTGCAAGGAGTGCTTTGTTCAGTTTACGGACTATTTCCTCATTGCTCTTCCACAATCCCCAGTTTGGATCTTGGAGCAAAATAATTTTGTTTAGCCACTTGGATCTCCCCTTCCCCAGTCTCATAACCTCTCCATGGGATAAAAGATAGATAATGACAGAGAAGATACATAGATAATGAAAGAGAAGATAGATTGATAATGATAGAGAAGGAAGATAGATAGATAGATGATAGATAGATAGATTAGATAGATAGATAGATAGATAGATAGATAGATAGATAGATAGAAAGAAAAAGAGAAGAGATAGATCAGGGGTGTCAAACTCGTGTTGTCACGACAGCATCACGTGATGTATCCAGATTTTTCCCCCTTCGCTAAACCTGGTGGGGGCGCTAAACCAGCATGTGACGCATCCGGCCTGTGGGCCACAGGTTTGACACCCCTGAGGTAGGGAGGTAGGTAGGTAGGTAGATAGATAGATAATGAAAGAGAAGATAGATAATAAAAGAAGATGATAGATTAGATAGATAATGAAAGAGAAGATAGATAATAAAAGAGAAGACGATAGGTAGATAGATATAGATAGATATAGATAGATAGAGATAGATAGAGATAGATAGAGATAGATAATGAAAGAGAAGATAGATAATAAAAGAAGATGATAGATAGATTAGATAGATAGATAATGAAAGAGAAGATAGATAATAAAAGAGAAGATGATAGGTAGATAGATAGATAGATAGATAGATAGATAGATAGATATAGAGATAGATAATGAAAGAGTAGATAATAAAAGAAGATGATAGATAGATTAGATAGATAATGAAAGAGAAGATAGATAATAGAAGAGAAGATAGACAGATAGACAGACAGACAGACAGACAGACAGACAGACAATAGAGAGGCAATAGAGAAATGAGAGAGAGAGACACACAAATGATAGACAGATAGATGATAGACGATGGATGGATGGATGGATGGATGGATGGATGGATGGATGGATGGAAGAATGAAGAATTCTGGGATTTGAAGTTCACAAGTCTTAAAGTGGCCAAATTTGGAGACCCCTAGCCTAAAGCGAAGGATGAGGCTAGAATAGAACATGGATGGGAGACCACTGGGAGCTCCCAAGGCTAAAAGCCAGACTGTGAAGTCAAAAAGCCATCTTGGAAGAGAGCCCTAGCAAACTCTTTTCATGCTGTTGACCCCCACAAGCTGCCCCACCCCCACAAGTAAAGTCTCCAGGAACTGCAATGGACTCCACATTTGACTAACAATTTGTTCCTAACCAATGAATTGATCCTCATCATAGCCGCAGTGGTAATCATTAATCACACCCCTAGGAGCAATGAGCTCTGGTGCCAAGGGACTGATTGGGCCTTGAACCTGGGCAGGAAGAGAGCGGGTGGTGAACATGCCAGCAGCTGGCCTGGAACTATTAATAACATCTGCCGTCACCTCCCGGCAAAGCTGCAACTGCCATGGTGCTGGCGACGGTGGCACAAACATGGCAACAGCAGCTCTGCCCAGCAGAGCGAGCGGGGAAGAGAGAGACACAAGGAAGGGAGGCAAGAGGTGGCCGGCGAACCTCTGATCGTTTCCAGGAGGTGATCCTGGGAAATCAATCCAGCCTCCTTTGCGGTTGCACAGGAGACCAGCAAATCGTGGGCTAGATCGGGAAGTCAGAGGACATCCCCAAAGAAGTGAAGGGGGCACACTTTGCTTATGCTTTGTGCCAAGGAAACGACTCAGATGCCTGTGTGAAGTCTCCAGAGTCAAATTGGCCTTGAAAGAGATTTTACGTTTTATAGCCCCAGGCAGGGATTTCTGCAGGGTGTGCTCAAAAGAATCAGGATATAAAATAGTGGGTGGGAATGAGCTTGGGAAAGGAAGGGAAGGGAAGAAACAGCCAGATAAAAGGGAGAGGAGCCCACAGTTGAATAACAGGCAGAGAAAGAAATTTAGAAAGGAGCCGCCTGATGTATCCAGCAGTGAAAAAAAAGAGAGAGAGAGAGCCAGAGGTTTGTATTTTCAGACTGGCAATAGTCTGTTAATGTAGCTGAAAGATGTCAGCCTTCGAAGTAGACCAGGTAGGGATATGCAACAAGGTGAGCCACAGTGGTACCTCGGTCCCTGTCGGTAATTTGTTCCAAAAGACGCGCCGAATTCTAAAACCAACGGGTACCAAGAAAACTATGTGACTTACTATGTGACCCGCTATTTCAGATGGAAGAAATAGCAAGTCACCAGGCAGCCGACATCAGTGAGTTCTTCCTTGCATGTTGAGTAGAGGGGAAAACACAACTTTCTGCTTCAAAACGCGTCAAACATCGAATTCAATGAGTTTGGAGGCAGTTGAATGCCGAGGTATGACTGTAATTCTGCTTTATTGGAGGGCTACGTTAACACAATCTTGCAAGTCTGAAAGTACAAATCTGCCGCCATCAATTTATCTGCCTGTTATGCAGTGAAGGGCTCCCCTCACCATTTATCTAGATCTCTTTCACTCATTTCTCAAGCCATTACAAGCCTTGAGGAACATAACAAGCAAGCGAGGTCACACCATTGCAACTGCCATCTTGACTTTTTCTACCATATCTTTGGGGACAACCCTTGGCCCCCAGGCCTTAAAATCTCTACCTATTGCCCAAATGTTGCCTTTTCCTGTTTGGAGATGCCAAGGGCCCCATCAGGATCTCCTTCCCTACCCAAAAGCAAGGAGGGAAATCCACTTGTTTCCAGCCTTCACAAGACAGACAGACATGCAGGCCAGGTTCACACAGCCTTTCACCCAGGTTAACAAACTGTCATTCCCCAAATGCCACAAAGGATGTGATGCCCAAACGATAAACCCTATTTGGGCTTAAACGATTGGCTGCTTCAGACAGTGCACGAAGAAAGATGGCTGGATTCCCACCACCAACTAAACCACAAACTCTACCATCTCAGTTTGGGCTCGGCTAGCGTGTTTGTGTGAACCCAGTCTGTCATTGACATTAAGCCTCAAGCAGAAAAATTAAAAAGGATGATTTAACTGTGGAAAGGCTGAATGGAGTAGAGGGCTGAGTGTGATTTCCCATGGTTTAAACAAAATCCGAGCCTTCTCATTAATCAGCCCTCACTGCAAAGAAACCTGGATCACATCTAACAACTGCTTAGCTAATGGCCACTATCAATAAAGTAATTACCACTGCCTTTGCCCTCCTGCATTGCAGCTTCCTTTGTCTTCTCCTCTAGTTTCTGACAAGCAAAGTATAGGGAAAGCCAAATTCACTTAACGACCACGTGCTTCACTTAACAATGTTGCAGTGATCTGCTTAGCAATTGTGGGGGGGGGAGGCTTAAAATCATTTAACAACCATCTTGTTTAGCAATGGAATTTCTGACCCCATTTGTGGTAGTAAGTCCAGGACTACAGCTAGTCCTCAACTTATACTTAATTTAGTGACCGTTCACAGTTACAATGGCCCTAAAAGAAACTGACTTAGGACCGTTTTTCACACTTACAACCTTTCCAGCATCCCCATGATCACATGATCAAAATTCAGATGCTTGGTTGCTAAGTTAGTCACATGGTGGTTAAGTGAATGTTAAGCCGAATCACATGACTCCAGGACACTGCGACCATCATAAATAAGAGCCAGTTGCCAAGCATCCAAATTTTGATCATGTGATCGTGGGGATGCTGGAACGGTCATAAGTGTGAAAAATGGTCGTAAGTCCCTTTTTTCAGTGCTGTTGAAACTTTGAGCAGTCACTAAATGAAGGGTTGTAAGTCAGGATTGCCTGTAATCCTTGAATTACAACCACAAATGGGATCGCTTGTGGATTGTGGATCACAATCAGGGTCCACATTTTACAGACCTCGGAAGGATGGAAGGCTGAGTCAACCCTGAGCCGGTCAGGAAATTTGCTAAATCTTTTAAGATGCCACAAGATTCTGCCTTTGAAGAGGAGGCCAATTCTTCCAATAATCTTGCTCTCTCTCTGCTCTCATCATGATTTATGAATCAGATTCCTCTTTCTTTAAAAAAAGAGAACCTTATTTTTTTACTTTTGCATCCCAGCCCTGCCTCAAAAGTACTCAGTAATTTCTGACAGCAAATTTATTTTTACTTTTTAATCTCTGTGCAGCACTTACCAAATAGTTGGCTTTTTATATGTAGGTCATAATATTACACAGGGAATAGTCTGTCTTCCTCTTACCATGACGCTGCAATTAGATCATTCACTGGGCCAGGTTTAGACAACACACTTAACTCACAAAACCTGATGGCTGCAGTAGTCACAGAATCTTCTGAACAGGACACACACGTTCACACACATGTTCACACAACACATTAAAAACTACGGTAGATCATCCACAGCACAATGAGTTTACATCTTGAACATCAAGTCTACAAGATGCTACAGGTAGACTTACGACCACAATCCAGCCCAAATTGTTGTCATTGAGACATTTGTTAAGTGAGTTTTGCCCCATTTTACGACCTTTCTGGCCACAGTTGTTGAGTGAATCATTACAGTTGAAAAGTTAGTAACACGGTTGTTAAAGGAATCTGGCTTCTTCATTGACTTTGCTAGGGGATCACATGACCCCAGGATATTGCAATCGTCGTAAGTATGAGTCAGTTGCCAAGCTAAGATCTGAATTTTGATCATCTGATCATAGGGATGCTACAAAGGTCATAAGTGTGAAAAACAGTGGTAAGTCCCTTTTTTCAGTGCGGTTATAACTTTGAACGGTCACTAAATAAACTTTGTGTTGTAAATCAAGGACTGCCTGTAATTTAAAATCCTCCACAATATAATGAATCACAAATTAACTCTATATTAGCCTGGCTCCGCAGAGCTTGGTGAGAATACGGGTAGTCCTCGGCTTACGACCACAACTGAGCCGAAAATTTCTGTTGGTAAGCAAGACAGTTGTTCGGTGAGCTTTGCCTCATTTTACGATCTGCCTTGCCATAGTTGTTAATTGAATCACTGCAGTTGTTGAGTTAGTAACATGATTGTTAAGTGAGAAGACTGGAAAAAGAGACACAAGAGGGAGAAAAGATAATTTTCCTGGATGCCTCTTGAGCCTGCCACCTATAAATAACAAAAATATCGGCCTTAATAAAATAATGGCAATCAAATGGGAGGCTCCCATTTTGGCTAATGCTTTGCAAGCAAGACAGTCATCAGAGCAGGCAGAACTGGGAGATGATTTATCCTGAATTTGATTGATTAATTGACTGGCCAACTGATTTACAGGGCTTGTGCACCGGGGCAATCGATGCCAACTCTGAGTGGTTCCAGGACTCTATTTTTGTAAGTCAGTTTAAAAATATACAATCCCTTCGAAACGTACCATAAAAAAAAAAATCTCTAATAGCATCTATTATCCTAACTTTCAACTTCCAGAGAGACAGGCGCGTTTGTAAGCTTTTGCACCAATATTGCTGTAAGCGAAAGGAAGGTTTCTAAGGCCGGGGCCTTGCAAATCAAAGGGCATTGATCAATCCTTCAGATTTCATCAAAATGCAATATATTTTCATTCCTGCAAAAGAAAAGAAAAAAGAAAAAGGCCCACATGCATACCTCTAGGTATGATTACCGGCATTCTGGTTTTCATTTTTTTCCCAACCCCGGGGTCTTCATCTCCCTTGGACAAGCCAACCCTACGTCTCTATGGAGACGTGACCACAATAGAAAATGCAGATCCAGGAGCAAAAAAAAAACCCCAACTCATTAATGCAATAAGCAGAGTGATTAGCGCAGCCACATAATCGATCAGTATACTCATTACGGTCACTCATTACAGTATGGAGCTGAAGGTTAAGAGACGGGAGGGAAGGGGAAGGGGCCCCAAGGGTGGGAAAAAGAGGGGACAGGCCTCCCATTAGGGGTGCAGTGAGGAACGTTAGAACAGTGTTTCTCAACCTGAAGAGAAGGACCAGGGGAGACAGGAGAGCAGCCTTCCAATATTTGAGGGGCTGCCTACAAACCAGGCAATGGTGAGTTCTAGTCCTGCCTTAGTGGTGAAAGCCAGTTAGGTGACTATGGGCCAATCACTAGGAGGAGGGGGTCAAGCTATTCTCCAAGGCACCTGAAGGCCAGACAAGGAACAATGGATGGAAACAGAACAAGGAGAGATTCAACCTGGAAATAAGGAGGAATTTTCTGACAGGGAGAACAATCAGCCCATGGAACAGAAGTTGCCTTCGGAAGTTGTGGGAGCTTCATCCCTGGAGGCTTTCAAGAAGAGACTGGACTGCCATCTGTCAGAAATGGTGTGGGGTCTCCTGCTTGGGTGGGGGGTTGGACTAGATGACCTACAAGGTCCCTTCAAACTCTGTTAATCTGTAATCTGTAAAAACCCTGGCACCTGGAAGACATGTGGACTTCAACTCCCAGAATTCAAGGCTGGCTGGGGAATTCTGGAGTTAAAGGCCACACACCTTCCAGCTGTCATGGCTGAGAAACACTGCAATAGAATACAGCGAGTCCTCGATTTACAACAGTCCGCTCAGTGACTGTTCGGCGTTCCAAACTGACTTATGACCGTTTTTCACACTTACGACCGTTGTAGCATCCCCATGGTCAAATTTGTGCATGGAGCACAGGTAGTTCTTGACTTACAAGAGTACATTTAGTGGCCATTCAAAGTTACAATGACACTGAAATAAGTGACCGATGACTGTTTTTCATACTTTATGACCGTCCCCAAGGTCATGTGATCAAAATTCAGGTGCTTGACAACTGATTCATATTTATGACAATTGCAGTGTCCCAGGGTCACATGATCCCCTTTTGCAAACTTGTTAATGGGGAAGTGGGATTCAGTTAAGAACCAGGTTACTAACTTAATAGCTGCAGTGATTCACTTAACAACTTTGGCAAGAAAGGTCATAAAATGGGGCAAAATTCATTTAACATATGTCTCACTTAGTGATATAAAAATTGGGCTCAATTGTGGTCTTACATTGAAAGCTGGATTCGCTAAACAACCATGTGATTCACTTAACAACCGTAGTGATTTCTTTAAAAACCATGCACATAAGGCTACAAAAATTGGGCATGACTCACTTAACAACTGCCTTGCTTAGCACATAAATACTGGTCTCAGTTGTGGTCATAAGTTGAGGACCATCTATAATACTCTGCAGAAAACCCTGCTGGGTGGGAATCTGAAAGCCAGTTTGGTGTCCTGGCTATTCACTGGCCTACAAACCAGGCAATGGTGAGTTCTAGTCCTGCCTTAGTGGTGAAAGCCAGTTGGGTGACTATGGGCCAATCACTAGGAGATGGTGAGTTCTAGTCCTACCTTAGGCGTGAAAGTTGGCTGGGTGACTATGGACCAATCTCTAGGAGATGGTGAGTTCTAGTCCCATGAAAGCCCTATGGCCAATCACTAGGAGATGGTGAGTTCTAGTCCGCCTTAGGCATGAAAGTCGGCTGGGTGACTATGGACCAATCTCTAGGAGATGGTGAGTTCTAGTCCCACCTTAGGCATGAAAGCCAGTTGGGTGACTATGGACCAATCACTAGGAGATGCTGAGTTCTAGTCCCGCCTTAGGCATGAAAGTGGCTGGGCGACTATGGACCAATCACTAGGAGATGGTGAATTCTCATCCCACCTTAGGCATTAAAGCCAGCTGGATCAATGGGGAAGCCAGACTCCCTTAACAGCCACATGACTAACTTAACATCTACAGTGATTTCCCTAACAACTGTGGCAAGAAAGTTCATAAAATGGGGCAAAATTCACTCAACAAATGTCTCTCTTAGCAACATAAATTTTGAGCTCAATTGTGGTTGTAAGATGAAAACTACCTGTAATCCTAAGCTTTATTACATGCGTGTGCACACACACGTACACACAGAAAGAGAACGCACCAATTACTCTGCCACCTACTCCCCAGCATTCAGTGAAGACTGGGGGTGGGGGTGCTGTCACTCCACCATTAATCATAATTTCCCACTGGTGTCACACTCTGCAATACAAACCAATGGTGCTGGAACTTGGCAAGGAGGAGGAGAGGTGGGGAGGATGCTGAACTCAGTCTCCCAGGGGTTGCAGGCGAGGGGGGCAGTGGCGAGGGCTGCATTTATGTCATGGAACCTGCAATGGGTCGGGCTGGCTGATTGAGAAGGTGATGCCAGATAAAAATAAATACTCCTATCTGTAAGTATATTTACCCAAGTAGCTCTATTACTTTTATCCTTCTCATCTGTTCCACTACTTTTTCTTGTTGGTGTCATTATTATTACTTTGTTGTTTTGCATGCACACTGAGAGCTTCTGCACCAGAGACAAATTCTTTAGGTATCTAATTACCTTAGCCAATAAAATGTTTTCTATTCTATTCTATTCTATTCTATTCCATTCTATTCTATTCTATATATTCTTCTATTCTTTTACTCTATTCTATTCTAAATATTCTTCTATTCTTTTACTCTATTCTATTCTATTCTATTCTATTCTATATATTCTTCTATTCTTTTACTCTATTCTATTCTATATATTCTTCTATTCTTTTACTCCTATTCTATTCTATTCTATATATTCTTCTATTCTTTTACTCTATTCTATATATTCTGTTCTATTCTGGATCATATTCTATTCAAAATACTGTTCTGTTCTTCTATTACGATTCTAATTCTATCCTATCCTATCCTATATTTTTATTCTATTCTAGAATAGAAGGAAAGATTGTGGTGTCCTTGATGCTCTCTGAGATGGGTTGTTTCCTTACAGACCTTTCATGACCCAACTAGGTAGCATCATCAGTGTTAAAAGGGAGAAGAGGAGGATGGAGAGAGAGAGTGAGAAGGGGAGGAGGAGGAGGAGAACTGTAGTGTGCATTGTGCTCTCTGAGCTGGGTTGTTTCCTTGCAGGCCTTTCACGACCCAACTAGGTAACATCATCAGTGCTGCTGCTGATGGTACCTAGTCTGGGTCATGAAACATCTGCAGGGAAACACCCCAGCTCAGAGGGCTCCGAGGACCCCCTGCCTTGTAAATCTTCTCTGCTCAGGAGAAACATTGCCCCCCATTTCTTTGCAGAAGCTCTGATCCCCTCCACTGCATCGATTGCATGAGGGATGCGGGTTGCTAGTGGAGTGGTCCGGCCGATGCTGATTGGTGGGTGCTATGATACCCGAGGGATGAGCCTTCTTCCTCAAATAAACCGTGCATTAGCTTAATAGATAAACGTCGAGCTCAGCAAAATTCACACAAAAGCAGATCACCCTGTGCAAGAACAACAGAGAGTCCCCCCCCCCACACTTCCACTCCGGCGGTTATTACAAGCTTCGCTTTAGTTGCTGCACAATGCTAAGTCACACACCAAACTCAGCGCGCCAAGGACCAGCCAGCTTTGCAAGAACGCGGCTCCGGTGTCTGTCGGTGGAAACTGTGCTGGGCATACCCTGCCCATGGTGACTGGGGCAGGCACCCCTGTACACCCCCTCCCCCCATTTTGGGGGTGTGTGAGAAATGATGCAAGTTTGCCTTAGTTATTCCTGCAAAGATAAACCATACAGACTCCATATTTAGCCTAAGAACGACCTATGATAGCATGTTAAGTAACCGTTCTTATTTTTCCACAAAAACATGTTTATTCCCGATTTTACAAGAACGTTGTTGCCAGGGCACATCATAATTCTTGGTGGGACATTGGGGGATTTTTGGAAGAGACATGGGGGGACTTTTGGAAGGTCACACGATGTTTAGTTAAAGATAAATAATGTCAAATGATATGGGATATGCCAAGTATTATATAAATTACTGGAATTGAAGGGGAAAACTACTTTCCTGGAAACAGACTCATACCCCATCTCTGATCCTGACCAATGGAATTAAAGAATATGACAACAGTTAGAAACAGATATTAGACGTTTAAAAACTGTATAAAATCCTTATTGTATCACTGGAAACTTGTCTCTCAATATCTCTTGAAATTGATTCGCTTTGCAAAAGTTTAATAAACAGCTCTGAATTTGTTCCTAGCTCTCTTTGTCTCTTTGATTTTTCTGACAAGGTGGTTGCTATTATTCCATAAAATAGAAGAGGTAGACAAAGGTGTTGGCTGGACGCTGGAAAAGCAAAGCAGCTACCTTTGGGTATTTGAGAGAAATAAAGCGTCGAGATTTGCAATTTAAGGGTAAGCACCATTGAAAGCAGCCAAGTCACCTGGGGCTGTGAGGAAGAAGATAAAGGAAAGAGATAGTCATCCGAGGAAGGGTTCTTGGAGGTCATCTAGTCCAACCCTCTGCTCAAGGCAGGAATCCGAGTTAAACACATCCAGGGATTTTTAACAGATTAACAGAGTTGGAAGGGACCTTTGAGGTCATCTAGTCCCCTGCCCAAGCAGGAGACCCTACACCAATTTCTGAAAAATGGGCAGTCCAGTCTCTTCTTGAAAGTTTCCAGGGATGAAGCTCCCACAACTTCTGAAGGCAACTTCTGTTCCATGGGTTGATTGTTCTCACAGCCAGAAAATTCCTTCTTATTTCCAGGTTGAATCTCTCCTTGTTCAGTTTCCATCCATTGTTCCTTGTCTGGCCTTCAGAGCCTTTAGAAAATAGCTTGAGCCCCTTCCTCCTCTCTGGGCAGCCCTTCAAATATTGCTATCCTGTCTGCCCTAGACTAACCATGCCCGGTTCTTGCAACCATTCATCGGATGTTTGAGCCTCCAGTCCCCTCATCATCCTGGTTGCTCTTCTCTTCACTCATTCTGGAGTCTCAACCTCTTTTTTATAGTGTGGTGACCAAAACTGAATGGGAAGTGGGGGGGGTGGAAAGGGAAGGAGACTCCTCCCCCTTACACACAAACACACAAGGTCATGAGTTCCACTGTTGAACTACTTACTGTACATTCCTCTGAAGGTCTTTACTAGTATTTAAGTGAAATCCGCCTCCTTATCACATAAACCTATTATTCCATGCCCTGCCTTTTGGAACAATGGAAAAACTGGATTTGACCTTCTTCTGTGCGATATCCTTGAATGGTGCCATCATGTCAGTGGTGTGATTCAAATTTTTTTACTACCGGTTCTGTGAGCATGGCATGGTGGGCATGGCTTGGTGGGCGTGGCAGGGGAAGGATATTGTAAAATCTCCATTCCCACCCTACTCCAGGGGAAGGATATTGTAAAATCCCCACTCCCTCCCCACCCCACTAACCTGCTTTCCAGCTCCGTTCTCCTGTGCAGGGCAACCAAAGAAGACCCAGCCAATCAGCTGGGACTCGGGAGGCAGAAATAGATGGGGGCGGGGCCAGTCAAAGGCGGTATTGGCTGGTTCTCCGAACTACTCAAAATGTCCGCTCCCGGTTCTCCAGAACTGGTCAGAACCTGATGAATGCCACCTCTGCATCATGTCTTTCTCTAATTGTCTTTTTTTTTTCAAGACTGGCAATGACCAGCTCCTTCCAGCTCTCCTCATGTGTCTTGCTTTCTAGTCCTCTGATCTTCTTGAGAATTCTTCCAGTCCTCTCTAAAAAATTCTGACAAATGAAGCAGAACCTTCATTCACTTCCTGCATTTTGAAACCCAGACTTCAATTGAGGCATTGGGCTGTTTTGCAGCAATGTCGCGCTGCTGGCTCCTATGGGGGGTCCTCGACGTACAACAGTTCATTTAGTGACTGCTCGAAGTTACAACGGCACTGAAAAAAAATGATGATCGTTTTTCACATTGACGACCGTTGCAGCGTCAAAATTCAAGTTGCTTGGAATCTGAGTCGTATTTATGGTCGCAGTGTCCCGGGGTCATGTCATCCCCTTTTACGACCTTCTGACAAGCAGTGGGGGAAAGCCAAATTCACTTAACAACCATGTAAACAAACAAACAAACAAACAAACCCTCTTCAGAGGGGAGGTCAGCTGCTGTTTGTCTACATGGAGATAATCGGGTGATTTTCACTCACTTAACAGATGTCCACTTAGCGGCATAAATTTTGGGCTATGTCGTGGTCGTAAGTCGAGGACTACCTGCATTGTGTCTGCAGCCAACTCAGCGGCCAGCCTGCATTGCAGTTCGCCTTCTGCACGCCACGTGTTCCTGCATGCTTTTGTCACATGATGGCTGTCAAGTCCCTGCAGTTTTCTTGGTGAGGTTTTGGGAGGTGGTTCGCCATTGTCTGATTCCCAGGGCTGGGAGAGGCTGGCTTCGTGGCTAAAGCAGGACTAGAACTCACCGCCTCCCAGTTTCTGGTGCCTTCACCAATCCACAAAACTGTGTCTCATTATGATGTTCTTGGTGACTTTCCTTCAGTCCAAAACCTGGAAAACCTTTGCAGTGAGTAAACAGACAGCTTCAACCAACCTTACTTAGACCTGGCCACTAATATTTTTCTCCTTCTAGCACCTCTCTCCCTTTCATGGCACTGAAAACCCCTCCAGTTACGGGGTGAGCAATTGTGTGTGTGTGTGTGTGAGGATCTGCTAGTTTTGCAGCTGGACACTTCTGGCCAATTATAAGCCTGGCCCAGGCGTTGGGAGGGAGTGGGTGATTAAAGAAAATAGTATCAGAACAGAGCTGGAAGGGACCTTGGAGGTCTTCTAGTCCAGCCCCCTGCTCAAGCAGGAGACTCTACACCATTTCAGACAAGTGCCTGACTAGTCTTTTCTTAAGAGCCTCCAGTGATGGAGTGCCCACGACTTCTGGTGGCCAGCTGTTCCACTGGTGAATTGTCTTCACTGTTAGGAAGTTTCTCCTTGAGTCAAGAAGAGGGACAGAACCATATGGGCAAGGCCACACCCATTCTGGAGTCTGGACCCATATTTTAATTAATTTATATTGATTTATTAAATTACCATACTGCTCACCTCAGCTGTGGCTGTGGCTACAACAGGTGGGCTTTGCAGGTAAAGGTCACCTAGACGTCAATCACACAGTCACAAATGGATTTTTTTTTAAATTGTGCTCCGTCGAGACCCCCAAATTCCAACCAGCCACGTCCTTTTGCACCACAGCAAGGAGAAGATGCACTGCAGGGTCCTTCTGCTGACTCCCAACTGCCAGCAGTTTGGCACTTTGAATCTTACCAGGCACCAGGTTGACTCGTCCTTCCGTCCTTCCAAGGTGGGTAAAATGAGGACCCAGATTGTTGCGGGCAAGAGGCTGACTCTATAAACCACTTGGAGAGGGCTGGAAAGCACTGTGAAGCAGGATATAAGTCTACGTGCTATTGCTTTTGTCCTTCCTCCTTCCCTTCCCTTCCCTTCCCTTCCCTTCCCTTCCCTTCCCTTCCCTTCCCTTCCCTTCCCGTGGTGGCGTAGTGTGGTTAGAATGCAGGATTGCAGGCTGACTCTGCTCACTGCCAGCAGTTCGATCCTGACTTGCTCAAGGTTGACTCAGCTTTCCGTCCTTCCAAGGTCGGTAAAATGAGGACCCAGATTGTTGGGGGCCATAGGCTGACTCTCCAAACTGCTTAGAGGACTGTAAAAGCACTGGGAAGTGGGATGTAAGTCTAAGTTCTATTACTATTGCCCTTCCTTCCTTCCTTCCTTCCTTCCTTCCTTCCTTCCTTCCTTCCTTCCTTCCTTCCTTCCTTCCTTCCTTCCTTCCTTCCTTCCTTCCTCCTTCCCTCCCTCCCTCCTTCCTTTCCTTTCTTCCTTCTCCTTCCTTCCTTCCTTCCTTCCTTCCTTCCTTCCTTCCTTCCTTCCCCTTCCTTCCTTCCTTCCTTCCTTCCTTCCTTCCTTCCTTCCTTCCTTCCTTCCTTCCTTCCTTCCTTCCTTCCTTCCCAGTGATTAGGATACAGTATTGCAGGCTAACTCTGCACACCGCCAACAGTGACCAGGCTCAAGCTTGACTCAGCCTTCCATCCTTCCGAGGTAAAATGAGGACCCAGATTGTTGGGGGTAAGTATGTATTGCTATTACTCCCTGCTCCAAACTCTTAAAGGAGCAGCGGCCCCTGCCAGATGTCCAAAGCCAACCCTGCCCTCCTTCCTCCTTTGCAGCCGCAAAGCCAATTTTTTATCTTTTTCACACCAACCCAGACAACTGTGCCATGGATACGATCTCTCCTCCCCGCGCTCCCCCCCCCATCACCACCTCCCCACACCTTGCACCGTCTCTTAATAATTCAAAGCAGAGTCTGTTCCGATTACATCTGAGCCCTGTCCTGATGGGATCGGGGATAAATAAAATATTGCTAGTTATTACCCGCCAACAGAAGCACAAAGGGGAGAGATAATAAGGAGGGGAAGGCAGTTTTAATAAAATGCTTCAGAGCTTTCGGCTCCGCTGACGGCCAACAGCGGAAGGCGCCTCACGCTTTAGCTAGATCACCATTTTGGGGAGGGGGAAGGGAGGGAGAACCCCTCCCTTCATGCTGCAAAAGCCTGGCAGTGAGGCTGGATTTCTGGATATGAGAGGCTGATGCACAACGCAGAATGCCAAAGGAAGGAAACGCCTAAGAACAATACAGGTAGTCCTCGACTTACAATGGTTCGCTTAGTGACCGTTCTATGTTACAAGGGCACTGGGAGAAAAAAAAGGTGACTTAGGACTGTTTTTCACCCTTAGGACCATTTCACCATCCCTGTGATCACGTGATTTATATTCAGATGCTTGACAACTGACTCACAGTTACGACGGCTGCCGTGTCCCGGGCGTCACGTGATCCCCTCCTTCTGGCAGCTGGGGAAGCCGATTCACTTAACAACCGTGTGACCAACTTAACAACTGCAGTGGTTCCCTTAACAACAGTAGCAAGAAAAGTCATAAAATGGGGCAAAACTCACTTAACGAAGGTCTCGCTTGAGCAACATAAATTTTGGGCTGAATTGTGGTCGTAAGTTCAGGACTACCTGTATTCGATCATCAAAACCCACCAGGAGTTTCCTTCTGCTGCAACTGGAAGACTTGTGGACTTCAACTCCCAGAATTCCTCAGGCAGCTAAGTCTTAAAGTTGCCAAGGTTGGAGACCCCTGATCTAAAGCATGTGTTGGTATGTATGTGTGAGGGGTGGTATTCAGCCGGCTCTGACAGGTTCTGGAGAACCGGTAGCAGAAATTTTGAGTAGTTCGGAGAACCAGTAAATCCCACCTCTGACTGGCCCCGCCAAGCCCATCTCTTCTCTGCCTCCCATAGAGTCCCAGCTGATCGGCTGGGTCTCCTTTGGTTGCCCTGCACAGGAGAACAGAGCTGGAAAGCAGGTTAGTGGGGTAGGGTGGGAATGTGGATTTTGCAGTATCCTTCCCCTGCCACGCCCATCAAGGCACACCCACCAAGCCATGGCCACAGAACCAGTAGTAAAAAAATTTGAATACCACCACTGGTATATATGTGTGGATGGGTGTTTTTATTGTTGGCTACTTAGTTAAACACAGCTTAAAATGAGCTATTGAGAATCAAACCCAACCTCCCCACAAAATGTCTGTTTTTTTCTTCTTAAAGATGTCTGGAAATTAAAACTCTTTCAGCATGGACTGGCAAGGTGAAAGAAAAAGACTTTTCTACCCATACCATAAAAATGACTCCTTTTTTTTACAATCTGGGAGGATTGCCTTAATTCTCAGGTCCTTAGTTCCTGAAACATATGCAGTCCGCATTATATACCTGCATGAAAATTAATGCCTGCATTCACACGTTACGCAAAACTAAGGTCCAACAGGATCAGGCTGTCTGTGGTGCAACGTGTTGTGGGAACCCTGACACTGAATACAAAAATGGTGTGAAGCAAAGATCATGCTAACTTATTCTCCATTTGTATGTGCCGGGCCACACTGGGGCATGTTAATCCACATTTTAGGGACTGTATGAAGCCAGCCTTGGCAGAGCTGGGAAACAGTGGGATCCAAATACAGGTAGTCACACAAATACACATACACACAAACACACGTACACAACCCTCACTGCAGATATGCCAAGTAGGAGAGTCAAATGCTGTGTCTCTGGTGCCACTCATGCTGAACAACTGCACAAAATCATGCTGAATAATTACACAATATCGTCATTGCCCTCCAGGCTTCCCCAAATGCCTTCCGCCCACTAGGCAGTCTTTCCACAGGCTTATGCCCAGCTGTGGCCCAGCTGGGTATCCCAGTGCAGTTCTACTCCAATTCAGCCCCAAGGGACACCTGCCAGTAATATTAAAATAAAATAAAATAAATCAGATATAAAATAAAGTAAAATAAATCAAATAAGATATAAAATAAAATAAAATAAATCCTCTCCTTTGTCTCTACGTGGATATAATTGGATTGGGGTTTTTTGGCAACAGCATACACAATTTTTTTAAAAAAAATGGGGGAGTTTTTTATTAAAAATATTAAATGAATTGATTAAACAATTAATCAACGGAACAGCTTGTCTCCCAGAGTTCAGGGTACTACATTGCTGCAGGTATTCAAAAATAGACTAGAGAACCATTTGATTGGGATGGTTACGTTTCCTGCCTAAAGCAGAGGTTGGTCTAGAAGACCTCTGTGGTCCCTTCTAGCCCCTTAATTCTATGTTTTATGTCTGTCCATTTTATCCAAAGCGTCTGTGGATATGAGAGAGGCTGGATTTACACAACATGCTTTTCTACATTTAATTTAAATCTTCACTGAATTTAAATCTAAACAAATGAAATGTTCTAAATTTCCCATTCTTACCTGCAGTCTTAGCTTTCCAAGTGGTCTCCCACCCAAGGACTAACCAGAACTTAGCTTTGCCAGATCAGCCAGAGTTGGCTGGCCTCCTCTCAGTGGCTCAAGAATAATCGTTTAGAAAGAAAAATGTTTAAAATTAGGGATTGCCAGAACAGGTTCATGAGGACAGAGGGAGTCCAGTCCATTTTTCATGCCGGTAGCTATGAGGGGCCATCTTGCTCCACACCACAGGAGACCAAGGTTGCATCATAAGAGATGCTCTACCTATGGAATTGCAGCCACTAAGGAGCCTGGCCTGGGGCTTTTTTTACCCCAAAACCAATTGGAACACGAACTCATGAGAGTTAAAAAAAATAAATCCATAATCCTATCCTGCCACACACGATGTGTGAATTCATGGTGGCACACTGCTGTCATTCCCCTGAACCTTGGTGGGCCATGATGCAGCCCTTAAAAGCCAAGAAAGAATGTTTAAAAAATGGACATGGAAAACTATCTCAGGAGTCTGAAGACAAACGGAGAGAAAGAAAGAAGAAGAAAAGAAAAAAGGCCATCCACGCTTTCAAGGGTTTAGGGAGCCCCCTGAGAGCCAAAGCACAAAGCCAGAAGGCTTGGCTCCCATCCAGCGTTTCTCAACCTTGGCCGCTTGAAGATGTGTGGACTTCAACTCCCAGAATTCCCTAGCCTGGCACTTTCTGGGTCTGCTGCCTGGGATATTCTGGGAGTCCAGCCTCTTCAAGGGGCCAAGGTTGAAAAACACCATTAGCCATCAAGCTGAAATGAAACTCAATGACGTTTCCGTGGGACAGGCGTGACCCTGACCCCTCTCCTGCCGCATCTGCAGACTTCCCAGCGGCCCAAGCTTGACCGTTCTCCGAGGCGGTCAATATCTCGGATATTGGCTTGGATGACAGCAATCCTCTGAATCCTTAGCTTCCATTTCCTGACGCAGCAAAGCATCTCATCCCAACAGGCAGAAACACTCACAGAGCTGGAAGCGCTCCAGGGATCGTTATGGTGAATATAAATCCAGCCCGAGTCCCCTGGGTGGGGGAAGCTTATTCCAATCCCTTTGCTTGCTCCTCGGTGACTGGATTCACACAACATCCTGGACCCGGTTGCAAAAGTAACCCACGGTTTAATATATTGCTTGCAGATAGCAGGTTATGGGTGGCTTTTTCCCCCCCTCTTCAGAAAAATGCACCCACTCTCAGGTTTTGCATAAGACACAACCTGCATATAGTGCAGGTTGTGCACTATGGCTACACTTGCAGCCAAAACGGAGCCCAAAAAGATGAGGGTTGTCCCATTTTATGACCTTTCTTGCCTCAGTGGTTAAGTTAGACAGAACAGTTGTTAAGTGAATCAGTCCAAAATCTTTGTTGCTAAGTGAGACAGTTGTTTTGCCCCGTTTTACGGCCTTTCTTGCCACAATTGTTAAGTGAATCGCTCTGGTTGTTAAGTCAGTACCCTGGTTGTTAAGCGAATCTGGCTTCCCCATTGACTCTGACTGTCAGAAGGTCGCAAAAGGGGATCATGTGACCCTGGGACACAGCAGCCGTCATAAATATGAATCAGCTGCCAAGCAATTTTGACCACGTGACCACGGGGATGCTGCAACAGTCATAAGTGTGAAAAACGGTCGTAAGTCACTTTTTTCAGTGCCGTTAACTTCGAACAGTCACTAAACAAATGGCCGCAAGTTGAGGACTACCTTTAACGTACTGGGTTCACACAACCGCCACACCCGATTCCAGAATTAAACTCTTTTATGCAGAGGTGCTATTCAGCCAGTTCTGACCAGTTCTGGAGAACTGGTAGTGGAAATGTTGAGTAGTTTGGAGAATCTGGCCAATAGCGCCTCTGACTGGCCCCGCCCCCATCTATTCTCCGCCTCCCATTGAGTCCCAGCTGATTGGCTGGGTCTTCTTTGGTTGCCCTGCACAGGAGAACAGAGCTGGAAAGCAGGTTAGTGGGGTGGGGAGGGAAGGGAAGGGGGATTTTACAGTATCCTTCCCCCTGGAGTGGGGTGAGAATGGAGATTTTACAATATCGTTCCCTTGCCACACCCACCAAGCCACACCACGCTCCCCAAGCCACACCCACAAAACCGTAGTAAAAAAAATTGAATCCCACCACTGCTTTTATGGACGTTTGTAGCATTCTGAACTGAACAGGCTATAAAGTAACGTGCATCTGGCCTACAAATTGTGCTCAAGTAACTAAACTTCGTTTAGGAACAGTTCAGAATTGCAGCAGTCTAGAAAAAAGCAACTGATGACCAATCTTCAGGCTTATGACCATTGCAGCACCCCCTCAAGGAAAATTCAGGCACTTGACCACTGGCATGTATTTACAATGGTTGCCGTGTCCAGAGGTCATGTGATTTCTACCTGCAACTTTCCAACAAGCAAAAGTCAAGATTCACTTAACAACTGCAATGATTCACTTAACAACCGTAACAAAAAAAAGGCTGTAAAATCAGGCACGGCTCACTTAACAAGTGCCTTGCTTAGTAACAGAAATTCTGGTCTAATTGTGGTTGTAAATCTAGGACTACCTGTATATACAGGTTTTGGCTAACAAAGGTAGAATCTGTCAGGTGGCCTCAGTTGTCCTACGTGAAAAATGGGAATCCTTTTAATGATCAAGAGGAAAATAACCGTTGGATTTAGGGACAAACTTTCTCATCAGAAGCTCAAAAGTGTCTTTCGCATTAAAATTCCTAGCTAAACTGCTGCATTCTTAGATTTGGAAGGCCTTTTCCACCTGATAGAGCCAGAAATATTCATTTAATCTTGGTGGGAGGCAGCAGAAGTGGCAGTCTGGCTGCCTACTAGCATATCTCCTTCCTGATAAGATTGGTTTTTAAAACCAGTTTCCAAGATTGCAATCAGATCCATGTATATAAAAAAAACATCCTCCCCCCACAACATCAAGTAACAACAGCAACAAAAATATTCACTATTGCAAATCACATTATCACATTTCAAAAGGCCAGAGGGGGAAAAAAATCAATCATACTCAACCCGAGGTTTGAGGTTTACGTTGGGTATTTTCCTGCTACAAGGACAGAAATTATTCGCATAAAATTTAATTTGGGCCAAGACTTACTGTCAGGCTGAAGAGTTGTGAACCCAGGAAGTCACATTTCTGGAAGAGTTTTGCCCTTTTTAGCATTGTTTACATGTTCTAATGAGCTACAACAGGCAGCCAGTCTTGTAAAAATATTTTAAATTAATAGAGTGAGGGCAGAAAAAAAGAATAGGAATAAAGAGGGGGGGGAAAGAAGAGTTTCGGGGAAAAAGGAAAAGGAACATCCAGATAGAAACAGATAAATAAGCACATCAACCAGCAAGCATGTAGACACACAAACACACACACACCATCTGGAGTGAATTAGTGCCAAATTGTAGTGTGCACTTTTAAAGGGGAAAGATAAGAAAACACAATGGGATCCCTAAGAGGCTTTGGGACTTTTATAAAACCTAAGATGATAACACATCCTCCAGCAAAACTGGTTCAGATGAAATGCTTTGTAAATTATACAGTAGAAAATACAAGTCTGTGTGCACTATTATACACACATCAAAAAAAGGAAGAAAAAGAAACTCCTTTAGGATCCTGTTTCCCAGTTTTATTAGCCTACCTGCATATGGAATTAGGGCTCATTCTGGAACTGCACTAACTGGAACTGCTGGGCTAAATGACCTTGGAGACACAATAACCCAATTCCATGGTCCAAAGAAGGTAGTCCTTCACTCAGGATCACAATTGAGCCCATAATTTCTGCTGCTAAGCAAGGCACTTGTTAACTGAGTTAAGTGAATCACACGGTCATTAACTGAACCTGGCTTTGCCCATTGACTTTACTTGTTAGGAGACAGCTGAGAAAGTCACAAATGGTGACCATGTGACCCTGGGACTCTTGATCACATGACCCCAGACACTACAACCATCGTAAATATGAGTCAGTTGCCAAGCACCTGAATTTTGGTCATGGGACCACGGGGATACTGCAACTGTCATAAGTGTGAAAAATGGTCATAAGTCACTTTTTTTCAGTGCCACTGTTAACTCCAAACAGTCACTAAACGAATGGTTGTAAGTCAAGGGCAACCTGTACAGGATCCTAAAGGAGTTTCTTTCTTGCTTCCTTCCCTGTATGGGTAGTCCTTGACTTATGACCACAATTGGAACCAGAATTTCCATTGCTAGGCAAAGCGGTTGTTAAGACAATCGTGCCTTTTTTTGCCATGGCCGTTAAGGGAATCACCGCAGTTGTTAAGGGAATCACATGGCCATTAACAGAAACCATCATCTCCATTGACTTTGCTTGATGGAAGCCAGCTGGGAAAATCACATGCGACTTCAGGTTATTGCAACCCTCAAGTAGTCCTTGACTTACGACTGCAATTGAGCCCCAAATTTCTGTTGCTAAGCAAGACAGTTGTTAAGTGAGTTTTGTCCCATTTTACGACCTTTCTTGCCACGGTTGCTAAGTGAATCACTGCCGTTGTTAAATCAGGCACACGGTTGTTCAGTGAATCTGGCTTCCCCACTGATTTCGCTTGTCAGAAGGTTGCAAAAGGGGATCATGTGACCCAAGGACACTGCGACCGTCATAAATAGGAGTCAGTTGCCAAACACCTCAAATTTGATCATGTGACCATCGGGATGCTGCAACGGTCAAAAGTGTGAAAAACGGTCATAAGTCTATTTTTTTCAGTGCCATTCTAACTTCAAATAATTGTTAAATGAATGTTGTAAGTCAAGGACCTCCTGTATCCAAGTTGCTCCTATCAATTTTAAAGGACCCCAAACTAAATAAAACCCACCCCTAAATTACAAGGTGCAGGAGCTGAAAACCCAGGTTAGTCATGTAAAGAATTATAGTCTGAGAAATTATATTCTTGTTCGGCGTTGGCCTGGTTCACACAATGCAGGCGGAGAGGACTGCAGCCTCATGTTGAACAATAAACCATATAACCTCATTGTGCGTTTCATGAGAATCCACTCAAAATGTTGCCTCTGATGTTCTCCCTTCTGCATAGCAAGTTCTTTGATGTTAATTATCATTAATTAATTAATCTCCCCTTTTAAAGTACGCTAATTACCTTCCTTTTCTCTTAGCACCATTTTCAGTGGCCTGCTAGTCAAATGTACAAGAGAACGCTCAGTCTCTACTGCAGGGTTTCACAACTTTAAAGAGTTGTGGATGTCAATTCCCAGAATTCCCCAGCCAGTGTGATTTAAGATGGGTGGACTTCAATTCCCCAAATTCCCCAGCCAGCTTGCTTTACAATGCGTTGCTGGCTGGGCAATTCTGGGAGTTGACGTCCACCCATCTTAAAAGTTACAAAGGCTGAGAAATGTTTCTCTTCCACCTCCTGGCTGAATCCTGGACCTGGAAATCTTTTGACTCCAGGTTCCAACATCCTTGGCAGTCCCTGCGGGGGAACATGGGGCCTGTAATCCAAGCAACCCCTGGGAAGCTCCAAGTTGGCAAGGCCAGGCTAGCTGCGGCTTCATTTTCTCCCTTTATAGGGCTTCTGAGGCTGACGGTTATTTTGTTCTGAACAAAATTGTTCTCCAATTAAAGGTCATAATGAGAAGGCCCCGACAGGGCTGCTGTTTGGGTCTGGAGAAATTAAAATCTGTAGTAACTGACTAAGTGTGAAGGAATAATTTTGGACATTTGTCACTTTTAACTAGGCTTTGCAGGCTTCCAAGGAGGTTTTTCCCTCTCCCGATCCCACAAAGCCAGGCAAGAGGAACAAGCGTTTTGTGTGTATCCCACCCCAAACATCAGAGCCCATCCTTTACAGCAGGGTCTCCAAACTTGACACATTTAAGACCTGTGGACTTCAACTCCCAGAATTCCCAGCCAGCTAGGGGATTCTGGGAGTTGGACGTCCACAAGTCTTAAAGTAGCCAATTTGAGAGCCTGTTGTAGAGGCTGGCTGGGGAATTCTGGAAGTTGAAAGCCAAAAATCTTTAACATTGTCAAGTTTGAGACCCGCCCTGGTCTACAGAAGCTGCAATTCTGATTTTGGGGGGTGCTGATTAAGGCCCCAAGAATACAGGTAAGTATAGACAGCCCTCGACTTGCAAGCACAACGGCGATCAGAATTTCCATTGCCAAGCAAAGCACTTTTAAGCTGGCTCCATTTACAATCTTTATTGGCACGGTTGTTAAGCAAATTGCAGCAGTTGTTAAGTGACTCAGCGGTCGTTATGAGAATCCAGTTTCCCCGTCATAAATACCTGCCAGTTGCCAGTCACTTGAGTTTTGATCACGCGGCCGTGGGAATGCTGAGACGGTCCTAAGTGTGATGGTCATTTTTTTTCAAGTTTGTAACTTCGAACGGTCGCTAAATGAACAGCTGTAATTCGAGGATTACCTGTTGCAGAGCAACAAATAGGCCGTGATGCTGGCTTTCTTGGAGATAAACATGCAAACCTTTGGGACACCCTCAAAAAAAGGCCTATTAAAATAACTTAATCCTCTACTCTTTTTGTGGGAAGGTTTGGAAAAGGAAAGGGGGAAGAGACTGAAAAAACATTACATAACAATGTCTGGGTTTTGCATCATCCAACTGACCAGATCCACATCTGCAGCATTTCTCTACGATATTATTTATCTTGCAATATTTTCAGGCTGCCTGGGGAATTCTGGGAGTTGAAGTCCACTTATCCCAAAATTGCTGAGGTTGGAAACGCTGCATTAAAGATGCAGCAGTTCCTTTTGTCCAACCAGTTAAGGTTATCTAAAGCAAGGATTCCCAATCTTGATAACTTTTAAGATTTGTGGACTTTTAAGATTTGTGGACTGGCTGGCTGGGGAATTCTGCAAGTTGTAGTCCACTAGTCTTAAAGTTACCAAAGTTGGACACCTCTGATCTAAAATTAAACCTTGGCTTCTTCTTTTTTTTAAGATAGCATGGCATGCAAATGCTGCCAGTTTGGTCCATTTATTAAATCCCAGAGAGATCAGGCAAACCCAGAAGAAGAATTAATTCATCTTCTCTTTAACTGTATTAAACTGTATTCTCTTTCACTTTGACCATAATATTGTTGTTTGTGCCTTTGTGTCTGTGTTGACTCCTGGTAACTGTTGGACATGTCCCTGAAGTTTTATTGGCAAGACCTCAGAAGTGGTTTGCCATTGCTCCCTTCCTAGGGCTGAGAGAGGTTGACTGGCCCAAGGTCACCAAGCTGGCTTTGTGCAAAAGTAGGACTAGAACTCCTGATCTCCCATTTCTAGCCTGATGTAGGAGATGAGCAGACAGCCTGAGGACAGGGTCAAACACACCATAAGTTTGGAGTCATTACGCCCCCACCTAAATCCAGTTGCTCCCCCCCTCCATAAATTCCATTTACCCTTATCTAGTGCCAATTTGGCTTGACCATTAGTCAGGTTCCTGTGTATAGCTAGCATTTACAGCTACTCTTCAACTCGGTCCTAACTATTCAGTGACTGTTCAAAGTTACGACACTGGCAAAAGTGACTTATGACCGTTTTTCACACTTACAACCCCATGGTTGTGCGATCAAAATTGAGATGCTTGGCAACTGGTTCATATTTATGACGTTTGCAGTGCCCCTTTTGCGACCTTCTGAGTAGCAAAGTCAATGGGGAAGCCAGATTCACTTAACAACCATTACTAAATTAACAACCGAAGTGATTCACTTAACAATTGTGGGAAGAAAGGTCATAAAATGGGGCAAAAGCCACTTAGTAACTGTCTTGTTTAGCAACAGGAATTTGGGGCTCAATTGTGGATTACCTGTAATACCTTTTTAGTGCTTTGAACTCAACTTCTGTTCCTGGTTACTTGCACCTGAAACCTGGTGCCTTAACCATGACCCCCAATTGGCTCTCTTGACCAGTTGGTTCAACCAAGTTTCTGAAAGTGAAACCCCTCCCTGGACAACACACCCTTGACCTTTGAAGTTAAGGCACCATTTCTACCAGTTGGACACCAGTCCAGCCCTTGAGTCTGCCTTCAAGGTGCTCACACAACACCTTCTGAGACCAAATGAATCCCTTCGCATCTTATACAAAATATAAGGAGAACTCGCGGATTGCATTCACATCGCACACTGAGCCCCCATCAAGCTAACCAAGTTTAAAATGAAGGTTCAACAGCTTGTGCAAACTCACCCAATACGTACCTCATCACTCAGCAATCTTTGCAAACTAAACTTAGCTTTGGGAGTAGTGGAAGGTGAGGATTATTGCAGACAGGAGGGTACCTTAGAAAGGACAGGATTGTTTGATACAATGGACACCTATGGCGTTTTCATTGTAATGTTTGCCTTCACTTTGTCTAGCACAACTTGAAGCTTGGTTCATTTTCTTATGCACTGTAACACTTTCAGAACCTCAACAGCTTAAAGATCTGTGGACTTCAACTCCCAGAATTCCCCAGACAGCCAGGCTGGCTGGGGAATTCTGGGAGTTGAAGTTCACACAACTTGAAGTGGTCGAGATTGACAACCACTATGCTATAATGACCCTTTACTGACAACAGGGTTGGACTAGATTATCTCCCAAATTTTTCCAACCCTGTCAATTTCATTTTCTTTTAAGCATTATCAAAACCCCCAATTTATAGGAATTGAATTTTTTTTTAGAAAATTTAGCTTTTTCTGAGACAAATCCTAAAACATATGCTTACTAAACACAACAAGCAGCTTTCTTCTTTGAGACATCATATCTAGCCACTTGGAAATCCAGCCCTTACAATGTAGAATTGCAGAGGGTAAAGCTCTGAAGGGGCCCTGGAGATCATCTAGTCCAGATGCATGGACTTCAACACCCAGAATTCTCAGCAATGGTCATGGGGAATTCTGGGAGTTGAAGTCCACAGATCTTAAAGTTGCCAAGGTTGAGCAACACTGCTGTAAACTATCCCCAACTCTCTGCCTTAGTTCTCCTGTTCTGTGAAATGGGCACCCTTACCTATCATTCTCCTTCGGGCTGAATGCCAGCAATTTATTAGCAGGTGATGGAACCTGCAAACCCAGCAGGGAGAAATGATCCATCAGTGACCCTATATCAGGGATCCCCAAACTTGGTAACTTTAAGACTTATGGATTTCAACTCCCAGAATTCCTTAGCCAGCTATGCCCTACAGCAAGGCTGGCTGAACTACAAGTCCCAGTATTCCTTGCCTGGCTGTCTGAAGCAATTGGAATAGGAGTTCAGCTGTACCCAAAAGGCCATCGGTTCCTCCCCTCTGTGGCAGTGTAGACCCCACCCACCTTGATAAGTCCTTCCTTCCTTCCTTCCTTCCTTCCTTCCTTCCTTCCTTCCTTCCTTCCTTCCTTCCCTCTGCCAGTGTTTCTCAACAGTGACAACTTAGGGTGTGTAGACTTCAAGTCCCAGAATTCTCCATCTGCATTTTAAAGTTTTCCTTGAGAAGCACTGCTCTAAGCACTCTAAGTAGCAAACCTAGTTTTTCCCTATGCCAATTCCTATTTTCCTTCTCAGAACAAATTGGACTGCCAGCCACACAGCAAACTTCCTTACCTAACTCAATCCCAGGTTTTCTCAGCTCTATCTCAACAACCAGAGATTACTACCCCATCCTGATTCTAAATTACCCCCTGCAAATGGGAAAGGGTAGAATTAGCAATGCGAACCAAACTCTTGTTGCAGTTCTGTCCTTAAACCAGGATGGTGACCTACCCCTAGCCATGCCCACAAATCGGCTGTGTCCTCACAACCTGTTTACCTTGAATCCTGAATTAAGCCATTTTCTGGGTTTGCACAATACTGGGCTGCGTTCACACAACTTGTTACATCGGTAAGGGGGAGAATTCAGGTTTAAACGCAAGCCAACTCAAGCTGTTGTGTGAATGCAGCCATTCAGTTCTTCCTTGAGCTGATTAAACACGTTGAGGCGCTCAGCCAGGGGCCTGGAGGGCTGAGAATAGCTTGAAACACAGCCCTGGGATGGTTCTGGCTGGTCCCTCTAGCCAAGGCCAAACTATCTGGCAGGGTTGATGTTTGCAGGATCAAATGGGAGGCAACCGAACGATGCCTGCCACCTTGCCCTCCTGGGAGAGAGGTGAGATATAACTCTCTAACGGATAAACAATGTTTAAAAGCATGACCTGAGCATGGAGAAGCCTCCTCTGGCTCACCTCCCTTCTCACTGCAATCAGAGGCAGCAGCCCCTGTGGCGAAGCAGAGCAAGGCCCAGGGAGCGGGGGCACAAACCCATCCCTGGAAATAGGGACACTGGGATGCTTAATCGACCAGTCAACAGTCTGGTCTGGAAACCAGCTTCCCCAGAACCGAAACAGCACAGCTGCAGCAGATGTGCTGGAAGGAAAGATTTCCTTTCCTTTCCCCCTTCCTTCCTTCCTTTCTTCCTCCCAAAGCATTATTTGTCACACTCCCCTCTTTTTCCTTCCCTGCTTGCTTCCTTTGGCTATTGCAACCCTAATTCTTTTCCTAGGCCAACCGAGATCCCTTCGGCTTGCTAAAATTAATTAGCACAAATGAATCGGACGGCTTTCCCCTTCGGAGAGACAGCGGTTTGTTGTCATGTTTGTTTGTGTGTGTGTGTGTGTGTTTTGTTGGCTTTTTTTTTTTCGCAGAGAGAGAGTCACCCAGAGGTTTTATTTGCGAGCAGGGAGAGCAACAAATGAGGATTTTTGTAATTTCCTGTCTTTATTTTTGGGCTGCTTCTCCCCTTCCCCTCTCTTTCTCCTTGTAGAAAAGGCCCTTGTTTTTATTTTACATATATATTATTTTGTTCAAGACAAGGTTAAAGTACAAAATCCAAAAAAAAACCAAAAGAAGGCAGAAAAGAAAAAGAAAAAAAGGACAAAAGACCCAAAACAATGAAAACATTAAAAAAAAGATGCAACCAAAAAAAAAATGAAACCCCACCACATATACACATATTATCCCCCCTAGTTGAATACTGATTAATACATTACTACAACATTACTTCCCACCCCTTGCAAAACAGACCCTCTTTGAAGGTACTAAATCCATTTGCAAATTATTGACCTGTCTCTTATATGTTACATTAGTAACAAAGTAGTTAACAGGAAGAATAATAATACTAAAAAGGAAAGGGCCCTTGTGATCAACGGCAAAATGCTGGCTGGTTTTTATTTACAAATATTATACATGAGTAGAAACAGCCATCCCTTCACTGGGGGTATTTTGTTTAAGGGAAAAAATACATTTAATACTGATATTATACAGCCATCAGTACAATGGGGGCAAAGCGTGGACACCAAGGGAAGACTAAAATGTCAGGCTGGAGTAATCCCACCACCAAATTAATGGTATAAATGCCTGCAAACACACCAAGCAGGAGAAGTACCAGCCGACCAGCCTTTCTTCCTGGGACACACAGCACAAGGCTGGATTGCAACCCTGGTTCCGCACCCCTTACCCAATTCTTGCCATTTTTTTTTGCAACCCCCCCCCCTTTCAAATCCCGCTTTCTAAAGAGGGACTATGACTTCACGCCGCATGATGGACCCTCACTCAGCCCTGACTCTTTGCAGAGATCTGCTGTTAGGTTCAGGATACAGAGGGGGGAGGCAGCTCTTCCCTGAAAACACCCCCCTCCCCAAATTAAACCCCACACCCATTCGCCTCCTCCCATCTCCCCAAATCACGGTGGAAAAAAAAGGAAGGAAGGAAGGGGGCAGAAAAAAGGCAAAATAAAAAATGCCAATTCCAGACAGCAGAGACCTCAACTCTCCTAAAGGCAAATGGGGGAGGGGGCGCCGAGACCCTCGATGTGCACACACATCGGAGTATCCAGTTGGGGAGAAAGAAAAAAAAAGAACCCAAGCCCCAAGGCTTGCTCTCCTGTAAACACGGAATCCTAAGGGGGAAAATCCCTGCTTTTTCCGCTATACAATTTGCTATTTTTGAAAGGGGGAAAAAAAAAAGACAAACGCACGCAGGGAAGGGAGGCTTCAAAAACCCCCACCTCCCACCCACCCACCGATATTCCTACTTCCTAACAAACCCCGATCTGTCAAGGCTGGGAATCGTAGCTGGCCAGGAGTAAATAACGGAAAGCTGGCTTGCGGTGCTGCCCTCCAAGAACAGGTTCGCTTCCCCACTCCCCCACCCCGATCTCTGGATGGGGAGTTTGGGAGGAGGAGGGAGGGCGGCTGCAGAAAATGGGGATTCTGGCATTTTTAAAAAATTATTTCTCTATTATTTTCGAAAAGCCTCGCAACGCCTCGAGCCAGGCAGCGGGGAGAAGGGAGCCTGTTCTGGTGGTGGTGGGGAGGATCGCCGAGAAAAACACAACCGAGCGATCCGTCGCAAGGATGCTGAGATCGAAACGTGCGGGAGGAGAGCCGCCCGCGCCGCTCACACCTTCCCCGCCAAGGTGAGGTTATCTCTGGAGGGGGAATGGCGCGGAGGGGTGGCGGGGGGGGAGGAAGGATGGAGAAGGAAACGGGAAAGCCGCCTCCGCCTCCCCCCCCACCGCTTCCCAAATTACCCTCCGCCTCGGCCCCTCCAACGCCCCCACTTCCTTAGCGCCCCCCGACGCCGCTTCGCCCCCCAATCCGCCTTGCCAAAAAGGAGGCGCGCAAGTCGAGACCCCCGCCCTCCTTTCCCCCTTCGCTACCCCAGAGGGGACCGCAGCGCCCCCTCCCTTCTCCCCCCCCGTTTGGCCCTGCCGGCCTCCCTGAGGGGGGGGTCTGTGCTCAAGCCTCCCCCCACCCAAGTCCTCCCCGAGATGCCCGGGGACGCAGCGGAACCCCACCCACTACCCCGCCACCGCTCGGCGTTCAAGGGCGCAGCCGCCGCTGGTACCTGCGCGGAGCCAGACGGGCGGCGGGTGGGAGCTGCGCTTGCCGAGGATGCTCCGGAGACGGCGCGGGGGTTTGGGGAGGGGTGGGGCGGCCGTCTCCTCTCTCGGTGGTCGCCCTCCTCCTCCTCCTGCTGGTCGCTGTCGCCCGGGCTGCTCGGGAAGCGAGGAGGAGGAGGCGATCGCGGCTCCCGCTGCAAACCGGGGCGGCAGCGGACTCCTCCTCTGCCTCTGCCGCCGCCGCCAAAGCGCCGCCCCGCCCCGGCTCGCCCCTCCTCTCGCTCCTCGCTCCGGCTGTCCTCCAGCGGGCGCAGGAGACTTCGGCCGGGCGGCGGCGGGATTTCCCCCCTTCTCTGCCCAGTCCGGCTCCCTTCGCCGCCGCTTGCAGAGCCCCGGACGCGCGCCGGGATGCGCGCGCCCCCTGCCGTCACCCCCACCTGCTGCCCCCGCCCCTCGGGCTCCGCCTCCTCCACCCACCCACCCCGGAGAAGCAGCAGTTGCGAGGTGGGGGGGGAGAAGAAGCCGCCCAGGCCGGGGGGGGGGTCTCCGGCCAGCGCGGGTGGGGCATTGGGAGCGTCACGCCTTTCCACCTCCTAGCTGTGCTTTCCTTGCGGCCCCCTCCCCAGCTGCGGGTGGTCCTCGACTTACGACCGCAATAGGGCCCCGAAATTCCCGGAAGCGAAACATTTGTTAAGGCAGTTTTGTTTTGCGACCTTTCTCTCCACGGTGGTTAAGTGAATCAAAGCAGTTGCTCCCTTAGTGACGCGGTTGTGAAGCGAAACGATTTTTCCCATTCATTTTGCTTAGTCAGAAGGTCGCAAAAGCGGATTAGGTGGACCCTGCCACCGTCATAAATATGAACCAGTTGCCAACACCTGAATTTTGATCATGCGACGCATGGGGAGGCTGCAACGGTCATAAGTGTGAAAAACGGTCATAAGCCCCTTTTTTTCAGTGCCGTTGTAACTTTGAACGGTCACTAAATCAACTGTTGTAAGTCGACAACTACCTGTAAGGCTTCACCTGGGGACTGAATGCCACCCATGTCCGGGTTCTTGCAGGGCCTTGAGGGGTGAGGCTGGGGAGAGTCTCTTGAAACTGCTCTTGAGCCGGATAAAAAAAAATCTCCTGGTGGTAGACTTTCCCTGAGGGCCACAGGCCCACACACTCTGCACTCGCCCTACATCAGACCCGAGAGGTACTCCAGGCTGGGAAAGTCAAGAAGCCAGGTCCATTTGTCTGTTGGCTCTTTCTTTTGGTTGGAACCATGGTTTATAAGCTAATTGATGGTTTACAAACCACAGATTGGCGTCATCTTATGCAGCCCCCACCTCAACGGCCCCTTCCAATTCCTTGGCTTGCTTTGCCAAGGTTGGGGAGGGACTGCACTCATCCATTTTCCAGCTCTGCAGAAGAGGCAGAAGCATAAATTAATCAAACACGCTGCGTGCCTGAAAGATGCAGCTCATTTTTTAAGAATTGAGGTCCATCTCGTACAACCTGGGACCCTCAACGAGGGGCCTGAATCCTCACTTCTCTAAAAACCAACTTGGGATTTTTTTCAGGCCTTTGAGCACCCAAGATGGTTTTTTCCCTTAAGAAGACAATTGTGGCTATTTTCTTCTTTTTGAAATTGCTTTGCCAGTAGAGGGTACCTCTGAGAACATGCAGACTGCATGGTTGCAGTAATTTCTGGGGGGGGAAAGGTCTCACTGGAGGAATGGATTGCTCTCAGTTGTAAAGACTTCACTGAGGGCTAGTGAGGTCCCATTAGACTGGAAGAGGGCACATTTATTGTATTGATGCTCTGGATGTCTCAAGGTGGCACACATAATACTTTTATTTTCCCCCACGACAACCACCCTGTGAGGTAGGTTGGGCCGAGAGAGACAAGGACTGGCTCAAAGTCATCCAGTTGGCTTCACTGCTTAAGGGAGAACTGGGACTCAGTTTTCTAGCCCAACACCTTCCGCACTGCACTAAACATTGGTGCAAATCCAGTTTTGGTCACCACATTATAAAAAAGATATGGAGACTCTTGAAAGAGGGACAGAGAAAAGCAACACAGAGGATTAAGGGGCTGGAGGCTTAAACATACGAAGAACGGTTGCAGGAACTGGGCTTGGCCAGTCTAGAGAAAAGGAGGACCAGGGGTGACATGATAGCAGTTTTCCAGTATTTGAGGGGCTGCTACAAGGAAGATGGGAGGGTCAACTTACTCTCCAAAGCACCCAAAGGCAGAACAAGAAGCAACAGATGGAGACTGATCGACGAGACAAGCAAATAAGCCAAGGCAATCCTAGGTTGCATTCACAGAGGGATAGAATCAAGATCATGTGATGTATTAGTAACACTTTACAAAGCCTTAGTAGGACCACACCTAGAATACTGCATCCAGTTTTGATCACCACTTTATAAAAAAGATGTTGAGGCCCTGGAAAGAGGACAGAGAAGAGCAACCAGGATGATGAGGGGACAGGAGGCTAAAACATATGAAGAACGGTTGCAGGAACTGGGCCTGGCTAGTCTAGAGAAAAGACGGACCAGGGGGGATGGGATAGCAGTCTTCCAGTATTGGAGGGGCTGCCCCAAAGAAGAGGAGTAACAACCTATTTTCCAAAGCAACTGAAGCCAGAACAAGAAACAATGGATGGAAACTAATCAGAGAGAGAAACCACCTAGAACTAAGGAATTTCCTAACAGCGAGAACAATTACTCAGCAGAAAGACTTGCCTCCAGAAATTGTGGGTGCTCCATCACTGGAGGCTTTTAAGAAGAGACCGGACAGCCTTTTGCTTGGGATGGTATATAGGGTCTCCTGCTAGGTCCCTTCCAACTGTGATGATGATGATGGCTAACCAAGATGTTAGAGGTCAGATAGAATTCCATTCTTTAGTGAAAATACAGGTAGTCCTTGACTTATAGCTATTCGTTCCAACTCTGTAATTCTGTGATTCTGAGATTTCTTGACTGCACAAATTATCAGCCTGTGGAAGAGATTGCCACTTGAACTAATAAGTTCTTGGTTTTAGAGGTCTTAGGATAAAGGCTCTTCAGAATCCTTCCTCAAGCAAACCATTGGACCAAATGATCTTTAAACTCCCCTCCATTCTAGTTTTGTATGATTATCTTCAGAGCTGAAGGAGAGGAGAGCCATAAACTCCAGATGCTTGAACTACAGCTCCCAGCGACCTTGCCCTATTGAGAAAAAGGGGGAGGATGCTGGGTGATGTAGTAGTACAATCTGGACTACAGTCAATGGGCTATTGAGGTGAGTTTGGGTTTTAGCCAAAATGCTAGACTGGGCTGAACCGAGCCCTGTGCAGAGAGCTTTCAATACAGAATACAGTTTTCTTGTTTTTTCATTTGCTGGGAGATGAACTAAGCCACCATGGGAGGGAAGTTGGTGCATGGGATGTGAGCACAGCCATAGAATCAGATGCAGGCAGTCCCCAACTTATAACAGTTTGTTTAGTGACTATTTGAAATTACAAGCCCATTGAAAAAAGTGGCTTATGACCATTTTTCATACTTATATCCTTTGCAGCATCCCCATGGTCATATAATCAAATCCTTGACAACTGGCTCGTATTTATGATGGTTGCAGTATCCTGGGGACAGGTGATCCCCTTTTGCAACCTCCTGACAAGCAAAGTCAATAGGAAAGCCAGATTCACTTGACCACCGTTTTACTAACTTAACTGCAGTGATTCACTTAACAACGGTGTCAAGAAAGGTCGTAAAATGGGACAAAACTCAGTTATCCAATGTCTCACTTGGCAACAGAAATTTTGGACTCAACTGTGGTCCTAAGTTGAGGACTACCAGTATAAACACAGTCTAACCTGGTTTATGAAGCTGGGCCAATGGAGTTACTACCTCTTCCTCAAATCAAGAGAGGCGTTGCAATTTTCCATAGTATCCAACTAAAGAAATGACCTCAAACACTGGAGACTTTCAAGAAGAGCTGGACTGCCATCTGTCAGAAATGGTGTAGAGTCTCCTGCTTGGTCAGGGGGTTGGACTAGATGACCTACAAGGACCCTTCCAACTTTGTTAATCTAAAAGTGGTCTAAAAAACTTTTGCTCAACCTAGATAATTCACACAAAAGCAGATCACCCTGTGCAAGAACAACAGAGAGTCCCCCCCCCCCCACTTCCACTCCGGCGGTTATTACAAGCTTCACTTTAGTTGCTGCACAATGCTAAGTCACACACCAAACTCAGCGCGCCAAGGACCAGCCAGCTTTGCAAGAACGCGGCTCCGGTGTCTGTCGGTGGAAACTGTGCTGGGCATACCCTGCCCATGGTGACTGGGGCAGGCACTCCTGTATACCCCCTCCCCCCATTTTGGGGGTGTGTGAGAAATGATGCAAGTTTGCTATAGTTATTCCTGCAAAGATAAACCATACAGACTCCATATTTAGCCTAAGAACGAACTAAGATGGCATGTTAAGTAACCATTCTTATATTTCCACAAAAACATGTTTATTCCCGATTTTACAAGAACGTTGTTGCCAGGGCACATCATAATTCTTGGTGGGACATTGGGGGATTTTTGGAAGAGACATTGGGGGACTTTTGGAAGGTCACACGATGTTTAGTTAAAGATAAATAATGTCAAATGATATGGGATATGCCAAGTATTATATAAATTACTGGAATTGAAGGGGAAAACTACTTTGCTGGAAACAGACTCATACCCCATCTCTGATCCTGACCAATGGAATTAAAGAATATGACAACAGTTAGAAACAGATATTAGACGTTTAAACACTGTATAAAAATCCTTATTGTATCACTGGAAACTTGTCTCTCAATATCTCTTGAAATTCGGATTCCGCTTTTGCAAAAGTTTAATAAACAGCTCTGAATTTGTTCCTAGCTCTCTTTGTCTCTTTGATTTTTCTGACAAGGTGGTTGCTATTATTCCATAAAATAGAAGAGGTAGACAAAGGTGTTGGCTGGACGCTGGAAAAGCAAAGCACCAGCTAGGTCCCTTTGGGTATTTGAGAGAAATAAAACGTACGAGATTTGCAATTTAAGGGTAAGCACCATTGAAAGCAGCCAAGTCACCTGGGGCTGTGAGGAAGAAGATAAAGGAAAGAGATAGTCAAGCACATCTCTTGGCGTTCACTGGTCATCCTAGGAACCCAGGTTAGGAAGGGTTCTTGGAGGTCATCTAGTCCAACCCTCTGCTCAAGGCAGGAATCCCGAGTTACACACATCCAGGGATTTTTAACAGATTAACAGAGTTGGAAGGGACCTTCGAGGTCATCTAGTCCCCCGCCCAAGCAGGAGACCCTACACCAATTTCTGGAAAATGGGCAGTCGAGTCTCTTCTTGAAAGCTTCCAAGGATGAAGCTCCCACAACCTCTGAAGGCAACTTCTGTTCCATGGGTTGATTGTTCTCACTGTCAGAAAACTTCTCCTTATTCCCGCGTTGAATCTCTCCTTGTTCAGTTTCCATCCATTGCTTCTTGTCCTGCCTTTGGGTGCTTTGGAAAATAGCTTGACCCCTTCCTCCTCTCTCTGGCAGCCCCTCAGATATTGGAAGGCTGCTGTCGTGCCTCCTATCTGGCTGCTTTAAGAGGGAGCCAGAACTGGATTGTCAAGAGAAAGGGTGGCTGACTTGCTCTCTCCTTTTAGCTCCTCAAGCCCATGCAATTTTCCTCCAAGGACACCTCCGCCACCCCGTTGGCCAAGCCTCCCCATTGTCAGCTGCCTACCTGGACAACCAGCCCAGCTCCATTCTTCCCACCAACAGTGGCATGGAGCGCTAATGCAGTATTGATCCACAGCGGCTCAGCCAAAGGCTGACAGTTGCATGAGATGAAATGAGAGGGAGAGGGCTGTGCTGACTCTCTGGGGGTTTGTTTATTTTAACTTTGGGGTTTTAATTCCAATTCGGCTTGTAATTTGTTTAATATGTTTTTAGGTAATTTATTTATTGTTGTATTTTTAGCTGTGAGCTGCCCCGAGTCCTTTCGGAGAGGGGGCGGCATACAAGTCGAATGAATGAATGAATAAATAAATAAATAAATAAATAAATAAATAAATAAATAAACAAACAAACAAACAAACAAACAAACCAGCAAGGAGAGGGGGGGAAAGGGAAGGGCAATGGGGACTAGCAAGTTGGTTCTGCAGTGCCACGGACCAGGATTCGGTGTCAATCTTTGGCCGAAAGGGGAAGTTTTGCTTTCAGTTTACTTAAAAGAAGTGAGCCAAGCCACTTGCTGCAGAAGAGAGAGGGACAAGATGAAGAGGCAAAGTGGAGCAGAACTTAACTCTCAAGGTTTCTCCATCTTGAAGTTGCCAGGATGGGGAAACCCGGCAAAGTCTGGAAGCTTAGCTACAGAGAGGAGAGGGAGAGAGGCTTATTTTGTGCGTTCTCTTTTTAAAACATGTTTACTGTTCTCATCAGAATTTTTCCCCATTGCTTGGCGACTGTAAATTTTCCCTATAATTTCAAACAAAGCAGCAATTGAGATATGCAGCTCGCAAACAATGAAAGCAGAGATATGTGACTGACAAATTAATGAGTGTAAGGGGCCTTATCCATGAATTAAACCACAACCGGCTGGGATGGCGCATCGCACTGAACCACAAACAAGCAATGCATACTAGATCTTTAGGTAGCCGTGGGATGCTGCTTTATCTCAGATGGGTTAACCCAGCTGTTCCCAAGCAACACTGGGAAGAATTTCTCCAAACCTAGTTAGTACCTGCAGGACCTCAACTTAATGACCAAAATTGGGACCAGAATTTCTGTTGCTAAGGAAGGCAGTTCTTAAGGGAGTTGTGCCCACGTTTAAATCCTTTTGTTTGCCACGGTTGCCACAGTCACTTTTCTCAGTTGTAACTTTGGTCACTGAATGAGTGATTACATATCTGTGATTTTCTGGATTGGCAGAAGACGCTAAGCTAAACTAAGCCAGCTGCTCAGATCACGGATCTCATTAAGCTACTGCGTAAAAAAAAACCCGAGGTTAAAAGCCACCCTGTCACTGCCACCTAAGACATTGTCTCCAATAAGATCCAGAATGGTCTTACTTGGTTAAGCATGTCGTGTGAATGCCCAGGTTGACATTTCAAGGTGCTTGAGTCTTTTCCAGGGTAACTGACACAATCACAAGTTCCCCCTTTGGTATTTCGCTTTCTTTCACAGCCCAGTCCAATTTGGTCACGGATCAAAACACCCTTGGGAAAAAATAACAGATTAGCAATGAGCTTGAATCCTCTCAAGTTTCCTTACCAGCATGACAAAGCTAGGGATCGGAATTTCAGCACTGTCCTCGATGTACGACCACTATTCAGCCCAAAATTTCCATCCTGAAACAAGACAGTTGTTAAGTGACTTTTGCCCCAGTTTGCGACCTTTCTTGCCCCAGTTGTCAAGTGAATCACTGCAGTTGTTAAATTAGTACAGGTAGTCCTGGACATGATATGACCACAATTCAGCCCAAATTCTCTTGCTAAGTGAGACATTTGTGAGTTTTGCCTCATCCTTGCCATCATTGTTAGGTGAATCACTGCAGCCTGTTAAGTTTGTCACACGGTTGTTAAGTGAATCTGGCTTCCCGTTGACTTTGCTTGTCAGAAGGTCACAAAAGGGGATCGATCCTGTGACCCCAAGATGCTGCAACCATCATAAATATGAGTCAGTTGCTAAACATCTGGAGTTTGATCACATGACCATGGGGATGCTGCAAAAGTTGCAACTATGAAAACTGGTCATGTCACCTTTTTTCACTGCCATTTTAACTTCGAATGATCATTAAATGAACAGTTGTAAATCAAGGACTACCTGTAATATGATTAAGAGAATCTGGTTTCCCCATTGACTTTGTTCATCAGAAGATCTCAAAATGTGATCACATGACCCTGGGACACTGCAACCACCATAAATAGGAGCATCCGAGCGTCCGAATTTTGATCACCACAGTCGTAAGTGTGAAAAATGGCCATAAATCACTTTTTTCAGTGACATTGTAGCTTCAAACAGCCACTAAATGAAAGGTTGTAATTCAAGGACTACCTGTATTACTCGGCAAAGCGGAAAACCACAGATTTCCACGCCTTTGTTCCCAGTGAGTAACTGTATTAAAATGTTCTTTCTTTTTACCCTCAAATCCCCCAATTTATTAGAAACAGAGATTGTCTTTTCTTCTCTTTTTTTTTCCTGCACAGATGAGAAGAATTTAAACACAATTCTGTACCGAGCAGTGTTTTTTTCTGCAGTTCCTGGCTTACCTTCACGCCTGGTGCTTAACTCAGATCGAGAAAAATTACTTCCCAAGTCCCCATAATATACACAAAACCCTTCCTTCAATGTAGCCCAGATGAAAAGGAGACAGCTTGTGAAAAGGCAGTTATGTTTCTAACTAGGTTAGGCGGGTTGTGGGAATGCATCTCCAAGTGATGACATGACAAAACCAGATTGGGATAGCGAATGGAGAAGGTGCTGGACCAAGAGGGTAGAGCACCCAGGTTCTAGTCCCCTTTTAGTCACAGCTGAATTTGGGGCAGTCCCTCCCTCTTACCCCAAGAGCCAATCAGGTGTAGCGTAAAAGACTGCTGTGGTTCACCAGCAGCAGGTGCGGACGGCTGAGGTCTCGGAGAGTGAGGACTCAGATGTGGGGCCTGCATGTGATGCAGGGATGGGGCCAGGACCATCAGGGAGTGGAATGCTGCCTTCGGAGATTGTGGAGGCTGGCAGCAGTGATGAAGAGGTCCCTGAGGAGCCTGTGCCCAGTGCGCGTGCACGCAGGGCTGCTCAAAGGACAGAGCAGCTGCAGCAGCACAGGCGACTCACGAGTAAGGCTGCAAGATAATGGCCCCTCCCTTAAGAGATAAAAGCCAGCTGAGAAACCAGAGTTCTTTGCAGGAAGCAAAGAAGTTTTTGCACTCAAGCCTGGTAGACGTTTGGAACATCTTGGTTGGTGTTTGGAGACTCTTTGTGTTTGAAATATTTCTTAGTAACTTTATCTAGTGTTCTTGGCAGCCTTGCACCACCTTGGCAAGGCTTGTGCTTATCAGAGACAGTTAGAAACAGCCTTTTAACCAGGAAGGAACGGAATTTGTAAAGAATCATTAAAAGGTTTTGCTGTTACCTCTGCTTCGTGTTGGTTTCCTTGGAACAAAGTTTGGGTCAGAACAAAGACATGGGGGAAGTATAAACCCAGGTTCTAATCCCTCCTCATCTATACAAGCTGCTGGGGACTTTGGACCAGCTCAACGTACCTTACAGGGCTGTTGCAGGCCAAAAATAGGTGCGCTGCCCTGATCTGAATGAGCAGCAGGATATACATGTAAAATAGAGGGATCTCCAAACTTAGCCACTTTAAGACCTATGGACTTTAACTCCCCAAATTCACGCATCTTAAAGCATCCTGGCTGGGGAATTCTGGGAATTGAAGTCCACCTATTGTATCTTAAAGAATGCTGGCTCAGGGATTCTGGGAGTTGAAGTCCACCCATCTTAAAGCATCCTGGCTGGGGAATTCTGGGAATTGAAGTCCACCTATTGTATCTTAAAGAATGCTGGCTCAGGGATTCTGGGAGTTGAAGTCCACCCATCTTAAAGTATGCTGGCTGGGGAATTCTGGGCGTTGAGGTCCATACATTTTAAAGTAGCCATATTTGGAAGCTCTTGATCTAATAAATCAAGTGGGAAATCCTGCACAATCTTCCCTCCCGCCCTTGGCAGGCTTCCCACCTCTTCAAAGCTGTCTTTCTAACCAGAAACTCCTTCTCAGCAGCTGTTTCCAAAAAAGGACATTTGGGCAGCTTGTGAGGCTGGAGAGAAAAGGGGGAAAAAACCCCAAAAAAGAACTCTCCAGCACACTGGATGAAAAATAGAAAACCTGAAGTCCTTTTACCATGAAAGGAAATTCAGCAAACAGACATCAAGGCTCATTTTAGCCTCGCAGATGTGTCTCTCTGAAGTGAAGCCAGTTTCAAGGTCTCCCACTACAGGTAGTCCTTGACTTACAACCACAGTTGGGACCTGAACTTCCATCGCTAAGTAAGGCACTGAGTCACACCTGATTTTACAACCTCTTTAGCTGTGGTCATTAAGTGAATCACCACAGGTGTAAGGTAAATTACATGGGCATTAAGCAAATCTTGTTTCTCCAGTTGACTTGTCAAAAGCCATCTGGGAAGGTTGAAAATAGCAATGACCCCAGGATGCTACAACTGTTGTAAATGTATGCCGATTGCCAAGTTCCTGAATTTTGATCCCATGATCGCAGGAATGTTATGACAATCATAAATGCAAGGACTAACTGTAAGTCACTATTTTCAGTATCGTCATAACTTTGAATGGTTGCTAAACAAATGGTCGTAAGTCGAGGACTATCTGTACCCCAGCAGCTTCAATGGCTGAAGTGCCAATTTTAAGATGTGTAGACTTCAACTCCCAGAATTCCCAGGCCAGCATGCTTTAAGAAATGTGGACTTCAACTCCCAGAATTTCCCACCAGCAACCTATAAGATTGGTGGACTTCAATTCTTCCATTCACGGATGTCCGATTCTCAAAGACTGCCAGGATATGTCTCTAAAGTTTTTTTGGCAAGTGTTTTCAGAAGTGGTTTGCCATTGCTTCCTTCCTAGGGCTGAGAGATACTGACTGGCCCAAGGTCACCCAACGGGTTTTGGTCCTCAGGTGGAACTACAACTCACCATCTCCCAGTTTCTAGCCTGATGCCTTAACTCAGTGTTTCTCAACCTTGGCCACTTGAAGACATGTGGACTTCAACTCCCAGCATCCCTCAGCCAGTGTGCTGGCTGGGGAATTCTGGGAGTTGAAGTCCATACGTCTTCAAAGTGGAAAGGGCTCGCAACTTGGGTGTCCTCCTGGATTCATGGCTCAGTTTGGAGGAGCAGGTGGGAGCCGTGGCCAGGGGGGCATTTGCCCAGGTGCGCCAGTTGCGCTCCTACCTGGACCGAGATGCGCTACGCACGGTCACTCATGCGCTCGTTACGTCCCGGATCGACTACTGCAATGCTCTCTACATGGGGCTGCCCTTGCGGACCATGCAGAGGCTTCAGCTGGTGCGGAATGCGGCCGCGCAGGTTGTGATGGGGGTATCCCGATACTCCCATGTTACACCCCTCCTGCATGAGTTGCATTGGTTGCTGGCTGCTCTCCGTGTGAGATTCAAGGTGCTGGTACTTACCTATAAAGCCCTACATGGCTTAGGGCCGGGGTACTTGCGGGAACATCTCCTGCCAGCATCTAACACCAATCGCCCGGTGCGCGCTCACAGACAGGGGTACCATTGGCCAAACAATGTTGGCTGGCAGTCCCTAGGGGGAGGGCCTTCTCTGTGGGGGTGCCCACTTTGTGGAACCAGCTTCCCCTGGAGCTACGATTGGCCCCTGACCTCCACTCCTTTCGCCGCGGCCTAAAGACTTGGTTATTCGAACAAACCGGCCTGGACTGAGGGGGGGGGACGTTTGTTTTAAATGTTTTGTGGGTTGGGTTTTAACTATTTATTTGGTCTAATTAGTTTAATTTGTTTTTAATTCTTTTAACTTTTGTATTGGGTGTTTTTATGTGAGCTGCCCTGAGTCCTTTGGGAGATAGGGCGGCATATAAGACCAATTAATAAATAATAAATAAATAAAGTGGCCAAGGTTGAGATCACAGGTCCCAATTGTGACTTACGCAGATTAGAAAGTCAAAGATTAAAACTGAGGTCCTTTTAAACATGGCGAGGCTTGGCGAGTCCTCACCAGCTCCATTTCACCAGCACTGGGAGGGTGAGGGGGGTGGAACCCGGTTTCTCTCTCTTGATCACCAACTATAAAATCCATTCTTACCCACTTCCCCGAGGCCATCTTTAACACTTAAAATGAAAAGCAATTGCTTCTCTGAATGGTCTCGCCCATTTTTCGGAGCCTGTCAATGCTCAGGCGCCTTCCCTGCCTAAGATAACCCAGCTCAATAAAAAGAGAAGTGCACATGTGATTTATCCCGTAATCCAATCTTAGCCATTTGCAGAAATGAGATTTGTAATCTAGTCTCTGCTAAAATGATTAAAGATCAAACGCTTGTCAACAGGAAAAATGCAAAATGGCCCCGAGGCCTGGAATGGGCTCCCGTGAAGAGTTTCAGACAGCTTTTCTTAATGCCAGCCCCTTTCAGGCAGGTGGGCAGTGGATTCTGGGTGTTGTAATCCCAACAATATGAGCATCACATTGGGAGGAAATTCATAATGGACTATCTTCATCAGGGGTGGGGTACTAGAGATTGGACTGCCATCTGTTAGAAATGGTGTAGGGTCCCCTGCATGGGCAGGGGGTTGGACTAGATCAGTGGTCACCAACCAGTGGGCCGGGGACCACTGGTGGTCCATGAGAAAATGTTGGTGGTCCACAGAGAAATGTCACCCCCAAAGTAATTAATCCAGGCTGCGTGGGAACCCAAGGCTTTGTCGCCCATATGGCTCGTGGGAACACAAGGATTGTGTAGCTTGCATTGCAAACAACACGAGGTAGTGAGGGGAGTGGGGAAAGGGAGGAGGGGGAGAACTTGTCCCACTCGCCCCACACACCTGGCCTGGCCTCCGGGCTGTTTCTTTCTGCTTCTGCTTTTGGCTGCACGCAAGGAAAGCAGCAAAAGTCTTTCTTTCTTTCTTTCTCTCCCCCAAACAGAAATGAGTCTTTGGGACTCTGCAAGGCCTCCTGCTCCAAGATGCTGCAACAAGTCTCGCAAAGACTCATTTCTGGTGGAGTTTGGGGAAGAGAAAGAAAGACTTCTGCTGCTGCTTCTGCTGCTTTCCTTGCATGAAGCCAAAAGTGTCTCAGTCTCTCTCTCTCTCCCTCCCCCTGAGAACGGAGCTGGAGAAGGTATCCTGCGATCCCAAATAAAGAATGATTGATTGGTAGGAAAACAGGGTGGGGAATTTTCCTGCAGACTGTTTTGGAGATTTTCCCAGGGTCTCTGGTCCACGGGATTTAAAATTATGAGTTTGGTGGTCCCTGAGGTCCAAAAGGTTGGCGACCCCTGGACTAGAAGACCTACAAGTTCCCTTCTAACTCTGTTAATCCAAATCTAAACCCAAATCTAAATCTAAACCCCCAGAATTCCTGAGCCAGGCTCCAATATTTGAGGGGCTGCCCCAGAAAGTAGGGGATCAAGCTCTTATTCCAAAGCATCTGAAGGCAAAGACAAGGAATAATGGATGGAAACTGAACAAGGAGAGATTCAACCTGGAATTCTGGGAGTTGAAGTCCACGGGTCCTAAAGGGGCCAGAATTCCCCACCCCTGAGCTACATGATCATATAAAAGGGTCTTAGATTAAAAACCCCAATAAGAGTCTTCATTATACAGGTAGTCCTCGGCTTACAACTACAATGGAGTCCAAAATTTGTGTTGCTAACTGAGACATTTGTTAAGAGAATTGCAGCACTTACCCTCTGAAACGAGATGTTCCCCCTCTCCCCCAAGTCCAAATGGCCCCCACTCTGCTGAGACATGAAGGCTTCATCCCAGATTTTGGGAAAGAGCTTCAATTCCTGGAACCATTCTTCATGGTTCAGCCTCCAGTCCCCCAATCATCCTTGTTACTCATCTCTGCACACTTTCCAGAGTCTCAACAGAGGAAAATGTTTAATCCAGTAACCATCTTAATTAAACGTGTTGTGTGAAGCTATCGTAATTTAGGGTTAGGATTCATTTTAATCCAGATTTGAAGCCTGTCTTAAATATTTTTAAAAGCAGTCCCAGTTTAATCCTTCTCCTCATTCATTAAAAAAATAAATAAAGCCCCTTTTGAAGCTGCTCAGGATTTTTAGTGTAGTTTTTGTTTTTTGATTCTGAGGGCTTTTTCCCCTATTCTTTGTTCTGTTTAGGGTTTGTTGTTTTGGTGGTTCATTAACTGTTTTTAATGTTTCATTCCTGGCTTCACTGTTTACCTTTTTCTATTTCTGTAATCTGTTTATTTATTTATTTTGTCACCTTACTGTAAAATGTGATAAAATTGCTTAAAAAAATATTTTAACATACTGGTAAACACAATCAAACCCTTTGTTTCTTCGTCTCAGTGAAATACATTTTCTGACTCCTCTGTACACTTGTGTGGGTGGGGGAGGATGGTAATTGTAGTCTAACCAACTGGAAAGATACCCATTTCTCTTTCAGATTTAAATTAGAGAAACAATTACACCAAAATTGGGACAAGAATTTGTGTTGCTAAGCAAGGCAGTTGTTAAATGAATCGCAGTCCCTTATTTTACCATGGTTGTTAAGTGAATAACTGCAGTTGTTAAGTGAACCATGTTAAGGAAATCCAGATTTTCCCACTGACTTTGCTTGTGAGAAGCCAGCTGGGGCATAAATGGTGATCACATGACATTGGTATGCTGCATACATGCCCGTTGCCTACCCCCTCGTGATCATGTGACCATGGGGATGCTGCAATGGTCATAACTGTGAGGACTGGTCACATCACTTTTTTCCGTGCTGTTGTAACTTTGAATGCTCGTTAACTGAATGGTTGTATGTTGAGGAATAGTTGTATCAATCCTCCACACAGTTGCTAAATGAATGTTTGTAAGTTGAGGGCTATCTCTACTATGTGGGTAGCATCTGGTTTTTGAAGAAATAGCTTAGCACTGAAAAAGAAACCAAGTTTATTCTCCAAAGCACCAGGGAAGGACAAGAAGTAACAGATGGAAACTAATCAAGGAGAGATCCAACCTGAAACTAAGGAAAAATTTCCTAACAGTGAGGACAATTAACTAGTGGAACAGAAGTTGCCTCCAGAAGGTTTGTGGTTGGTCCATCCCCGGAGGCTTTCAAGAAGAGACTGGATAGCCATTTGTTTGAAATGGTATAAGATCTCCTGCTTGAACAGGGGGTTGGTCTAGAAGGTCTCTGAGGTCCCTTCCAACTCTGTTATTCTGTATTCTACCTCCTCTGGCCCCCTGGTCACTGCTAACCTCACTCCTGTCCAACAAACCAGATCTCTCCAACATTTTTCTTCTCCTCTGGAAAAAACCAATGATAAACTGGCTGACTGAAAGGGGAGTGTAAGTGTGGAAATGCAGATTCCCCCCCTCACTTCCTGCCGATGCCTTCTTGGGGAAAAAGAGCAGCCGAGGAAAATGCCATCTTGGTTTCCATCGGAGCCAAGCCCACCCCCTCATCCTGCGAGCAAATCTTCCCCCACCTCAGCCCTTGCTTGCAATCGAGGTAGGGAGTTCAAGTCCTGCCTCCCCACCTCTCTGCCAGGAAAGCAGCATATGAGTCGGCAGTCACAAATGCCAAGTCATAAACAACCAGGCGCCGTGAAAAATAAGCGGCAGGTTCCTGTATCCCAATTATCCGCGTGCATTTGCTCATCAAAATTCAGAATATTTCTCGCACGGGCCCTGCCCCTGGCTTCTGGAGACTGCCTGATGGCAGAAGGCTGCCTTCCCCCACATTTCTGTCTCAGCTCCCCCAAAGGCCACGTGTATATATAGCAGCTCTTTCCTCCAGAAAGGAAGGCACTCCCATTCACAAGATAGTCTTTTGTCGGGCAGATGGCGAAGAACAGATGGGGAGGGTGTCACGGGTTGGGAAATGCCTGCCTCCCCTCTTCTGCTGCTAGCGCTAGTCCTTCCCACATTGATAAACGTTTCTGGGCACAATCTTACATCAGTGAGTCGGAAGGGGGCCCTGGAGGTCATCTAGCCCCACCAGCGCTGAGCAGGATGCGACTAGCCAGAAGCGGATCTTGCTTCCTGCGCCAACCCTGCCAAGAAAGAGAGCCAGGTTTTTTTCCACCAGCGGCTTTGTGCTTCACCCAGGCAACAAGAAAACCCTGAAGTGCTGCATTCACACAGCTAACAAACCTGGGTCGCTTTAACCTGGATTGGAAGTTTCGTGATGCAAGGGACAGATCTACTTGGTTTAAATGCCCCAGCTGGCTGAGGAATTCTGGGAGTTGAAGTCCACAAGTCTTGAAGTTGTCAAGTTTTGGAGGCCCCTGGTTTAATGGATTGTGCAAACTACTAAAATGGGTGAATTCTGCAACCACCTACCCGTCTTGTGTGAACCCTAGTGTAGAAAGTCAGCTCCTATCCTCCAGAAGTATGAATTATTTTGGGAAATATTAAAAAGGCGGAATATTATATTTCCCTAAATGAGAAGTGAAGAAACATGTTTTTAGAGGCAGGAAACAGCCCCCAAATTAATAGTCCACAGCAAACACCAGTATTTAAGGGATAAAGAGCTTATTGAAAGAAGAAGCCAACCATCTAGATGGCTCTATTCATAAGCAAAGCAAAGACTGCAGGCAGAAATCCATTCAAGATAGGATATTTCAAAACTGCTTGCAGCAAAGTTTGACAGCTAACGAAAGCAGAGTGAAAGGATTAGAAGCAGCTCCTCACCCAAGATCCAACACAGGACGAAAACCATTAGGCACAATAGGAACTGCCCAATACCCTTTCAGAACACAAGCCCCTTCATTGCACCATCCTACTGCAGTTCAAACTTCACCTCGGAGCTCAGATAAACAATAAGCCAGAGGTTGACCAGGTTAGTGCAGACAAGCATCTAGGATTTGCATTTCCTCTTTTGCCTACAGAGCCAGCTATGACTTCTACATAACCTCTATGTGACCCCATAGGAATCTGACAACAGCCAATAGAATATTAAAGGACATGTTCTTGCACAGGAACAGGAAGCTCAAATTAAAAGCCCAAAGAAGATAGAAATACCTGCCATTCTCACCTCCATTTTGTCAGATGTTCAGAATCACATGTGGTTCTGCTTCATCAATAAACCATCTTTCCAATCAGCCTCCGTGTTTCCAGTGTCTTTCTCCCAGCTTGGAACTGAACCAGAATAATACAGGTTATTGCAAATGCCCCACGAAATTACAGTCAATTCTCCATTTGCTTCCATTCATTTAGCCACCATTCAAAGTTACGATGGCACTAAAAATAGTGGCTTACAACCGATCCTCACACCATCACAGCAAAGCAAACCCATGGTCATGTGATTGAAATTTGGTCTGTTGGCAATCAAGCCTGCTTACAACAGTTGCAGCACCACAGCATCATCCCATCACAATTTGCAACCTTCCCAGCTGGCTTCCAGCAATCAAAGTCAACAGGGGAAGCCAGATTTGCTTAACAACCGTGTGATTCACTGAACATCTGTTGTGATTTGCTTAACAACCATGGCAAAAAAAGTCTTAAAATCAAGCATGACTCACCTAATAACCTCCTGGCTTAGCAACAGAAACTCTGCTCTCAATTGTGGTTGTAAGTCAAGGATTAGGTCTTAGAGTTGTGCAATCTGATGAAGAAAGAAAGAAAGAAAGAAAGAAAGAAAGAAAGAAAGAAAGAAAGAGGGAGGGAGGGAGGGAGGGAGGGAGGGAGATGGGAAGAAAGGTTGAATTTCTGTGGTGTTCTCCAGACACATTGGATTAATGTTCTTTAACCACGAGATGTACAGAATGAACTTCTGACTTCTTAAATCTAGGAATCTGGTCTAGACCAAAATACAGATAGTCCTCAGCTTAGGATTATAACTGAGCCCAAAATGTGTTTTGTTAAGTGAGAAATTTGTGAAGTGAATTTTGCCCTGTTTTACAATTTTTCTTTCCACATTTGTTAAGTGAATCACTGCGGTTATTAAATTAGTAACACAGTTGTTAAGTGAATCTGGTTTCCCCATTAACTTTGCTTGTCAGATGGTCACAAAAGGTGACCCTGTAACGTGACCCTGGGACACTGCAACTGTCATAAGTGTGAATCAGTTGACAAACATCTGAATGGAAATCACATGACCACCAGGATACTGCAATGGTCATAAGTGTGAAAAATGATCATAAATCACTTTTTCCAGTGCTGTTGTAACTTCAAACTAAATGAACTGTTGTCAGGCAAGGACTACCTGTATATCCTTAAGAGCAGCCATATCTATAAATATTGCCAAAGTTTTCAAGAAATAAAGTGCTGTAAAGCCTCCGCTTTACAAATCCCCTTTAGCAGACTTGGGATGTAACAGACCAAATCTGATGTCAGATTTTTGCCCCCAAGTATCCGAAAAGCTTATTATTGGGGTGAATAAATTGGAAGCAATTTAAATTCACGGACATACATTGACATACTTTATATAAAATTTAAGTAATTTAAGGGAGATTTAAATAATTTTACATGTATTATCAAAATATGTAAATGTGTATGCTGCATATATTAAAAGTAAATGCATCATATCAATTTCATATATAATATGTATAATCAGACAGAGCAGACACTCCGTCCTTAAAAATGGTCTGTTAAATTGAGTTTTTGCTATAGATACAGCCATTAACTCTAATCTGATGTTTCTGAACCTTCTCAACTTTAAGGTGGACCGTTCTTCATATATTTTAGCCTTCAGCCCCCTAATCACCTTTGTGTCCACTCTTTCCAAAGTCTCAACATATATTTATAGTGTGGACTGGTGACCAAAACTGGATGCAGTATTCCAAATGTTTTAAGACCATATTTAAGCCGACAGGTTGTTTTATGTTTAGCATAGAACCAGATTCCCAGCCTAAAAGCAGAGGCTTTTCCCCACATCATCTGAGACCAGTTTTGATTTATGATCTCAAGCACTGGTGCCTCCCTTTACTTCCAAAATTGCTTCAGCGTTTAAGGACGCCCTGTCCTATAGCTTTTTTATCTCCCTGTCCCTGAAATATGCTCTTTTCTAAACCAACATGTTAAACTTTGCTTCTTTGCAAGAGGGCAGAAGCTCCTGGGTACAATTAGGGGTGGAGATAACCCTGTTTGCTTGGGCAATTTATATCCTATTTTTTTTGCAAAGGAAAAAAAATCCCTCTTAGCAACATAAAAAGTGAATCAGGCAAACCGAAAGCAACATGTAAAAGCACATAAATCAACCTTGGGAAGAAAATGAGCAAAGGAAACAGTGCAAATTCCAATACAGGTACTCCTTATCTTATGACTCATTTAGTGACAGTTCAAAGTTATAACAGCACTGAAAAAAGTGACTTATGACTGTTTTTCATACTCCATAGCAGCATCAAAATCCAGATGCTTGGCAATTGGCATGTACTTATGATGGTTGTAGTGTGCTGGGCTCATGTGATCTCAGCTATGCACAGATTGGCTGGCTTTGGGTTCAAGTTGTGCAAATCTATTTCAGTGGTCTTATAACGGTGTTTCTCAGCCTTGGGAATTTTAAGAAGTGTGGACTTCAACTCCCAGAATTCTTCAGGCAACAGATCTGACAATCTATTTATCGCTTCCTGCAACCACTGAGTTTCACAACCAGGATAGTTTCTAATGTTAATATAACTGATAGGTGGTCCTCATTTAGCAACCACAATTGGAACCAGCAACATTCATTATGCTTATGATTTGACTTCTGCTTTCCTTTGCAGACCTGCAAAGGTCCCGCAATATGAGGATTATGATTCATCATCATCATCATAACTACCAATTGCCACTCAATGAGAACCACCTATATCAATCCCTTTTCCTCTTCTTCTTCTTCTTCATCATCATCATCATTTTAGCCACTGACTATCCATTGCAGAACAAAGGTCTCTTCCCCATAAAATCCCTTTTATGACCCCATAATCCCTTAATTCGGGGTGGAGTTGGGGCAACCAAATGGAGCTCAGCATTTATTGGCCAGATGTCCTTCCTGATGCCTACGTGGAGTTAGCAGCAGATATTTTTTCTTTGTGCCCTGATAGAGAAACATCTGTCGCTGCCTAGGATTGAACTTTCAACCTTCCGAGTGGGAGGCAAGCATCTTCACCACTAGGCTACCGTGCTGCTTGAGAACTACCCATAGTTAACTAAGGTGTATAGGTCCATGGATTCAATTCCAGGTAAAGCCAGTGAAAACAATTAATCAGTGGCACACTTTGCCTTCAGAAGTTGTGCGAAGGCTTTTAAGAAAAGAATTGGCAGCCATTTGTCCCGAATGCTATAGGATCTCCTGCTAGAGCAGAGGGGCTGGACTACTAGAAGACCTCCAAAATCCCTTTCAACTCTTGTTTTTCTTTTCCTGACTATCTCTTGCTGGTTGCAGCCAGATGATTCTCTCTCTGCTCTCTGAAAGCATCACTTAAGTTAAAGCATCACTTAAGTGCAGGGATAATAAAGCTGTCAAGTATTTTTCACCCTCTAACATGATGTTCTCCAATTTGGCTGGATTTCAAACACTACTACCACTACTACTATTACTATTATTATTATTATTACTATTATACTATTGTTTTTTTGCAAGCCACTCAGAGCCTTTTTGGAGTCAGGCATCCTCAAAATGGAATAAATAAATGAAATATTGTTGCCAAGGAAAAGTACTTTATTGTAAGCTGCCTAGAGTTACAAAGGGTGAGACAGGCAGCTATGTAAATTGGATAAATAAATGAGACCACACAGTCACATCCACCAAATCACCAGAAGCGGAGTTTGATGCAAGGATAGCTTTCAAAAAATGACAGAAGTATCTGACAATCCTTGGAAAAAGGCCCATGTTAACATATGCCGGGATTGTGTAAAAAGCAACTCAAAAGCACTAGAAAGAAATGGTACCTTAAAATATTCAGAAAATCCTAAAAATAAAATCACAAATGTTTTTGTTAAGTTCATCCCAGAAAACATACACAAAAATATCACAATTTCCTAAGAAAGGTGTTGATAGTAGCAAAACAAAAATTTGGCATGACGTTGGAGAAATGAACCACTCGATGCAATCACATTGCAAGGCCAAAATTAGTGATTGTTCAGCCATGGCAAAACTGATAATAAATATCCATAAGAGAAATCTAACCCAATTGAACCAAAAATGGATCCTTTCTAATACAGGTTGTCCTCGAAATACGACCACAACTGAGCCCAAAATTTCCATTGCTAATCAAGAAAGTTGGTTGTAAATCGAAAATTACCTGTGAGATTTGTCCCACTTTATGACCTTTTTTGCCATAGTTGTTAAGTGAATCACTGCAGTTGGTAAGCTACTAACACGGTTGTTAAGTGAATCTGGCTTCCCCATTGACTTTGTTTGTCAGAAGCTTACAAAGGGGATCACATGACCCCAGGACACTGCATCCATCGTAAGTATGAATTCTGATCACATAACAATGGCGATGCTACAACAGTGATAGGTTTGAAAAATTGTCATAAGGCCAGAAAAATAACCCAGAAGAACAGGGGTGAATCAGTCACTAAAAAGATTCCCCTACAGTGCTTTAATAGTTGTATCATTTTATTTCATTACAATGTATTGTCACTAACTCAGAAAGACTTTCCCCCCTGAAACACACTATTGTCATACAGAAATAAAAACCTTTTAAAAAGGAAAAAGGATAGCAGCCAAGACTGGAACAGGCAAAAGCTGAACCAGTAGCTCTTCAAAGGTGAATCAAATTAATTTCTTTAACACTTGTAGCAGCATTCCAATATTTGAGGGGCTGCCACAAAGAAGAGGGGTCAACCTATTCTCCAAATAAGAAGGCAGGACAAGGAGCAATGGATGGAAATTAATCAAGGAGAGATCCACTCTGGAATTAAGGAATTTCTTGACAGTGACAACAATTAACCAGTGGAATGAAGTTGTAAATGCTCCATCACTGGAAGATTTTAGGAACAGATTAGGCAACCATTTGTCTGAAATAATGTAGGGTTTTCTGCCTGAGCAGGGGGTTAGACTGGAAGACCTCCAAGGTCCCTTCCAACTCTGTTATTCTGAGTTTCTCCCCGCTCCCGACTTCTTAGAATAACCATGGGGCACAGCTATGCCTGGACTTCTGATTTGAGTGGATTGTAGCTCAGTTAGTGCTCCCAGGATCCTGAGCTTCAAGCCACTCAAACCAGAAGGGAAGATCCACTGGAATCACAAATGTCATTTTGTGTCCTTGACTGGCAGAAGCAATTAGGATCAAGCACAACTATGGAGGGTCAAAAGGAGGAGCCTCAGTGCCTGTAAATCAATGATGCATAGCAGAGGTGCACTGAGGGGGGTGGAGGTGTTGGAAGAAAATAAGAAAGGGGGAGCGAGGAACTGAATATCTGCGGGGCGGGTGTGTGTTCTGATTCAGGTCAGCCATGAAGGAATGGTTGGATTGGTGGGCAGATTTTATCCTGCAAAGGCAATACCGGTAGTTAGTTAACTATGGTTTTCTGAACAAGCTACTATTGTGCCAAAAATGTCTTTCGAAAATTGGCTTTTAAAACAACTTGCAAGATTATGAAGCTACTGGGGAGGAGGCGGACTGCCAGAGCAAAAATATGGGGGTCTCGCATTTATTCAGCGGCACAGCAGCCATGTGAGTGTGCAAGTAAGAATCTCTTCTCCGATATTCTGTACCGTTCCTGGCTTCCCACACTTCCAGTTAATGAGGAAGAAATATTTCCCAAAGGACTTTCCTCCAGCATGGAAAGCGTTTGCAGCCGGCGAAGTTTGATAGACAGATGTGACATTAAAAAAACCCGACCCTGGGTCCTTAATCATCTCAGGTTAAAAACACTAAGGTGAGAAATTCAGGAAAAAGTCTCAAGCATCTTCAGAATATGGTAGAAAAACAGATGCCACTTTTCTGGTTGAACACCTTTTGGGGGATAGGCCCACACCCAGACAAGTTAGGGAAGCTGTTCCACTGATGAATTGTTCTCACTGTCAGGAAATTCCTCCTTTTTTTCCAGGTTGCATCTCTCCTGGATCAATTTCCATCCTTTGTTCCTTGTCCTGCCTTCTGGTGCTTTGGAAAATAAGCGACCCCCCTCTTCTTTGTGGCAGCCCCTCAGATATTGTCCTTCTGTTATTCTTTTTCTTCTAAATCACGCCAGGCTGAAGATGCACAGTCTGCTCTACTTCCAGGGAGCAAAACCAAATTTTTGAGTGATGCCAATTCTCGCCCACAAATGTCTCTCGGATGGTTTGAATCCAGGGAGAGAATTTCTGGCAAGAGAGCTGCTGCTGCTTGTCTTTCATGCCAGATGCAAGTTAAATAGCGCCCCCACATTAAAGTGGCAAGGTGAGGAACAGCAACAAGCAGATAATTTAGTAAACAGTGAAAGAACCACAGGTAGTTCTTGACTGACGGCCACAGTTGGGACCAGAATTTTTGTTGCTAAGCAAGGCAGTTATTAAGCGAGTTGTGCCCAATTTTATGACCTTTTTGGTCACGATTAAGCGAATCTCTGCAGCTGTTAAGTGAATCACAGGCCATTAAGCGAATCCAGTTTCACCCATTCACTTTGCTGGTCAGAAGACAACGCGAAAGATCAGCAAAGGTGATCACGTGACCCCTGGTCATAAATACATGCTGGTTGCCAAGCAACCAAATGTTGATCGTGTGACCATGGGGATGCGGAAATGGTTGTGTGAGAACTGGCTGTAAATCACTTTTTTTTCAGTGCCATTGTAACTTGGCTGCTAAATGGTTGTAAGTTGAGAACTGCTTTTAAAGGCAGTGTAGAGAGTTGGAAGGGACCTTGGAGGTCTTCTAGTCCAACCCCTGCTCAAGCAGAAAGCCCCATACCATTCTGACAAGTGACTGTCCAGTCTCTGTAAATGCCTGCTCTTAAGATCCAGCTGTCTACAATTACTGTAGGCTCGAATCCCACCAGGCTCAAGGTTGACTCAGCCTTCCATCCTCTCGGGGTAGGTAAATTGAGGACCCAAGATTGTTGGGGGCAATTAGCTGACCTTGTAAAAATGCCGCTTAGTTAATAAGCAGGCATATACAATGGAATGAAGGCTATTGCTGAGCACACTGGGTTGTATCCCAAAAATTGTAAGCGCCCTGAGTCTTGGAGAAGGCGGCATATAAATGTAATTTAAAAAAAAAAAGCTTCCAGTGATGGAGCACCTACAACTTCTGGAGGCTAATTATTCCTCTAACTGTTCTCACTGTCAGGAAATTTCTCCTTATTTCTAGGTTGCTTTTCTTTCTCCTTGATAAATTTCCATCCGTTGCTTGCAAAGCACCTGTTGACCCCCTCTTCTTTGTGGCAGCCCCCCAAATATTGGGAAACATTTCTCCCCTAGTCCTTCTTTTCATTAGACTAGACATACCCATTTCCTGCAACAGTTCTTCATATGTTTTAGCCTCCAGCCCCCTAATCATCTTCGTTGCTCTTCTCTGCACTCTGCAGAGATGAGGAGGAAGCGAGGCCAGTCAGCAAGGACAGAAATTATTGAACGTCATAAACATGAAACATTTTTAACATCTTTCCTTCTTTTCTCACCACAGACAATCCATTTTCCAGTTTCTTCTTTCTCTTTTCTTACCTGTTAGAGAATGCAGCAGAACAATCCCAGAGGGAATGGTGCAATAGGTGTGGATGGCTTGGAGAAGTCCTGCAAATTTCATAAGCCAACTTCCTGGACTTGCAATGAAGGAACGAGGAGACCCAAGCAGGTAAAGGTCAAGTGATGGATCGGTTCCCAACCACCTGGAGCCCTGAGCGAGCCAGGATCATTTATCATTTTAAAAGTCATGAATTACTTTGCCTGGAAGCTCAGAAAAGGCCCTGCAAGCAGATCAGAAGGAAGGACAAAAAGAAAGCACAATTTTTTTTTCTAATTTAAATGTGGTCTGTGGGTTGTATGAACACCACCCAGGACCCCTGTTGTAGATGCAAGTGGGACTAATTTTGTATTGCATTTTGGTGGGTGAAGAGATGATCTCGTTCAACTGGCCAAGAATTTCATCGTATTCACTAAAAGAAGAATTCAAACTTATCTCTGGTTTCTTTGCAGTTTTCAAAAGCCCTAATGAGCCTGGTGGCTCCAAGGCACTCTGTGCATGCTCATGGTCCAGCTCTTTCATAGGACTCAAGTTGTGCCTTTTCCCAGAGATGAAGTGTGGAAAGGCACAACCTGTCTGGGAGGTTTTAGCCTAAATTAGCTCCTATAAAGGTAGTCCTCGACATACAAGCATTCTAAATTGTGGTCAAGGACTAGCTGCAGTAACTTAACAACTCCCTTCACCAATTTTTCACTTAGCAACAGAAATGTTGGGCTCAATTGTCGTCCTAAGTCAAGGCCTACCTGCATTTAATTTAACACCTGGAGCAGTGAAGAGTTGGACAATGAGTAAGAACCCACCGTTGTAGCTAATTGGTGGAGGAGAGCTGTCCATCAGCAAATCTGAACTGTGATTGGTTGCTGTGAGTGTAAAAGGGGAGGTTCCTTTTTTCCCGCCTTTCCCCCCCCCTTCGTTCTGTAATTTACCTCAGGAAGTTCCTGCTTTGTGGGTTTACCTCAGGATGTTCCTGTTGCCCTGACTATATTTATTTTGATGTAAATATATTTATTTATGTAAAAGTACAAGTTCATTTTCAGTCTCTTTGACTCCATTTGGACACCAGCTGCTCAATTCCTTGACTGTCCTCAACTTACAAACCACAATTGAGCCACCATTTCCTTGACAATGGTTAGGTGAGTTTTGCCTCATTTTAGGAGCTTCCTTAACATGGTTATTATGTGAACCACTACAGTTCTTATGTTAATGATACACAGTAGTTGTAAAGTGATTCTGGCAATCACACACAAACACACAAACACACACACACACAAACTGGGACAATGTCATAAGTACATGCCAGTGCCAAGTATCCAAATTTTGATCATGTGACTGCTGGGATGCCACCATGGTCGTAAGTGTGAAAAACGGTCATAAGTCACTTTATTTAATGCCATTGTAACTGCAAACGGTCACTGAATAAAATGGCTATAAATAAATATAAATAAATTGAATAGATACTAGAATAAGACTTAGATTAACTTTATTATCACTTTGAATGCACACTAATTGGCATACAGTAAAATGAAATTTCATTGCACATACAGGTCTCAAAGGGTCTCCACCTCCAATATGTACTGCATAAACATGACAAGATAAATTCAAGATAAATTCAAAATTATGCATGTACCCACATATATTATACTAGCTGGATACCTGTGCATTGCTATGAAACTATGTGATCGGGCTTAGTTTTTGGGGAGGAAAATAAGAGGGGTGGGAATTCTGCCTCTGCCTACCAGCATCCAGCAATAATTCATCTGGCTAGCGTCCTGTCGGTGTGTGAGAGAGTTGAGGGCTGTTTGGAAACTGAAGCAGTATTTGCTGTGTGAGCAAGGAGGAGACAGCCAGGAGCCTGGGCGTGGCTTAGCTCACCTGTTCTGTACTAAAGCTGCTTGGTGCTCTGAAACTGAAACTCCTCTGCTTGTGTTTTGCATTTGGAGCAGATTTCTTTTCAGGTGGGGAGGGGGAGTAGAACTCCTTAGCATCACAGCATGTAAATAATAATAATAATAATAATAATAATAATAATAATAATATAGGAAATAATACTAATGCTCTGATGGCCATTTGGAAAAATCCTTTCTTAGTGAGCACCTAGAAGCCAAGAGGAACATACATGCCAGATTTCAACTTTGTAGACTTTACCGGTTCTGGAGAGTTTGTGATGATGCATGAGTGGTATTTCGCTTTTATATATATAGATGACATGGAGAAACAACACAGTCTGATTCAGAAGTATACATGTGCATGGCGAGAGAAACAAATCTTGCGAGTTTATCAGATGGAAAAATATTTGCACAACTCTGTGTGTGTGTGTGTGTGCGTGTGTGTGTGTGATATTTAGATGCCCTCTTTCTTTGCTTCTTCTACCAACCTGTATTTCCATTCAATCCCAAAGGGAGATGATGCTGGAGAGAAAATTCTCCCAGGAATGATATCCTGGGAAACCTGGTCAGCCAGGAAAACTTCAGTGTTATAAAAAAAAAACACAATCTTTTCTGTCTTTATTGATGTGTGTGTGTTTTGATCAAACCAAACACAACCTGTAAGATCTTTCTTGTGGACCGTTCTGATTTTCTCCCCTCTTTCTTCTTAACCTAACAAGGATAGTGACTAAGCAAACATTATGCAGCTCCTGGTTGCGAACAGACCTCTGGTTCTCTCTTCCTTCAAGAGTTGTTTGCATAAAGCTGGTTTGATCCCTTGACTCTAACAAATAAAAAGCTTATTTGAGGTGGGGAACAAGGTACGGCGATAAGCAAGCCATCAATATTCATTGGAATAAAGTTACAGGAGGAAAATACTGGAATTGGGCCTCTGCTTTGATGTTCCAGGTAAATAGCTGAGAGTCTGCCCCCTTCCCAACTGGACTGGCTACCCCCAACCTCCCCCCATGTTGCTAAATGAGCAATCCAGGCAGGGCAATATATAAAATATCCAGTAAGATGGTATTTCTCAAAATTTGTAGCTTTAAGATGGGTGGACTTCTACTTCCAGAATTCCCCAGCCAGCAGGCTTTAAAATAGATAGACTTCCACTCCCAGAATTCTCCTAATAGCAAGGTTTTAAGTTAGGTGGATTCAAATCCCAGAATTCTCCAGCTAGCAGGCTTTAAGATAGGTGGACTTCCTCTCCCAGAGTTCCCCAGCCATCTACATCCTTTGCACAGTTCTGATCTTTACAGATACAAGTAGCATGTTACAATGACAATTTGGATGAGAATTTCCATTGCAAGCAAGGTGGTTGTTAAATTAGTCCCATTTGAATATTTTTTTGTCATGGTTGTTAAGTGAGTCACTGTGGTTGTAAAGTGAATCACGCATTTGTTAAGCTGATCCAGCTTTCCTTATTGACTTTGCTTGTCAGAACCCGGCTGGGAAGTCACAAATTGTGATCCCATGACCCTGGCACAATGCAACTGTCCTAAATACCTGCTGGTTGCCAAGCACCCGAATTTTGATCACATGAATGTGGGGAATGCTGTGACGGTCGTAAGCATGAGGATCAATGGTAAGTCACTTTTTCAGTGCTGTTGTAACATGAAATGCTTATTAAATGAATGGTTGTAAGTTGAGAACTACCTATATAGACACATTTTGCCATAGAATATCTTTTTCACTGCTAAATTCTAATCTGTGGTGTATTCCTTGACTCCTTGTTCCTTTGCTGCTGAGCATTGATCCTAAAAGGCAAAGCTACTCACCCCTTAAAGATCTTCACTGCCAATTCTGATATTTCTATCTTTTGCCCTTAGTTTGCTCTTTTTTAAATTTAATTTTAGTCCTATTTTTTTTCCACTGGGCTCCTTTTTTTACTAGAGCTTGGAAGTCCTTTGCATTTTTGGCTATCAGGGTAGTGTTATCAGCATCTTGCAGGTTATTGATGTCCTTTCCTCCAGTCCTAAAACCCTGCTTATCTCCTTCCCATCCTGCTTCTTTTAATATCTATTCAGCATAAAGGTTGAATAAATAAGGAGAGAAAATGCAGCCCTGTCACACTCCTTTGCCAACTTGGATCCTCTCTGTTTCACCATGTTCTTTCCAGACTGTGGTTTTCCTGCCTATTGATAAGTTTCCATGAAGACAATAAGACTTCATTTGTTTACAGTATTTGTTCATTCGTTTGTTCATTCGTTCCTTCAATTTCTATAGCTATGCTCAGAGATTCTCATTTTTTGAGCACACTCCAGAGCTGGATGTGACTGACCCAATCAAAGGCCTTTCTATAAATTAGTCCTCCATAAAGTAGTCCTTTCATTTAATAACAGTTCAAAGTTACAACACCACAGAAACAAGTGACGGATGATCATTTTTTACACTTACCACCATTGCAGCATCCTCATGGCCACGTGATCAGTTCAGGCACTTGGCAAGTGGCATGTATTTCTGAGTTCAGAGATCTTTTGAAGGACTTTTTTTTTGTTTTTCCATGTCTGTTTCCATCCTTGGTGCCTTTACAGATGTCGGCGTAGAACTGCTTCTTGGATCTTCTAACACTTCTCTGAAACTGTTCCTTTCTGAGATGCTGGTCTTTCTTGAGTTTGACTTCTCTTCTTGGCAATTTCTACAGTTTCTTTGGACATCCAGTTTGCTTCATTCCATTTGCCTCCAGAAGTTATGAAGAGATTGGACAACCACTTCATCGAATAATTTCATAGAATAACAGAGTTGGAAGGGACCTTGGGGGTAATCTAGTCCAATCTAGTCTAGTGCTCGAGCAGGAGAGTCTATTCCAAATATTAGCCTCTACCTACTTTTGTCTCAAATAGTATAGGGTTTCCTGTCTGAGCAGGGGGTTGGACTAGAAGACCTTCAAGGCACTTTCCAATTCTGTTATTCTCTGATCCAGAGTTAGCACCTGGCCAGGTCTTTGATCCTATAATTGAACTTCTCCACCTCCTTTGAACAATAATAGACTCAATTTAATTTCTAACTACTCCATCTGGCAACGTCTTTGTATACTGGTATCCTTTTAGTTGTTTGAAGATAGTGTCTGCTATGAATAAATTATTGGGGTGGCAGAAAGAAGTCGTCCCCCTGCTTCATTTCACTTTCTTAATCCATACGATCCAATTACACTTCCTTGCTTCATATTTTCAACTTTGGCATTTCAGCCTCAAATCACAAGCACCACGTCTTGCTTGCACATTCTGTCGATTTCAGATTTAAGTTAATCGTAAAACTCATTGACTGCCTCTTCCCTTGCTTCAGTGGCTGAAGCATAAACTTGGATGATTGTCATATTAAAGAGGGGTCCATGAAGTTTAATTGGTATTATTTGGTCATTGATTGCACTGTAGCCAAGTGCTGTTCTCGCTTTATCCTTTGTAATGTCAGCAGAATAATTTGGGGTTCCAACTCAAGCTGAGATTGCATAAGAATAAATAAAAATGAGACCTAGACAGCTGTGAGGAAAGCAGAAATATTTATTCCTAAAAGTAAAACAGTTTGCCTTTAAGGAGAGGTTGCCAAGAAATAGGGTACAGCAGTAGATTTTTATAGGCGGAGCTTGTCCGGGGTGTCATGTGCTGATTCTAGGGTGACACTTGAGGTGTGTGTGTGTGTGTGTGTGTGTAGGCATGTTTATTCTACTCCCAGGTCCTCTGGGAGACATAATTTAATTAATTCTGTATTTGCAGACCTCATCCTTTGATATGTGGATTAGGTCTAGATAACTTATTTGGGGTTTTGAGAAAGGGATTTTCTCCTGTTTGCAATTTTTTTACTTGATTAATTTCGTTTCAGCTTGACCATCAATTATCTAGTGGAGATACTGATTCTCAGACCATTGTGGATTCTGTTAATATTTTAAGGGAATATGAAAACAGTATAAAGAATAAAATATATTTTGATATAAAAATTTTCAAGTAACTACTGAATAAAAATCACCTCTCTTCATTTTTGATCTCCTAAGTTAGGGGTCTCCAAACTTGTTAACTTTAAGACTTGTGGACTTCAACTCCCAGAATTCCCCAGCCAGCATGCTTTAAGATGTGCAGTCTATTTGTACAGGAGCAGTTTACCATGGTCTACACAGCATGAGACAGCCTTGCTGTTGTTGCTCAATTTGTCATTTGCTTCCTCAGGACTTCATTTCATGACCCTGTAGGTCAGAAAGGTCAATCATGATCATGTGATCAAAACTCCACTTGCTTTTTATGCCTAATGCACAAGAGTAGATCCCACCATCCTGGTCCCCATCTCAACTTTTCTGACCTAGCCTGCAGACCTTCCTGGCTCTCTGCCGAATTCACCTAGTTGCTGCAACCAAGTTGGATGACCAATTGTCCCATTCCAATGCCCCCTTAAAGTGCTGGGCATCCTTTTGCTGAGATATTTCTAGCTTCCTGAGCTGTCCACGGTGGGGTCTTCCTTAAACATTGCATTTTCACTCTGAAACTTTCACTTTTGCTCCCCAAAACTCTCTGAAGTTGGAGATGTCATGGCAGATATGGTCGGAGGTGTCGCTGTTCTGTTTTACCCGAAAGTAGGCATAATTAGGAACACAAGCTGCAAATGGGCACCTAAAGGGTATGAAATTACAGGGCATGCAAAGGGCCTTTTTAAAAAAAACCACATATCCCTTTTTTAAAAAGGCATTCAAAGTGCATTTAAATATTTAGCCTTTAATGGTTGCAATTATTGTTCTCAAAATAATAAAAGGCTATTGGGAGAAAGCAAAGGGGTGGTGGATAGTTTAATGTGTGTTTTATGCCCTTTTATTAAAAATGCAACCAAGCTGAAATTACACTAAGATTATTCAAACTTATAAAATGCATGAGTTGAGTTTTATGCATTAGTTATCAGTGAGTAATTATTTGCCCACAGATAAATTATTCTATATAACTATGGCCTTTTTCTCTCAGATTCTTGGTTTTTTTTTTCATTCTGCATTTGTGCCATAAAATTTGAAGCTGCAAGGGAGTGAAAAGGTTTGAAGCCACCCTTAGGCTGAAATATTCATGCAAGTTACAGAAAATGGAACTAGCAAATTGCTCGTTTATCATGTGATAGAAACCCAGTTTATGTCTCAGTGGCTCAGTTCACATGACATGCTAAACTAGACCTAAATCTGACCCCTGCATGAACCAGACTCACACATTAAACCAGAAGTTGGAAATTTGTGGCCTGTTTGTTTTCTGAGCACAGCCGCAACATTTAATTAAATTTTGGGTTTAGTCAACTGTGCAATCCAGGCAATTAAAATAACCTAATAAACCATGATTGGTTATATTATGAATTTCAGGAGGGCTGTCAAAATGATTGATCACTATTGTGATCTTGGATCACCCCATGAGGCATGTATTGCTTTTTATTGATTACAGGTAGTCCTCAACATGCGACCATATTTGAGCCTAAAATATTTGTTGGTAAGTAACACAGTTGTTAAGTGAATTTTGCCCCATTTTGGGACCTTTCTTGCCACTGTTGTTAAGTGAATCATTGCAGGTATCAAGGTTTTAACATGATTAAGTGAACTTAGTTTCCCCATTGATTTTCCTTGTTAGAAGGTCGCAAAAGAAGATCACATGACCCCAGGACACTGCAACCGTCATAAATATGAGTTAGTTGAATTTTGATCATGTGACCTTGAGGGTGCTGCAATGGTCGCAAGTGTGAAAAATGGTCATGTCACTTTTTTCAATGCCGTTGTAACTTCAAACGGTCACTAAATCAATTGTTGTAAGTCGAAGACCACCTGTGTATTGTTACTGTCCTGAGTTATGTTAACTCTTAGTGGAAGGAAGAACTATTGGTCAAAGATAAATTGGACCTTGCAGTTTATTTTTTGCTTGTGGCTGGGGGTGCTGGGATTTGTAGTCCTGCAATCCATAGGCATCAGGTTGGAGACAGCAGAGGAACCCACCAAACTAAACTAGTTTTGCAACAGATAGTCTGACTTATATCCGTTCACTTGATGGCTCAAATGACCTCTGAAATAGTAAATTAAGACCTAAATTCAAACTTATGACCATCATCCTATTCCTGAAGTGGGGTGATCACAATCTGGGCACTTGGCAACTGCAGTTGTTAAGTGAATCACACGGTCGTTAAACAAATCCAGCTTCCCTCATTGACTTTGCTTGTTGGAAGCTGGTGGTTAAGCTTGCAAATGGTAATCACATCATCCAGTACGCTGCAACCATTGTAGATAAACGCCGGTTGCCAAGCAACCAAATTTGGATCACCTGACCAGTGATGCTATGATGGACGTAAGGGCGAGGACTTAGCATAAATCACTTCATTCAATGCCATTGTAATTTTTAACAGCCACTGAACAAATGCTTAAAAATATGGTCTCGAGCGAACATAGAATAACAGAGTTGGAAGGGACCTTGGAGGTCTTCTAGACCAACTCCATGCTCGAGTAGGATACCTAACTATTCTAGACAAGTGTCTATCCAGTTTCTTCTTAAAAGCCTCCAGTGATGGAGCACCCACAACTTCTGGAGGCAAGTCGTTCCACTGGTTAATTGTTGTAACTGTCAGGAAATTTTCCCTTAGTTCTAGGTTGCTTCTCTCCTTGATTAGTTTCCCTCCATTGCATCTTTCCTGCTTTCAGATGCTTTGAAGAATTCTCTACCTCTTTCTTTGTGTCAACCCCTCAAATACTGGAACACTGCTATCTTGTCACCTTCTGGTCATCCTTTTCGTTAAATTATATATACCCAGTTTCAGCAACTGTTCTTTGCATGTTTTATCCTCCAGCCCTGATCCTCTTTGTTGCTCTTCTCTGCACTCTTTCCAGAGCTTCAACATCTTTTTTTATATTGCGGTGGCCAAAATTGGATGCAATAATCCAAGTGTGGTCTTACTAAGACTTTGTAAAGCAGTAGTGACACTTCACATGATCTTGATTCTCTATTAATGCAGCCTAGAATTGAGAGTGGATCTCACTGGGTTGCCTCTGGGGCTTGGGCCAGAAGGTTGGGGCAAGGATCATCTTTGGGAGGTGGATTTGCCCAAAGACTTCTGCCTTCGAAGGATCAATGACACTCTTAGAAAAAACATGTCTTATTTCATCTTTCCTTCATCCACTTAACTTGCAAAGACGGCAACAGCAGAGCTCCAGTTGCTGACAGCTGCCCTCCTCTTATCACCCGAGCCATCCAGCCCTAATCAATATTTTTCATAATTCTCTTTCCCGAGCTTTTTATTTTTAAATAGAGATTTGCCTTCTTGTTTTCTTTCATATTTTCATTAAATGTTTTTAAAGAAGGTAGATAACTATTAAAGAAGAAACAAGAATCAAAAATAAAATGCCTGAGAATAGACAAGGGATTTTGAAAGGTCACAGGATTAGAGCTGTCCAGTGTAACCTTAGTTAATTATGATGAACTGAATATATTATCTTAAAAAGGCTGAAAATTGGTTTTAAGCTCTACGGGGAATATTAATCACAAGACCCACAGTCAATACAGCGCAAGTTATTATAAAAGGGAGTAAATTCAGCGCGTATTACTGAAAGTCTATTCTGATTGAGATAACCTCTAAACTTGAAATATAGCATCTAAGACAAGGGGAAAAACAAATTTTGGGTATATAGGTAGTCCTCAACCGTATGACCACAACTGAGCCCAAAATTTATGTTGCTAAGTAAGACATTTGTTAAATTAGTTTTGCCCCATTTTATGACCTATCTGGCCACGGTTGTTAAGTAAATCATTGCAGTTGTTAAGTTAGTAACATGGTTGTTAAGTGAATCTGGTTTCCCCCTTGACTTTGCTAGTCACAAAAGGAGACACTGCCAATCCAAGCCTCTGGATTTTGATCATGTAACTGTAGGGAATGCTACAGTGGTTGTAAGTGTGAAAAATAGTCATAAGTCCCTTTTTTCAGTTCCATCGTAACTTTGAATGGTCACTAAATGAACTGTTGTAAGTTGAGGACTACCTGTAGTAAAAATCCAGATGTGACCTATGAACATTACTCCCCCCCAACAGCTGCACATTCAGCAGAACTACACCTGGACTCAAAAGTCTCCATGATTCTTTACTCTGAGGTCCTCAGTTTTTGGTGGTAGACTGCTCTTCACTGTGGAAGTTCCAACATCCTCCATTGATTCTTATAGCCTTTCTTCTCCCTCTGCCTGCCCAATTTTTCCTTTTTGAAAAGAGAGAGGGTCAAAAGGCATCCTTCACTTTTCAAAGCAACAAAGGAACATTGAGGAGCTGTGTGTGTGTGTGTGTGTGTCTTCTGAGCATAAACAGAGAACTTTCTGCTTTCTCTTAGCTGTGGCAAGACTGAAGAAAGAGCAAAAGGGAGAAATCTGGTCTGAAGAGCATTGCCAGGAGCGGTGGCAAGAAAGGTTGTAAACACAGGCAAAACTCAGTTAACACTGCCTTGCTTAGCAACATAAATTTTGGGTTCAATTGTGGTCGTAAGTTGAGAACTACCTGTATTGCTTTCTTTGTACCTTCTGCAACTTGGCTGAGGGACAGTGGGCCCAATGAGGATAAGACCCTTATGATTACATAACCTGGGTTATTTTTTCCCCCAGGCACAGCATGAACATGTAAAAAACAGCTTTGTGACGGTTGCTATATGGGCAGTTCAAGAATATACACATTAGTCCAGGAACAAGTTTGAAAGTCTTACACGAAGGTGACTTTGGGATTTGAATGACGTACTAGAGCAGCGTTTCCCAAACTTACCAACTTTAAAAGGGGTGGTTTTCAAGTCCCAGAATTCCCCAGCCAGCAAGCAATTCTGGGAGTTGAAGTCCACCCTCTTAAAGTTGCCAAGGTTGAGAAATATTGTTCTAAATCAAGGAGGGTGTTTTGAGTGAAGCAATTCCAGATGTGTGGACTTCAACTCCCAGAAAGCTCTACCCTGGCAATGCTGGCTGCGGAATTCTGGGAGTTGGTCCATCGATCTTAAAAATTGCTAAGGTTGAGAAATGCTGGTGTTAACCCGTGTCATCTTGCTCCAAGAACTATCTAATGTAGGGAGCCTGTGATTCCCAAATTCCTTGACCCAGTTACAGAGTTTGTGTGCTCTGGAGACTGAACTCAGCTAGTGACTGGCTGAGTTTCTAGCAGGAGTCAGGTAATTCCTAAATTAATTTTTCATATTCATTACAGGATGGGGAATGGGAGGTTAAATTCTGACACTGTGCTGGCAAAATCACTGGTAAAGATTTGTCTGGGTTAGCATAATGCAATTCTCTGACCTTGAGAACAACAACAGACATTTTTAAAACAGTGTGGAACAAAAATAGAATTATCACACTTATTTTTCTGCAGTCAAGGGCCAGAGACCTCCAGCCTCATGACTAGATGGGACAATATCTTCCCTAACTCAACCCTTCTTTTGCAAAATATGTTACTTGTAGTGGTTTCTGCACTGAGAGGGAGCTGGAATAGATTATCTCTGTTGTCTTTTCCTATTGTATGAAGCTATGATGCCTAACACATTTTTATTTTATTTTCAGGAGTGAAAACTTCCTTTTGTCAAAAACCTACTAAATGGGGGAACACAAAACAGAAAAAAACCCAATTTGAGAAGGAACGGAGGTATGGAGCAGGTGTCAAATTTATTCTAATTAATATTACATCTTTGAATCCAGTTCTTGGTACAAATATACACACGTTTCTAAAAGGCCTTGGGGTGGGGCAGAAACTTCTCCTGATTTCCCTTGCCAAAGTGCTTTCAAAATGGAGTGGCCCCATCCCCCAAAGGACACACCCCACTGAATTTGGGGAGGGGAGAGAGACGCAGAAGAGCCGAGGATTCACTGGCAGACCGGCTGTGGTCACTGAGAAGGATGAGGTGTTTCTGTGAAGACAAACCACAAGCAATTAAGTTGCAAGTATGAGATACAGGATCTACAATTACAGGTAGTCTTTGATTTACGACTACAATTGGGAGCACAACATCCGTCGCTAAGCAATGCAGTCTTTAAAGTAAGTCGCGCCCAATTTTACGACCCTTTTGCCACCATTGTGAAATGAATATAGCTTCCCACATTGACTTGCTTGTTGGAACCTGCCTGGGAATTTTGCAAATGGCGATCACGGGACCCTACAAGACGTTGTAAATACATACCCATTGCCAATCACTAAAATTTGATCCTGTGACCCTGAGGAGGTCAGGCTTGCTTAACGACCACATACTTCACTTAACAACCTAGCGATACGCTCGACAACTGCAGCAAAAAGGCCATAAAGTCACCACATTGCTTAGTGACAAACATTCCTGGCTCAATCATGGTCATAAGTTGAGGATCACCTGTAGTAGCAGTAATAATTATAATAGGACATAGCGGGTATGGGGAATGGCCTTGAAGGACAGGAAGAAAAGCTGCAATGGTCAGAGAAGGGGCTTGAGCCAGGCCAACAAAATACAGATAGTCCTCAATTTATAGCCATTCATTTAATGACCATTCAAAGTTACAAGGGGGACTCAAAAAAGCAACTTATGAGCATCCCCATGTGATCAAACTCAGACGCTTGGCAACTGACTGATATTTATGACAGTTGCAATGTGATCCCCTTTTGCAACCTTCTGAGAAGCAAAGTCCATGGGGAAGCTGGATTCACCAAACAACCATATTACTAACTTAACAACTGCAGTGATGCACTTAGTAACTGTAGCAAGGAAGTTGGTGAAATGGAACAAAGCTCATTTAACAACTGTCTCATTTAGCAACAGAAATGTTGGGCACAATTGTGACCTGTAACTTGAGAAAATATCTCAGGCAGGAGAGGGGAGAACCCAGGAACTGTTTGCAACCCTAACCTCATGCTTGGATTCCAGGCCATCTGCTGAGCTGATCTGTTCTCATAGCTTCTCATCAAAAACCCCATCTTCCCCAGCCTGTACGTCTTCCTCCTGGATTTCTGAAATAAAATCAGATCTGAGGTAAGTCAAATGCAAACGGAAAGAGACTTTTCTTCCCTTCCCTCTCCCCACCTCCAACACAGCATTCACATGGCACATTTAACTTGATTTCTAGTTATAACTCACTTGTTGGCCTCAAATGAAGCCAGACACTGTCCAAGCTGTAGAACAAGAGTCTTCAAACTTGGCAAATTTAAGACTTGTGGACTTCAACTCCCAGAATTCCTGAGCTAACATGACTGGAGGAGGAATTCTGGGAGTTGAAGTCCACAAGTCTTAAAGCTGTCAAATTTGAAGACCCCTGCTGTAGAACAATAAACCAAGGTTAACTCTAACCAGGTTGCCCTACCATGCCTTAGCTAACTTTTAGTTGATTGGCTGTATTGAGAGAACATTCTGGCTCGATCTGTAGATGAGGTGAGCATAACCTGGGATGGTGATTGGCACCACAGTCCACCTATGAGAATTTTCCCCAATTGTCTTCTCTTACATGCAAAGAGAATTAACTTCACTGGATCGAATGAGAAGATGGAGGGCAGGGTTTCTCAACCTTGGTAAGAGGGGTGGATTACAACTCCCAGAATTCTCCAGAAGGCATGGGAGGTAAAATCCAGGCAGCTTAAAGCATGCTGGCTGGGAAATTCTATGACTTGAAGTCCAGGTAGTCCTCAACTTATGACCACAATTGCACTCAACTGTGTTACTTAGTGAGACAGTTGTTAAGTGAGTTTTGCTTCACTTTACAACCTTTCTTACCACAGTTAAGTGAATCACTGCAGTTGATAAGTTAGTAATATGGTGGTTAAGTCAATCTGGCTTCCCCATTGACTTTGTTCATCAGAAGGGCACAAAAGGGGATCATGTGACCCCGGGACACTGCAAGTGTCATAAATATGAGTCAGTTGCTGTGTGTCTGAATTTTGATCTTGTGTCCATGGAGATGCTGCAACAGTCATAAGTGTGAAAAATGATCATGTCACTTTTCCCAGCACCGTTGTAATTTTGAATGGTCACTAAAGGAACTGTTGTAAGTCAAGGACTATGTGTATGCTTGCTGGGGAATTCTTGGAGTTGAAGTCCACACAGCTGAAAGTTGCCAAGATTGAGAAACACTTGTGTAGAGAAACACAAAGCAGAGCTGGGGACTTTCTCTGCCCCACCTTTCTTTGAACAGCAGAGGGTGGTGTTTTACTACAATTCAAGCATCAAACATATTGCTAGTCACCTGGAAGTCCTGCTTCCTTTACCTGGCACAACTAATCATGGTTAATTTTATCTAGGTTAGTGACACAATGGCTTGGTGCCTTGCGGGCGCCCACCCGGTTATGTATTGATTTGTATTGATTGTATTGTTATGTATTGATTTGATTTTTATGGTTGCTCATTTGTCAAGCAATAACAATCACAATAGACATAAGCAATTTTAGTTTCACAGAGACATTTTAGATTAAAGTCTTTTTTCTGGGTTTGTGGCTTTTATCCAACCACCAATTTGCAGCCAGAAAAATGGAAATGGAAATTACAGGGTAATCGCAATGGTACTAAAAAAATGTTCTCTTAGTCTTTAAGAGTTATAGTATTCGTGTAAATGAGTGTATTCTTTTATTCTGCTCTCTGATTCTTTTGTTCTAATCAAATTGTTAAGCTGATTGTAATGTTGTATTGCTCAGCGGCCAAAATGAATAGTTTGATTTGACTTGATGCAATTACCATTATCTGGATCCTGAACTAACCAATTTGTCTATGTTTGCTCAATACGACGAAACACACATTAACCAGGCCTAGATGAGTTTGCACAACTTTCTAAAACTCATACACACAATGGGTGGGTGTACAAGCATCACTGGGTTCAAATTAGCCAAGCTTGAACGCAGACTTCTAAATCCTCAGCTGACCTGGTTGTGTGAACTCCACAAATGAGCAAACGCTTAACTCACTACCGCATGAACTACTTGTTGCGTGAAGCTGCAATACAGGTAATCTTCGACTTACGACCACAATTGAGCCCAAAATTTCTGTTGCTAAGCGAGACATTTTTTAAGTGCCCCATTTTCCAACTTTCTTGCCACCATTGTTAAATGAATCACTGCAGTTGTTAGCTTAGGAACACGGTTGTTAAGTGAATCTGGCTTCCCCATTGAATTTGCTTGTCAGAAGGTCGCAAAAGGGGATCACATGACCCGGGGACACTGCCATAAATGTGATTCAGCAGCCAGGTGTCCGAGTTTGATCACATGACCATTGGGATATTGTAACGGCCATGTGAAAAATGGTCATGTCACTTTTTTCAGCGCACTTGTAATGAACGGTGACTAAATTAACTGTTGTAAGTCGAGGACTACCTGTATTGTGTGGCCACAGCAAGAAACGCAAGGTCTCGTTACAGACGGAAGGATCATTTTTTTCCCAGTGACAATTTCTACGCAGTGAACACATCACTTTGTCTACAGCAGTGTTAATCAACCTCAGGAACTTTAAGAGGTTTGGACTTCAACTCCCAGAATTCCCCAGCTGGCTGGGGAATTCTGGGAGTTGACATCCATACATACCTCTTAAAGTTCCTGAGGTTGAGAAACTGGTCTGAAGGAAACAGCTGTCAGGAAACCTGGTGGTATTTTATCACGGAAGGAAGTCAATTTGACTCACAGGGTGAGGCCAGGACTACGCAGTGATGTTGAAAACCGCTTGTGGTCTCCCGTTATCTGAAGGACAAGTGTTAAAAAATAAAAAGGGGTCTGCCGCAGGATAGAAACCGGAAAAGGCAGCGTTGCGTGCCAAAAGCAAGCAGGCAGGTCCAAAATCGCAAAGGAGATGGTCATCAGTGGCAGAAAATATAAAATAATCCAGAGAGGCTGTAAATTAGAGGCGGGCAGCAGTTTTATTCAGCCAGAGAAGAGAGAACGATTTTGCAAGGAGGAAAGAGCGATTTTCTCTCTAGCGCCCCAATTCAATTTGTTCGTTCCTTATTAAGGTCACCGGCCTCTTCGCTCCGGGTGGAATTTTATCTGCTCGGCTCAAGTATGACAAACAATACATGCCACGTGTGCAAAACTCCCAATTTTTGCTTCTGATGCCGTCTCTCCCTTTTGGCTGCTGGGTCATACAACTCTCGGTCTCAGACAAAGATTGAGAATTCTGCATAAGTAGCAGAACTGGGTGAAAAGGAAGATGGAGGGGTGTTATTTTCACACTGCGCAAAGCTTGGTGCCTTGAAATCCCAACCGATTGTTTTATTGTTTTGCGGGCTGGTTTGTTTTGTTTTGATGTTAAACATGTTGTGTGAATCCAGAACACGGGCTTAAACAACAGACTAACTCAGGAAGGAAGGATGATTTAGCTTAGGACATTGTGCAGATAGAATGGGAACTTATCAGGAGAAATCCAATCTAGAATTAGGGAGGCATTGAGAACAATTAACCAGTGGAACAGCTTCCCTCCAGAAGTTTTGAGTGCTCCATCACTGGAGGTGTATTGGACAGCCTTTTGTCTGGAATGGTAAAAGGTCCCTGCTTTGGACTAGAAGACTTCCAAGGTCCCTTCCAACTGTTATTCTGTTCTGTTCTGCTCTTCTTATCACTTATTACTTTGTTTCTTATACTTATTGCTGTCGGGCAAAAAGAAAACGAAGCGGGCACTTGTGCAATCTTGGCTAAAACTGAGATCCCCTCTCCTTCCTGGTTTTCCAAAATCTCATAGATTCTGGCCATCTCAAAAATGGCACTGGCTGCCACCAGCTTGCATGGATTAGGCAAGTATGGACAATTAGGGAGGAGGGTTATCCATGTTAATTTGCCTTTAATTTGGCATGGAATTTTGTGGCTTTAAAATAGCTGCTGTCAGGACCCAAAGGGTAACCTATGCATCCCTTTGAAACTCTTTAAGTCGACCTAATCATACCTGTAGAGTCCTTGGTTTGGTTGTTTTCTTGCGGATGTTTCATTATCCAACTAGGCAACATCATCAGTGCTACAAGGAAGGGTTCTTTTGCTTATTCTAGCATTGATGATGTTGGGTAATGAAACGTCTGCAAGAAAACCACCAACTCAGGGAGCACCAAGGACTCCACATTTCAACCCTGAGCTACAAATATTCTCTTCTATTGACTGATCATACCTGTATGTCGCAGGGAAGTCCGGCCAGGACGAGGCAGTGAGAAACTAAAGGACCGGGCTGGTAGGGATACTGATCCATCGAGGCTGACACTCTTGGTGCGTTTGCGGCACTCAACCGAAAGCAGATCCCGGCACTGTTTGTGGCAATTCACCCCACAGGCTGGGAGGAAGGAGAGAAAGAGTTGAAGAGAACCAATATAAAACCTACAGCCCAGCAGTTTCAACCCTGGAGAACTTCAGATAGATAGACCTCAACTCCCAGAACTTTTGGCAATGGGCCTGGCGGCTGGGGAATTCTGGGAACTGAGACCCATGCATATACAAGTAGTCCTCAACTTACAACCACAACTGAGCCTGAAATTTCTGCTGTTAAATGAGATAGTTGTTACTTGTTAACTATTGGCTCCATTTCATGACCTTTCTTGCCACAGTTGTTAAGTGAATCACTGCAGTTAATTTAGTAACGCGGTTGTTAAATGAATCTGGCTTCTCCATTGATTTTACTTGTCAGAAGGTCGCAAAAGGTAATCACATGATTCCAGGACACTGTGTTTTAATTTTGATCATGTGACCATGGGGATGCTGCGATAGTCATAAGTGTGAAAAACAGCCATAAGTCACTTTTTCCCATGCCGTTGTAGCTTTGAATGGTCACTAAACAAACCACTATAAGTCTAGGACTACTTGTATAGTTCAAAATTGCAGAGTCGCTTCAACAGCGAGACATTTGGCGTATAAATTTAATACATAAAAATGAACACATTTCAAACTCCCACAATTCTTAGCAAAGGCCATGTTAGCTAGCTAGGAATCCTGAGACTTGAAATTCGCACAGTTGAAAGACATCCAGAGAGTTGCTGCTAAAATGATAGGGAGACTAGTGAAAATGTCTTCAAATTACCTCGACATTTTAGTCCTTGCTTGTAGAGGCCAATGATCTGGAAAGAGAAAGAGAGAGATTAATTGTGGATGCAACAAATTGTGGACTTTTGATTTTAATTTTTTATGGTGCAAGAGCTTGGTTTCAAATGCAGAAAAATCCATCTTCCTAAATATTGGCATACTGAGTCAAAGTCCCTTATTCATTCTCTTAATGAAGAGTTTCTCAACTGTGACAACTTTAAGATGTGTGGACTTCAACTCCCAGAATTCCCCAGAGTTAAGTCCAAATACCTTAAAATTGCCAAGGTTGAGAACACCGTTCTTATGCTTTAATACTGCTGAAGTTAAGTTACATTTCCCTTGGTGACTGATTAAAACTCTGCCATCTGCGATTTTGAGTGAAGTAAATCTATTGGGGAAGATCCTTGGTCCACTTCACTTTGCTAGGTAAGTTCTCCGTCCTAAAAAACTTTGAATTAATGAATATTTTGGTCTTTCTTTGCCAAGTTTCTCTGCATTGGGCCTTGATAAAAATTTTATTTGAAATCCCAGAGGATTTGGGATTTAGAGAGCTAATAATTGCTTCAGGATTTTCTTGCAAGTTTAAAAATTATTTTATTATATTTATGATATTGTTGGTCTTTTTCTTGTTATTGGTCTTAAACTGTAAATAAACTTGGATTCATTGGTTGATTGTAAACAGAGTCTGCTGTCCTGGGAAGAGGCAGCTGACCAGTTTTATACATAATTCTTAATCTTATAGGTTAAAGAATTAAATCAAGGAGGTTAACGATAAAGGTAAAATCTATCATGAGATGAGCTAACTCACAGTAGCTAATGGGCATGTCTATATAATTTTCTTAGTAGCCATCACAAAATCATGGAGTTGAAAGGAACCCCAAAGATCAGCCAGTTAGTGTTTTTCAGACTTGGCCACTTTAACAAGGATGGACTTCAACTCCCAGAATTCTCCAGCTTGCTTGAATATGTGTGAACTTTAATTCCCAGAATTCCCCAGCCAGCATGCTTGAACATGCGTGGTTTACAGCTCCCCAAAAGCGGGCTGGCTGAATTCTGGGAGTTGAAGTCCACAGATTTTAACAGTAGCCAGAGAAAGCCTGATGGGCTTCCCTGCTCCAATCTAGCTGGTCCCAGGCACTGTTGCAATCACAAGTGTAGGAAATCAGTTCACCAGGCCTTTGCAGTGACGGCAAGCAAACGGGCGCAGAAAGGTGGTTTCACTGAAGTTGTGGATGAAGCCCATCTTCCCGTTCAGCTCCAAGCTGGACTTCATGAAGTAGGACACCATCTCTTCTCGACTGATGCAACCGTCTCTGTTGGGCAGGGAAGGCCATTAACAGGTGGGGAGCTCATTTGGAAAAAACCACACCTCCCAAAGAGTCCCAAACAGGAGTCTTTAGTTGTGTTGGACTACAACTCCCAATGTTCCCAGACAAGGCTGCAGGCCATTCAAGGACAGCCATTCAAAACCCAAGACTCTGTTTAGTTGTTACTCGTTAAAAGAATTCATTTTTAAAACTCATTTTTAACCCAAAAGACCCCCAGATCTGAGCAGTGTAAGAACTCCTGCCTCCAGATGTGCCTTCAAAAAGACACAACATGCAAGAAAAGATAGAGGAGAAGGGAAGAGGAAAACAGAAAACTCGTCATGTTCCTTTGGACAATAGAAACTCCATATTCAGCAGCCGTGTATATATATTATATTCTATAATAAACGTCAGAATATCTTAGAATATCCTATAACAAATATCATGCTGGTATTACAAGGCTGTTTTAATTTACAGCCATGAATGAGTCCAAAACTTCTGTGGCTAAGCATGACAATTGTTAAGTGAACTTTGCCCCATTTTACGATATTTCTTGCCACAGTTGTTAAGAGTTGTTAAGCTTGCAACACGGTTGTTAAGTGAATCTGGCTTTGACTTTGCTTGTCAGAAGGTCACAAAAGGGGATCATGTGACCCTGGGACACTGCGACCGTCACAAATAGGAACCAGATGCCAAGTGTCCGAACTTTGACCACATGGCCACAGGGATGCTGCAACAGTCATAAGTGTGAAAAACAGTTACAAGTCACTTTTTTCAGGGCCGTTGTAACTTTGAACGGTCACTATTTATTTATTATTTATTTATTAATTAAACTTATATGCCACCCAACTCCCAAAGGACTCTGGGCGGCTCACAGCACTAAACGAATGGTTGTACCTGTAATTACAATGGTTAGGAGAAGAGAAAGCAAACCAACAGATTTCACATGTAAGCTATGTGGGCTGTAAACCTACAACTATTTACTCACCGCAGGTGACCACTGCCCCAAACTCTGCCCACTGCATTAAACTTTGCCCTTTCCAAATATTTCACCTTTCGCCCCACCAAAGTTTGAATCCAAATAAGAACCATTTTCTGCCCTGTTCTGATTCCATTATCATATTGTCAGTTCAGTTCCACACCTCCGATATCCATACCTTTCAATCTCCCCTAACAACTCTACCTACAGAGGGGTTAGATTGATTTGATTTATTGGACTTATATGCCGCCCTTCTCCCTGAGGACTCAGGGCGGCTCACAACATTAAAATACAAATACAGAATAAATTAAGTAAAACACTCTTAAACATTAAGCCCAATAAACTTTAAAACCCACAAACTAATCTAAAAACAGTTAAAAAAAACCCATCCCACTCCGCTTCAGTCCAGATTAGATAACTCCCATCATTCCCAACCAGAATGAGAGCTGAATTCCAGCAATCCCAAAGATATGTATCTGGCTGAAGTCAGGCAAACACAACTAAGAAGCTTTCTTTTGCCACTAAAATTTGCTCTGCTTTTGTTCTGAATTTGTTCTGATGAACGGTTGCAGGAACTGGGAATGTATTGTCTATCGAAGATGAGCACTAGGGGTGACATGATAGCAGTGTTCCAGTATTTAAGGGGCTGCCACAAAGAAGAGGGGGGGGTCAACCTATTCTCCAAAGCATCCAGAAGGCAGGACAAGAAGCAACGGATGGAAACTGATCAAGGATGGAAGCAATCTAAAACTAAGGAGAAATTTCCTAGAGTGAGAACAATTAACCAGTGGGACGGCTTCCTTTCGGAGGTTGTGGGTGCTTCATCGTTGGAGGCTTTTAAATAGGGACTGGACAGCCACTTGTCTGAAATGGTATATGGTCTCCTGCTTGAGCAGGGGGTTGGACTAGATGACCTACAAGGTCCCTTCCAACTCTGTTATTCTGTTAGGAGACCGGAGGGTTAAACCCTACGATGAATGGTTAAGGGAACTAGCTGTGTTTAGCCTAAGGAAGGGAATGGTTGGGGAGACACAATAGCAGTCTTCCAATATTTGATGGGCTGTCAGAGAGAAGAAAAGATTGACCTATTTTCTAAAGCACCTGAAGGCAGGACAAGAAGCAACAGATGAAAACTAGTCAAAAAGAGAACCAGCCCAGAAATAAGAACTATGGAGAAACGTCCTGACAATGAGAACACTGGGGGGGAGGGGGGAGGTCGAGCGGTGATTTTACTATATTAATTTATTTGATTTTACGAGTTTTATTGTTTTAAATTGTGGGTTTATATGTTGTAAGCCGCCTTGAGTCGCCACGGCGAATAGATGGCAATACAAATCTAATAAACAAACAAACAATTAACCAGTAGAAGGGATTCCCTCCAGAAGCTGTGGCTGCTCCATCACTTGGGGGAGGGGGGGTTAGAAAGAGATTGGACAGCCACCTGTCTGAAATGGTTCTCCTGCTCAGGGGTTTTCCTGTTTTTAATCTTTTTGGGTAGCTTGCAGGGAGTACTTTTTTTTTTTAAGCATTTTTTCTTGCAGAAACCGCAGGGCAAACAAAGGCGTGCCTTCCGACAAATATTTTTAGTAGATGAAAGGAAGGTCAGGCAGAGGAAATGAAGAAGAAAAACACCCTCGGTGCCCCTCCCTTTTTGACTGTTGAAGAATCCTACATAGCTCTAAAGTCTGCACAACTTTGGAAAACCTGGGAAGTCCTGGGATGGAGGCCTGCAGCCCACTAGATTTTGCATTTAAAAAAAAATTTCCCCCACGTACACTTGGTTTAAGCTAATGTTAAGCTTGGAAGAAATTATGATGCAATAAGATCCAGCATTGTTTAAAGCAAATGTATGGGATTTTTTTTTCCATGCAAAATCCAGTAGGCTGCAGGTCCCTTTTAGAAATGCCTCCATCTCAGGACTAAAATCTATGCTGGAGAACAGAAAACTGTCATCACATTCCTTTGGATAACAGAGTCCCCATGTTCAGCAGCAGTATATTTTAGGAATATCCTATAATAAATATCAAGGCATGATATTTTACCTTTTTACAAGGTACCAGTTGAGAAAAAGGAGGGTCCCGAACCCCAGTAACCATACAGGTACTACAGGAGCCTTGGTGGTGCAGGCTGTTAAACGCCTAGCACTTAGCTCCACCTGCCTGCAATTAGTGCAGGCTCGAATCCCACCAGGCTCAAGGTTGACTCAGCCTTCCATCCTCTCGGGGTAGGTAAATTGAGGACCCAAGATTGTTGGGGGCAATAAGCTGACTTTGTAAAAATGCCGCTTAGTAATAAGCAGGCATATACAATGGAATGAAGGCTATTGCTGAGCACATTAGGTTGTGCTCCAAAGATTGTAAGCCGCCCTGAGTCTCCGGAGAAGGGCGGCATATAAATGTGAATTTAAAAAAAATGTGAAAAGCCCCACCTATTTCCCCCCCCTTCCCCCCCTTCTGAGCTGGGGTTGGGGTGGGGGGAAAACTTTCCTCCCGGAAACCCACAAAGACCAACTGAGAGAATGAGAGGGTGCGGTAGCCCAGCCAGAGCTGAAGAGCACCAAATAAGGCATGATGTGGCTGTTCGAGAAGCAAAACTCGCAGAAGTTTCCCTCTCCCAGTTGAGATCTGAATTCAGAGGCAGAGGCAGCTCAGCGCCTGAGTTCGCTCCCAAGAGATGGAGAGCATTGCCAGGACATATTTTGGCTCCGGCATCCAGGCCTTTAAACGGGACACAACCTTCTTCATCCCTGCCCTTTTTCTCCCTCCCTTCCTCAGACACGCAGCAACTCTCTGGGACATGTCGTTTGCAAGCGCAGAAGAAGAAATAGATGCAGCTAAAAGAACTTTAAAATGCTCCTAGTTTGATGCCAAAGGTGCTAATGCAACGGATCAAATTAGAAGCATTTAAAAACCTCTCAAATTCACCTTTTTTGGAATCAAAACTAGGAGCATCTTAAAACGTCTTAAATGCACCCTTTTTTGGAATCAAACTTGGAGCGTTTTAAAACTCTTCAATTGACTTTGTGTGTGTGTGTCAAACTTGGAACGTTTTAAAATACAAGTAATCCTCGACTTACAACAGTTCATTTAGTGACCATTCAAAGTTACAACGGCACTGAAAAAAGTGAGTTCTGTTTTTCACGGTCACAAACCTTTTGCAGCAGCCCCATGGTCATGTGACCGAAGTTCATATGCTTGGCAAATGGTTCATATTTGTGATGGCCGCACTGTCCAAGGGTCATATGATCCCCTTTTACAACCTTCTGACGATCAAAGTCAATGAGGAAGCCAGATTCACTTAACAACCGGGTTACTGACTTATCAACTGCAGTGATTCACTTAACGTCTGTGGCAAGAAATGTTGTGAAAAGGTGCAAAACTCACTTGAAAAATTCTCACTTAACAACATATATTTTGGGTTCAATTGTCATCGTAAGTCAAGGACTATCTGTTTCCTAAGTACACCTTTCTTTGGAACCAAACTTGGAGCATTTTAAAACCTCTTAAGTTCATCCTTCTTTCGGAAAAAAACTTGGACTACTTTAATCTCTTAAATTCACCTTTTTTGGAATCTAACTTGGAACATTTTAAAACCTCTATTTCTGCCTCCCATCCCGCATCTAATCATCACCACAGCTAATATAATGACAGAGTTTTGTGGACAAATGTGCCCTTTATCAATTGCAATCAGTGATAAATCTCAGTTGTCCACTTGGAGCATCTGATAAAATGAACATGGGCTGGCAGGGTTAGATATAGGTTAAATACTATAATTACCATTAAAAATTGTATTTTTATTCAAGCGAGAACGTTTCCTATATCTGCAACACATTATACAGCATAAATAAATGCTTTAAAAGGGGCCTAAACCTTTATACTTAAATACAGCAAACTGGTTGAGGAACAAAAAAGGAAGAAGTTAGAAACCAACTTTTTTTTTAAAAAAAATTTCTTTTTGTTGTTTATTTTATTTTTTTCTTTAACATGGAAAACAGTAATACAGTGGAGATCTTGATATTAAGTATTAAGCTTAAGACAGAAACCTTTACAGTATTGTACCATAAATAATATAATTTGCAGTTGTTTATTAATGCCAACTTTAGCTTTGGATGTAAAATTTTAATAATCTTATTATCAACACGGACTCTTTAGAAAGCAGAGAATAGAGAAGAATAGAATAGAATAGCATAGCATAGCATAGCATAGCATAGAATAGGAGGAGGGAAGGAGAATAGAACAGGTATAAAACAATGGAATGGAATAGAATAGAATAGAATAGAATAGAATAGAATAGAATATAAAGTAAAATATAGAGCAGAATAGAATTTTTGTTATGGCCACAGACCAATTACATTAATATTAATATAAAGGTTCTTCTTCATCTTTAAAGAAAGATTATGTTATCTAATCAATGTCTTAGTCATATCTAATGAACACTGTATAAATACCACTGCACTCAAATAATATAATGTACCACTTACAGGTACTCCTTGACTTACGACCAGAATTGGGACCAGAGTTTTTCCATTGTTAAGTGAGTTGCACCCAATTTTTTCAATCTTTTTTGCCATAGTTGTTAAGTGAACCAATACAGTTGTAAATCAGGTGGTCGTTAAATGAATCTGGCCTTCCCTATTGATTTTGTTTGTCGGAAGCTGGCTGGGAAGGATGCAAATGGTGGTCACATGACCCCAGGCTGCTATAAGCATTGTAAAAGTAGATAGTCCTTGACTTACAACTTTTTTGTGTTTAGTGACTGTTGACAACGGCAGTGAAAAAGGTGACTTACGACCTTTATCACATTAATGACCATTGCAGCATCCCCATGGTCACATGATTAAATTTCAGACCCTTGGCAACTGACTCATATTTATGACAGTTGCAATATCCCGGGGTCATGTGATCACTTTTTGCAATCTTCTAACAAGTAAAGTCAATGGGGAAGCCAGATTTATTTAATAACCATGTTATTAACTTAATAATTACAGTGATTCACATAACAACTGTGACTAGAAAGGGGGAAAGGGGGCAAAATTCACTTAATATTCTATGTTCTAGAACAGAGGTCTCCAAATTGGGAGCTTTAAGACTTGTGTCTAAGTCACTAAAATCACTAGGAGTTTGCTGGAATTAAATCACACCGAAATAATATAATATACAAGGAAAAGGGATTAAATGTGGAGACTGTGGGGACTTTTAGCACTTACTGATTCTCATCCAGGTCTCCAAATTTGCAGAGATATGGAAAATTATTCCGGATGATTTGGAATTCTTCTTGGGAAATATTCCCATCTCCATCGACATCAAAGTTCCGGAAAACAGACTAAAAGAAAAGAATGTTTTGGGATGAAGCTGGAAATCTACAGCTCAGGGTCTCCAAACGTGGCAATTTTAAGACTTGTAGACCTGTATTTTAATTTTGCAATTTTAAGACTTGTAGGTATGATGAATGGTTGCAGAAATTGGGTATGGCCAATCTAGAGAAAAGAAGGACTAGGAGTGAGATGATAGCAGTGTTCTATTATTTGAGGGGCTGCCACAAAGAAGAGGGGATTGATTTATTTTCCAAAGCACTAGAAGGCAGGACAAGAAACAATGAATGGAAACTAATCAAGGAGAGAAGCAGCTTGGAATTAAGGAGAAACTTTCTAACAGTAAGGTTAATTAACCAGTGGAACAGCTTGCCTCCAGAAGTTGTGTGTGCTCCATTACTGGAGGTTTTTAAGAAGAGACTGGGCATCCATTTGTCTGAAATGGTATAGGGTATCCTGCTTGAGCAGGGGGCTGGACTAGAAGACCTCCAAGGTCCCTTCCAACTCTGTTATTCTGTTATCTGTTAAGAAATGAACTACCATAGCACCCACTGTAGTGGTTCTCAGACAAAAACTTAAGGATCACGGTTTCTTTCACTTTTCTCTGCTTCTCTATGGTTGAATATTCAAAGTTGGAGTGGCCCTATCTCTGGAATTTTGGGACTCAGCATCTTCATATATGGAAGGTATCCTGCTGGGGAAGGCTGAGCTGTGCAGAACTATTTAAAACAGAATTATCCAACAGACAATTATTCTGCAGAACTGACTCATATTTTTCCAAGAATCTTACTGATGGGCTGATGGGCCGAATGAATTATGCATGAAATACATCTGCAGATACCACCTCATACAACACCCACTCCGTATTCCAGGTATCCTGGTTTCCTACCTCCACCATCTTCTCGATGTGTTTGCGCACAACCGCTTGGTCTGGCTTCGGTTTGGGCACCGAGGCCCACTCTTCAATCATAACAGGCTGGGGTGGTGGGTTAGAGAATGTGGGGCTGGAAGGCTGGAAGAAGAAGAAGAGGAAGAAAATGGAAGGACGAGTCAATTTTGCCAAAGTTGAAAAAGATATCATGGGGTCACTCAAAGCAAATATCTACCTTATGGGACTTGAGATACAGTCCTCCATTTACAACAGTTCATTTAGTGGCCATCAAAATTAGAAAAGCACTGAAAACAAGTGACTTATGAGTTATGACTGTTTTTCATACTTTGTTCTGACCCAAACCTTTTCCCAATAAAACAAACACAAACCAAAGGGAACAGAAACCTTTTAATGATTCTTGCGAATCCCCGGTTAAAAGGCTGCTGCAAACTAATTAACTATGATAAGCACAAGCCTCACCAAAACTGTGCGAGGCTGCCAAGAATAACAGATAAGGTTACCTAGAGATATTTCACAACACAAGAGTCTTCAAAAACCAATTTCAGATACTGCAATGTCCACGAGGCTGAGTTTCAAAATGTCTTTGCTTCCTGCAAAGAACGTCCGATTCACAGCTGGCTTTTATCTGCTTGAAGGAGGGGCCATTATCTTGCAGCCTTACTCCCGAGTCGCCCGTGGTGCTGCAGCTGCTCTTTCCTACGAGCAATCCTGCGTGCATGCACACTTGGCACAGGCTGCTCGGGAACTTCCTCATCGCTGCTGCCAGCCCCCACAATCTCTGAAAGCAGCAGTCCACTCCCTGATGGTCCTGGCCCCTCATCTGAGTCCTCACCCTCCTCAGCTGTATGCATCTGCTGCCAGCTAACCACAACATACTTCTAACAGTTGCGGCATCCCCATGGTCAAAGTTTGGATGCTTGGTAACTGTTTCATATCTATGACTATAGCAGTATCCCGGGATCACGTGATCCCCTTTTGCGACCTTCTGACAAGCAAAGCCCAACAACGCAAATTCATTTAACAACTGCAGTGATTTTCTTAACAACTGTGGCAAGAAAGGTTGTAAAATGGTTCAAAACTCACTAAATAACTGTCTCCCTCAGCACCGGAAATTTGGGGCTCAGTTATGGTCATAAATCAAGGACTATCTGTATCCACATTATGGGATTTCAGATGCAGGTAATCCTTGATTTACAAGAGTTTGTTTAGTGATGGTTCGAAGTTACAACCGCACTGAAAATAGTGACTTATGACTGTTTTTCACACTTAGAACTGTTGCAGCATAAGCATCTCCATGGTCACATGATCAATTGAGACATTTGGCAACAGAACAGAACAGAACAGAATAGAATAGAATAGAATAGAATAGAATAGAATAGGAGAATAGAGAATAGAATAGTGAAGGTAGAACAAGAAGTAATGGGTGGAAACTAATCCAGGAGAGAAGCAACCTAGAATTAATGAGAAATTTCCTAATAGTGAGGACAATTAACCAGTGGAACAGCTTGCCACCAGAAGTTGTGGCTGCTCTATCACTGGAGGCTTTTAAGAAGAGACTGGACTAATTTCCTGTCTGAAATTATGTAGGGTCTCCAAGGTCCCTTCCAACTCTATTCTGATTGATTGAAATAGAATAGAATATAGAATAAAGAATAGAATAGTATAGAGAATAGTATAGAATATAGTATAGAGAAGAGAAGAGAAGAGAATTTTTTATTGGCCAAGTGTGATTGGACACACAAGGAATTCGTCTTGGTGCATCTGCTCTCAGTGTATATAAAAGAAAAGAGACATTCTTCCAGAGTCAAGAATCATCAGGTAGAACACTTAATAATAGTCATAGGGTACAATAAGCAATCAAATGATACTAGGAAACAGTCAATATAGATAATAAGGATACAAGCAACAAAGTTACAGTCATACAGTCACAAGTGGGAGGGGATGGGTGATAAGGAGTGATGAGACGATTAACAGTAATAGTAGTGCAGACTTTGTAAATAGTTGGACAGTGTTGAGGGAATTATTGACTCATATTTATGACAGTTGGCGACCTTCCAATAAACAAAGTCAATGGGGTAGCTATTCGCTCAACAACTGTGTTACTGACTTAACAACTGCAGTGACTCACTTCACAACTGACAAGAAACATGGTAAAATGGGACAAAACTCACTTAACCAATGTCTCGCTTAGCAAAGGAAATTTTGAGCTCAACTGTGGTCATAAGCCGAGGACTACCTGTATTTGATTATTTTATGGGATCAAAATGCAGGAAGTACGCTACTGACTTTCTCCTCATATAGGTAGTCTTTGACTCATTCATTTAGTGACTGGAGTTAAAACAGCACCAAAAACTGACTTGACCAGTCTTTGCACTTACAACCATCGCATTGTGATCCAGATTTATGCCTTTGGCAAGCAGCATGCAACTTAAAAGGGGTGCAGCATCGAAGGGTCACTTGATCGTCTTTTGCAACCATCCCAAGGGGCTTCCAAAAAGCAAAATCAATGGGGGAAGCTGGATTTGCTTAACGACAATGTGATTCGCTTAACAGCTGCAGTGATTCACTTAACAACTGTGGCCAAAAAAAGCTATAAAATTGGGCATGACTGACATAAAACTGGCTTGCTTAGCAGTGGAAATTCTGATTCCAATTGTGGTTGTAGATTGAGGATTATTTGCATATATTCTTCTTACATTTTTTTAATTTTTTTATTTTTATTCATATTTATATCCCGCCCTTCTCCGGAGACTCAGGGCGGCTTACAATTTTTGGGATACAACCCAATGCGCTCAGCAATAGCCTTTTTTCCATTGTATATGCCTGCTTATTACTAAGCGGCATTTTTACAAAGTCAGCTTATTGCCCCCAACAATCTTGGGTCCTCCATTTACCTACCCCGGGAGGATGGAAGGCTGAGTCAACCTTGAGCCTGGTGGGATTCGAGCCTGCAATAGTTACAGGCAGCTGGAACTAAGTGCTAGGCTATTATCAGCCTGCACCACCAAGGCATTGACATGACATCTCTGGATTTCACCCATCCAGAGATGCTCGGCTTCCATTTGTGTTCTCCTCGCAGGGCTAGAGTGCGGCCCAGCACACCAGTCATGAACCTGTTGGAGTCTGACTCCGAGGGAGAGATGGAACAGCTGACAGGGAGTGGGAGTGTGGTTCTGGTGGTTGTAGAGGAAACTGGAGAAGGGCACAGGCCGGATGGGTATTCAGAGGAAGACCCAGGCCCACCCCCTTTTCATCCTAGGGCACGCAGGAAGGAGCGGATAAGGGAGAAGTGTGAGTGGCGTGGTCTACGGGGGAGGAAGGGGCCCTGATCCCCTTCATGGGCTGCAGCTGGGAGGACTGTTTAAAAGGACAAATTGCGCATGGCAAAGTTGCTGGAAGCAAAGCGTGCATTCTTGTCGGAGCTTATCTAGGTTTTGGCTTCTTCCCAACTGTGGTTGCTGCGTTATCTGGTAGAAGTCTGCAATTAATCATTCTTGCCTGCCACAGTAATTCCTTCAGTATAGTTTGTGTTGGGTTTTTTATTTCAAATTAACTTTACTTTGGGTGCGGACTGCATTTGCTCCCTCCGTAGACTGTTTCTTTAAGAGTTTGATATCTAGCTGAGGATAATTGGACATTGGGACCAAGTTGGAGGCATTAAAGGGACCTTCTTCTATTTTTGTGACTTTATATTTTGTGTCTTCGACTTACGCCAACTGAGCCCTCCATAATGAGGCCCCATTTTAGACCTTTCTGACAAGTTGTTAAGTGAATTGCTGAGTTGTTAAATTAAAAAGAGCTGTATTCTCTCTGTCACAGGTGTTAGTGGCAGTAAGTTCACGGCGATGAATCTGACTTCTCATTGACTTTGTCCAAAGCAAGAAACCACTGCAAAGTCATGAGTCAGGCCAAGCATCTGAATTTTGATTTCCTATGCTGCAACAGTTGTTTCTCAAAACGGTCACAAGTCATTTTTCATATATTTAAAAGTAGCTTTGAACGGTCACTAAATGAACCATTGTAAGTCGAGGACTACCTGTAGAAAAAGAATATCTACTGAGGAGCTCCAGGAGGTTCTGGCTGGAGGATCTTACCATCAGCAGGTTGAGAAGGTCGGGGTTTGCCTCGAAGGGCGGGCGGATGCTTTGAACCATGGCCAGGTCACTGAGGATGCTAAACAGCTGCTGCATCTTATTGCCGTTCAGGCAGGAGTGCGTCCGGTCCAGCCAGTCGGGAAGGGCCACGTGGACGGCCACCAGGTCCTTGAGGTGGACACCTAAGATGGGGAACTTGAACCCCACACACTCCGCAAAACACCGCCGGTAGCGGCTGTAATTCCCTGCCGAGGACAGCAACTCCAGCAGCGACTCCCAGACCTGCAACGGAGCAAGGGGGAAGTTGGTCTCTACTAATGAAGCATTGAGGACTAGTCACTTGATTCTGTTGGTGGGAGAAAACTCAGAACGGCTGGGGAAAAACATGACCTTGGATTGGAAACCCTGGTGAAGAAACAGGGCATAAAACACCACAGCAGGTCCCTTTTATTCTCATCCCACCATTGTTATGTTTAAGTATAACAAATAGAAATCCCACAAGTAGAATCAAGTGACTAGTCCTCATGGGCAACGCTCTCCTTAAAGCCTGTTAATGAATTATTCTCCCAACAGAGAGGATAAAACAAGTTGCTATCATCTTTACAGACGGATGCTTCTTTTCTTCCTTGTTATTTCTTTCAGAGCAATGGCAGATAGTTCTCTGTCTTTGTATTATCGGTTTTTAAGTTGCTTTTTTAAACTGGATTGCTGTTTAACAGTTGGGAGCCGCCCAGAGTCACTGTTCTGTAAGGAGCTCCCCACCCAAATGATCCAATTATTCCTCTTGGCCAGCATTCACTGCTGTATCAGAGCCGAGTTGGAAAGGACCCTTGAGATCATTTAGTCCAACCCTCCGACACTCTGGCAGGTGGACCGCACACTTCCTCTGAAATGCCTCCAGGCCCTCCTTAAATCACAGGCTCCACTATTTTGGTTGTGAGGACTGTTTTCTGAAAATGTGGCCTCTGTGTGGTATGCAGAGCAAGGAAGGGTTCTCCGTGTCTCACCCAGCCACCCTTCTGACACCCCGAGGCAACCCTTGGCCTTCCAGTGTAGGTCCTCCTTGTTGGTCTCAGCACATGGTTCTCCCCCTCCCCCTATACACACCTTTGTCCCTTTACCTTTGTCGTCTCTGGACTCACAAAGCTGTGTGTCTCCTTTAGGCGAGAGATGGAACTGTGGCCCAGCCCACCGATCACGGCCATCAAGGTGTTGAAATTTTGCAGATGGAGAAGTCTCTGCAAAGGAAGGAAGAAAGGGACAAGAGATTTTAGGGCGGGGAGACAGACAGGGGGAAGAGATGCAATCAGTGGCACTCCATCACTCCCCACACCTTCCTTCGGCCTTCACTGTGGTGTCCTTTCCACTTGGCTCCTGCTCTAGGTTTGATCAGTCAGCCGTGGTCCGAGGAAATACAGGTGATCCTTGACTTACAAACACAATTAAGCCCAAAATTTATGTTGCTGAGTGAGACTGTTGTTAAGTAAGTTTTGACCCATTTCATGAACTTTTCTGCCACTGTTGTTAGGTGAATCACTGCAGTTGTTAAGTCACCAACATGGTTTTTAAGTGAATCTGGCCTCCCCATTGACCTTGCATGCCACTAAATGAATGGTTGTAAATTGAGAACTAGCTGTATTGCGTTCTCTTTTTTAAAAAAATCTACATAGAATCATAGAATCAATATTTATTATTGATTTATTATTTTTAATGTTTGTATTGTATGTTTTTTATTGTTGTGAGCCGCCCTGAGTCCTTCGGGAGATAGGGCAGCATAGAAATCCCAATATTAAATTAAATTAAATTAATTAACTTCCCTTGTCTCTGGCTGTTCACAGAAAATCATTTCGGCAAAAATGGATGTTGCAAACTTTACACCATCCACCATAGAGACAAACCAAATATGCTTTCTTTCTTTTTTTTAAATACACCAGTGAATCTTACTGAGGGCCACAGAGCCTTTTACAAAATAACACAACTTGCAGCACTGTTGAACTCAAGTTCTGAATTATTCTGGGCAATCGAAATACCTCTAAAGGACCAAATTTGAAATGTTCCTCAACCATAGCTACTTTAAGAGCGGTGGACTTCAACTCCCAGGAGAGTTGATATCTACCAGTCTTAACGTGGTTAAGATTGAGAAATTCTGGATCAGAAAGAGCTAGCCATCCATCCATCCATCCATCCATATCATCTATGTATCCATCATCTATCTACCTATCCTATTATATATATCTATCATTTATCTATCATTTATGTATCATCTCTCTATATATCTATTTGCTGTCTATCTTTCCATCCGTCCATCCATCTATCCATTTGCACACATCCACACAGCCCCTTGTATGCCACTCTTTTTCCTGATCTTAAAAGAATAGGCAACTTAATGCAGTGTTTCTCAAGCTTAACAACACTAAAATATGTGGACTTTAATTCCCAGAATTCCCCAGCCAGCATACTGGTCTTAAAAGTGGTTATGATTGAAAAACACTTGGCCAGAAAGAGTGAGAGCCATTTGGGGATTAGGAAAGAGAGAAGCAGAGAAGGTGACGTCACTGCTAAAATTATAACAAACTTGGAAAGCAAATACTTTAATTTATGTTTGCCAGGAAAAATGAAAGAAGGGCTTGCAAGCTTGCAACAACAGATCCTGCTGGGTTCAGAAGCAGGGTGAGCAACCCATAATCATCAAAACACACACACACACACACCACAAACCATGTATGGTCCCCAGCTTATTTTTGCAGCAAACTACACTGCCAAATGTGGGTAGCAAAACATGAAGAGACTGCAGCAGGAGATTGTTTAACTTAACAAATTGGAGTTTGTGTGTGTGTTAGTATGTTTGTGTGTGTGTAAACGTGTGTTAAGCATCGGTCAAGTTAACTAATTATTCCTTTAAAATGAATAATTCCCTTAAAATGATGAATGTTAAAATTATTCCTTTCAGCCGCTTTGAAATGGGATTGGCAAGTGGGCTGTCCTCACTGCACTTCTTGAGAACCTAGTAAAAATAATAATAATAACGACAACAATCACACAAAGTCCCCAGCTAAAAATAAATGTCCCCCATCCCCACCCTTTCTGCTTTAAAAGAGCTAGAGAAGCACAGCCCAACATATGAAATCTGGGCACTTGTTCCTGGTCACTTAATTTAGTGATTTGGTATTTATTGGTTTATACTATTTATATTCCAACTGGTGCCATCTCAAATGACAGGAATTTTTTTTTTACCCCTGCCAAAAACCTGCTGCTAATCCTGTTTTTATCAAGGACTCGAAGGACAAAGGACCCACGTTGTAACTCCATGAGCTGGCTTCCTACAACATGCTAAGATCATGGAAGAAAATCATGCTACATAGCCAAACTTATTTCAGCCTGATTAAGGGTCCTGTGTGGACCCAACTGGTTTCTGGCTCAGCTCAGGACCTTCTGTTAAAAAGGACCCACAATGAGACAGGAAAGATGTTGTTTGTTAAATTTTGTAATTAATTCCTTCCGAACAGCCCCACCATTCCCAGCCAACCCAGTCTGAGAGAGGAATTCTGGGCTTGCAATCCAAGAGACATCTTGAACCAATGGAACAATGGAACCTTTAGAAGTTGTGGGTGCCTCATCACTGGAGGTTTTTAAGAGACTGGACAGTCACTTGTCTGAAATGGTAGAGGGTCTCCAGTTTGAGCAGGGGGCTTGCTTTATAAATCCTTAGTAAGGCCACATCTGGAATATTCGTCCAGTTTTGGTCCCCACGTTACAAAAAACGATGTTGAGACTTTGGGAAAAGCTCAAAGAAGAGCAACTAAGATGATTAAAGGCCTGGAGGCTAAAATATAAGAATGGTTGCAGGATTTGGGTATGGTTAGTCTAGAGAAAAGAAGGACTGGGGGGGACATGATAGCAGCATTCCAGTATTTGAGGGGCTGCCACAAAGAAGAGGAAGGGGTCAACTTATTCTCCAAAGCACCAGAAGGCAGGACAAGAAGCAACGGGTCGAAACTAATCCAGGAGAGAAGCAACCTTGAATTAAGGAGAAACTTCCTAACAATTAGCCAGTGGAACAGCTTTCCAACAGAAATTGTGGGTGCTCCATCAATTGGAGGTTTTTAAGAAGAGACTGGACAGTCACTTGTCTGAAATGGTCTAGGGTCTCCTGCTTCAGCGTGGGCAGGACTAGAAGACCTCCAAGGTCCCTTCCAGTTCGATTCTGATTTCCAAGGTCTCTTCCATCTCTATTCTGATTAATTGATTAAATATAAGCAGGGGTGGGATTCAGATTTCTTAACAACCAGTTCTGTGGCCATGGCCTAATTTGTGGGTGTGGCTTGGTGGTCATGTGACCAGCTGGGCATGGCTTGTATGTAAATATTGTAAATATATATGTAAAGATTGAATTTTTTATTTTAAAAAAAGAGCAACTTTTACCCAAAATCAGACAAAGCAGGCAAGCAGATGGAGCTGCTTGCAGAATCACAGCTTCACTCCCAGATCTATCTTTCTGCAATCTGCTGCCTGAGTCTGCACTGAAAAATAGAAGCTTTAATCCTAAGGAAGGTTCAGCTCTGCTCTCAGGCCACTTCTCCCTCCCTCAAGCCCCTGAATACCACCCCTGACTGGGCCTCAGGGAAGCCTCCTGGGTGGGGAGGGGAGGGGCCAGCCGGTGGTGTGATTTGCCGGTTCTCTGAACTGTGCAGAATCGTAACAACCGGTTCTATAAACTGGTCCGAACTGGTAGAATCCCACCCCTGAATATAAGTCTTGAATATAAGTCTGGGTGGAATACAGCTTAACAGCAGAGAATAGTGTTTCTCAGAAACTTTCCAGAATTCCCCATTGAAAAAAGTGACTTATGACTGGTCTTCACCCTTAGGATGGTTGCAACATCCCCACGGTCACATGATCAAAATTTGGGTGCTTGGCAACTTGGGATGTGTTTACATTGCTCACGTGATCACCATTTGCAACCTTCCCAACAGGCTTCCAACAAACAAAGTCAATGGGGGAAGCCAGATTCGCTTACCGACTCTGTTCATTCGCTTAACAACGGCAATGATTCGCTTAACCACTGTGACAAGAAAGGCCATAAAAGCGGCTGCGTCTCACTTAACAACTGCCTCGTTCAGCAACAGAAATTTTGGGCTCAACTGTGGTTTTAAGTCGAGGACTCCTTGCAACGCAACCAAAGGGAAAAAGACAGCGGCAGAAATGATGTTGCCAGCCTGGACATCTCACCTGGGCCACCATGACGAAGCGGGTGATGACCTGGGCCCGTTGCTGAGCGGTGGGCTTGCTGAGCACCATCAGCTGAATCCACTGGGAGACGCTGTTGAAGAGAGTGATGAACCGCTCCAGGACCGGGTTGTCCACTGTGCATCCGTGCATCACAAAACTGTGATAATCCTGGAACTGGGGAAATGGGGAGGGGGCTTTCAGGGCTCAGGAAGAGAGGGGATTTCGCAGTTGAGGGAAAAAGAAGCTCCGGAGATGCTTCCAAGGCTTGTAAGTGGCAAGTACAAGTAGTCCTGGACTTACAACAGTTCGTTTAGTGACCTTTCAAAGTTACAGTGTGACTTATGACCAGAAAGTTTTTCAGCCCTTGCAGCATCCCCATGCTCACGTCATCAAAATTTGGATGCTTGGCAACTGGTTCATATTTATGACGGTTGCACTGTCCCAAGGTCACGTCATCCCCTTTTGCGACCTCCTGACAAGCAAAGCCACTGGGGAAGCCAGATTCACTTGACAACCATGCGACTAAATTGTCAACTCCAGTGATTCATTGAACAACTGTGGCAAGAAAGGTCGTAAAATGGGGCAAAACTCACTTAGCAAATGTCTCGTAATATAAAATTTGAGCTCAACTGTAGTCATACGTCAAGGACTACCTGTACTTTCTGAGGCCTTATGGTAGGATCGGGACCTCAATCAGAGCCTTTCTGGCTAGGGATGATGGGAACTGAAGTCGTCTTCTCCCACCCACCCATGCACTCACCAGGATTTTGCTGAAGGAGCGGTATTCAAGGTGGGTGAGATGTTCTGCCAGCTCTCCTGACTCCAGGTGATCAAAAAGCAGTGACATCTTGCGCTTCTTTTGTGCAACTGGGTGCCGTTGGGTCACTTGTCTTTTCCACTTGTAAGTCGGGCTGGATGGAGGAACCCCAAAAGACAAAACCACCCTGAATTCGACAACTCAACAAGGAAAAAGAAAAAAAAACAGGCTAATAACCAAGAATGTCAACCATATTAGCTTACCTGAAGCACCTCTTACCTTAACATCTGGTAGAGTCCAAGCCAGCTGACTAGGTTTTTGCCCAACCTGCTTAACTTACGTTACTGTATTAACCTACTTCCTGAGTTCGTACATTGTCCTGAATGGTTAACTGTCCCACAACCTATCCACCTCCCTCTTCTTCTCTGCTCTCTCTATCTGTCCATCTTTCTTTTCTTGGTAATCCTATTGATGCATTCTCATGATGTTCTTTTTCACTGTTTATCACAGGAGTCTCCAAATTTGTCAACTGTAAGACTTGTGGACTTCAACTCGCAGAATTCCTCAGCTGGCCAATTTGCCAAGTTGGAGACCCCTGGTTTATTCTATCATTTTATTATCTTTAGACTTCTATTCACACCCTTTTCATTTCTTTCTTATTGTTGTAAACTGCCTAGAGAAGCCCCACACCAAGATAGGCGGCAAATAAATTTAACAAATAAATAAATATAGAGCCATTCAAAACTCCAACAATCCATCCAATTCCTCTCACAATTAATCACATTTATGCTGATGCAGCTGCTGGACCAGGAATTGACGCAGAGACATCCAGCCAGAAGTCGTCCTAAACAAACTGGAAGTGCTGCGGGAGGATCAGAAGGAGAGTTATGGACACTCAAGTCCGGTCCTGCCGTTTACCTACACGCTCTCGATATCGATCAGGTTGCTGTGTCGACGGCTCCCTTCCCGCCCAAGAAGTTCCTTCAACTCCTTGATCTGCTCGGCCAGTTCTGGGTTGAGGTCAAACTCTGCAGGGAAGGCTGAGACCCAGTACCTGTCAGGACGAATAGGGAGGACTTAAATACCCCCAAAGTGAGGGTCTACTAGGAAAATGATTTCTCTCCCCACCCAAAAAACACATCCTGGATCTTCAGATGAGTTGGGTTGTCTTCTCTCAAATATCTCAGGCGTTGGCCAAGTTCTGCCTTGCTGGAGGTTTCCAAACCTACATGTTTTGATGTACAAAGCCCAGTATGGCAGCCAGTGCCCTCCAGGATTAGAACATAGAACAATAGAATTGGAAGGGATCTTGGAAATCTCCTAGTCCTAGGAGATCCAATGTCATTCCAGACACCCCTAGTCCTTCTTTTCATTTAGACAAGCCATACCAAATTCCTGCTACTGTTCTTCAGGTTTTAGCCTGCCACATTCTTTCTAGAGCTTCAACATCTTTTTTGAATTGTCAGCCCCCTTCCTATGTTAACCCCATCAAAACAATCTTCCTGGAACAACAGCTGATGGTGCCTCAATTCCATAAGAAAATGGGGAGTTGAGAACAAAAAGGGGTCTCTTTCCATTATGGGGAAACCCAACACTCTAGAAGAGGAGCCTCCCAAACTTAGCAACTTTAAGACCCATGGACTTCAACCCTATTCCCTAGCCAGCCATGCTGGGAGTGGAAGGCCACAAGTCTTAAAGTTGCTAAGTTTGGAGATCCCTAATCTAGAACAACTTCCCTCAAGAAGCTAAATTGGCTGCCTTGGGAGCAACTTTTGGACAAATGAATGGATCGGCAGCCAAAAAACTCAGCACTCCATCAAAGGTGTGCACGTAGTTATCCATCCTGCTTCTCATCAGAACCACGTTCCACCACTCCCAGCCGCTCACCTGATTAGATGGCAAGTTTTAACTGGCAACGAGCTGTTTTCTGATCCACGAGACTCTTGATAAGTTCAGGACAGAATTAAGGAGCAAATAAAAGAGATAATAGGTATATGTATTTCTCTGCGTCGATTGCATATACAGATAGTCCTCGATTTACAACAGCTCATTTAGTGACCATTTGAGGTTAACAATGTGACTGGAAAAGTAACCTATTACTGTTTTTCACAACCATTTTCACAACAATGGTTACAACCATTGCAGCATCCGTATGATGCAGGGGATGTGAGCCGTTTTGTGACCTTCTGACAAGCAAAATCAATGGGGAAGCTAAATTCACTTAACAACCGTCTTACTAACTTAACCACTGAGATGATTCGCTTAACAATTGTGGCAAGAAAAGTCGTAAAATGGGGGAAAAAACTCAGTTAACAAATGTCTCACTTAGCAACTGAAATTTTGGACTGAGTTGTGGTCATATGTCAAGGATTACCAACTCCTTGGTCCCTCACAACTCTGTTATTCTGTTATTCTCAGGAACAACCACTGCCCAATCAAATCAGCCATGCCATTCAAAGAGAGAATGTGCAAGAGAATGGCTTTGGTGTCACAGCACAACAGTCACGAACTATCCAATTCTATTCGCTTAATCCAATCAGTTGTTGCGAACATAACCTTTGGGCATTGCTCACTCATCTTAAGTCTCATCACCTTGCAGGGAAGATGTAAAATATAGATATAGATATATATAAATAATAAATTAAACTGGACAGCATCTGATCCAGGAGTAGAGATTTAGTATTCCAGAGATGTTCAAGCTACCCAGTTTGAGAGTGCTGATCTCTTTCCATTTAATTCATACAGCAAATTATATTACTGTAATATCGCTAGCTCACGGCTTTGGGATTTAGCAGACCACCATTATTTTTTTTTTCCAATTTTTTTCTTTGCTAAAGAGTGGGAGAGCTCATTCTGCTACGGTCAGTGAAAAGCAGATATATTTTTAAAATCATAACCATAATTTAAATTTAAATCTGAGTACAAAAATCATTTTTTTTAAATCATAGCCATTTGCAAAAACAACGGACAGCTACAAAGCAAAGAGGATGCAGGCTAATTCATTACCCTCAACTTACAACCATTTATTTCGTGACTGTTCAAAATTACAACAGCACTGAAAAAGCGACTTACCACTGGTCCTCACACTTATGACCATCACAGCATCACTGGTCACATGATCAAAATGTGGTCCTTGGCAACCAGCACATATTTAAGAGGGTTGCAGCATCCTACCATTTGCAACCTTCCAGGTGGCTTCAGATAAGCAAAGTCAATGGGGGGGAACTGGATTTGCTTAACAGCTATATGATTCACTTAACAACTATGACAAAAAAGGTCATAAAATGGACTGCAACTCACTTAGCAGGCAGCTTGTTTAGCAACAGAAACTCTGATCCTAATTGCGGTCATAAGTTGAGGACTGCCTGTATCTAGGGAAAACCTTACCTCCACCAGATAGGAAATCAACTGCATGGCAGGCTAAAGCTACTTTTATTGACTAGTTACCATAGCAGAACCTCCTCTTCCTTCATAAACTGGTAGTCCTCGACTTAACAATGATTCATTTAGTGACTGTTCAAAGTTACAAATCACACAAGTGACTTAGGACCACTCCTCACCCAACCATTGCAGCCTCCCCATGGTCAAAGGATCAACATTTGGGTGCTTGGTAGCCACGTGCAAGTAGGCAGCAATATAAATTTTCAAAATAAAATAAATAAAAGTACAGCATCCCGGGGTCATGTGATCGCAATTTTGCCAAGATTGAGAAACACGGAGCATAGAATAACAGAGTTAAAAGGGATCTTGGAGGTCTTCTAGTCCACCCCTGCTCAAACAGGAGACCCTAGATGATTCTGGACAAATAGCTGTCCAGTCTCTTCTTAAAAGCCTCCAGTGATGAAGCACCCACAACTTATAGTGGCAAGCTCTTCCACTGGTTAATTATTCTCATTGTTAGGAAGTTTCTCCTTAGTTCTAGGTTGCTTCTCTCTTAATCAGTTTCCATCTGTTGTTTCTTGTTCTGCCTCAGGTGCTTTGGAAAACAGCTGGCCTAGAGGCTCTGGGGTCTCAATGGGGCACAACAGGCTTCAGTTAAACCAGTGCTGTTCAGCCTTTCCCACTAAGATGTGCGGACTTCAACTCCCAGAATTCCTCAGCCAGCCATGATGGTTGGGAGAATTCTGGAGAAACTGAAATGCACACACTTTAGACTTAGAAGGATCAAGGTTGAGAAACACTGAGCTAAGTTCACTTAAGAAACAGGCCCCTTCAGAATAGAAACTGGAGGGACAGAACTGGGTGCCAGTCCAAAGGATATATTTGAAGCAGTTTCGCAGCCAGCTCGGAGGATGGGATGTACCACGGATGCATCATGAGAAACATGCGGACCAGCTGCGGGTCCCGGACCTTGCCCTCATTGTCTGCAAAAAAAAAAGGGGGGGGAGAAACATAAGCCCAGATAAAGCAATCCATGTGAATGCAGTCCCATCAGATTTAAAACCCAATTTCTCATAGTATGTCTCTCCTACGCTCTCTTCCATCAGTTTGTTCAAATCCTCCTTCTTCTGAGGCTGCATCAAAGTTACAGGGAGTCCTTGACTTACAACCATTCGTGTAGTGACCGTCGGAAGATACAATGGCACTGGGAAAAGTGACTTATGACCATTTTTCACTTACAACCATTGCAGTACCCCAATTCAGACACTTGGCAACTGACTCATATTTATGACAGTTGCAGTGTCCTGGGGTCATGTGATCCCCTTTTGCGACCCTTCGACCAGCAAAGTCAATGGGGAAGTCCCATTCACTTAACAATTGTGTAACTAATTTAACAACTGCAGTGATTCACTAAACAACCATGGCAAGAAAGGGTGCAAAATGGGGCAAAATGGATTTAACAACTGTCTTGCTTAGCAACAAATTTTGGGCTCAATTGTGGTCGTAAATCGACAACTACCTGTAGAATAGAATAGAATAGAATAGACAATGGAAATATTAGAATAAAGATAGAATAGAATAGAAAGAGAAGAGAATAGAGTAGACAATATTAGAATAGCGATTAGAATAGAGTAGAATATATAACAAATATTAAATATCATAATATAAAACAACACAATATCCAAACGTAATGTATAAATCCAACTTTCCACACTTATGGTCATTGTTAAGGTGGCAATGAGTTCCACAATCTCCAATTTCACTTGTATCCACTGACTGTGTAACCCTTAATTAAGCATTATGGTTATGATAAACAGAGTTTGCGTTTTAAAACCAGCAGTTGCTAGAATTCCTTCATAGTGACTTTTTAGATTTTCTGCAATAAAATAAAAGCTACTTCTCAGAACTTCATGAATTCTTGCAGCCTCGCTTAACGGTTTTCAGTCCAGCCTCTGGGCAGAGAAGCTGGAGAGCCACGTATTCCAACTAACGCAACTTGCAAGCTTGCAACAGATGCAGATAGAGAATTGCATCATGTCTGCAATGACGTCATTAGACAGCAGTCATCCTTACCAAAGGCTTCAATGCATCCATGTAACAGTTCATCCACTGTGCATCCTTTTTCCAAGTCTAGTGTTGCCGACATTTTGGCTATTTGATCTTGTCACTCAAAATCAACCCAGGCTGCAACTTCTGTTGGCCAATAGAGCAACACCTAAAATGATTTTAAAAACAAATCCAAATGTTAGTGTTAGTTTCAGGGATCATGGAGAGGAGATGGAACATTTAAAAGTCAACTCTGATTTATTTATAGAAATATCATCATATGTGTCCCATGCTTTTCAAGAGGCAACTGGATTTTCTGGTTCTTCTTTCAAGATGTTTCACTTCTCATCCAAGAAACTTCTTCAGCTCTGACTGATGGTGGAATGGAAGGATTGATACTTCTTGCAGACAGCTGGTCATTTGCATCCTTTTAGAGAGTTGTTGAGTCCATTTGTAGGTTTATCTGTGTCCTCAGGGTTACCTGAGTGGTGCAAATGGGTGTGGAAGGACCCATTTATCTGAGGACACAGATTTATCTGAGAATACACATAAACCTCCAAGTGGCCTCAACGACTCTCTAAAAAGGATGCAAATGACCAGCTGTCCACTGGGAGTATAAATCCTTCCATTCCCCACCGCCCAGTCAGAGCTGAAGAAGCGTCTTGGATGGGAAGCAAAACGTCTTCAAAGAAAAAACAGAATGTCCAGTTGCTTCTTGAAAAAGCACCTTTGGGACAACCATAATGTGGAGGACTGAGCATCTCCATAGACATTACAGATAGTCCTCAACCTATGATGATACATTTAACACCGGTTTGAAATTGCAACAGCCTTGGAAAAAGTGACTTTTTACCATTCTCAAAGTTACAACTGTTGCATTACTCCTATGGTCATTTCAGCACTTGACAACTGACTCGCATTTACAACAGTTGCAGTGTCCTGCAATCACACAATCCTTATTTGTGATCTGACAAGAAAAGTCAACTGGGAAAGCCAGATTCGCTTCACGACCATGGTAGAAATGTTCATAAAATCAAGGCAGGTCATGTAATGACTCACTTAGCAACTGCATCACTTTAGTGACTAAAATACCAGTCCCAATTGTGGCCGTTAAGTCGAGGAAGAAAAATACTGCAAAGGATCTGGGCAAGAGGAGAGAGATGATGGCTGTCTTCTAATACCTGAAGGATTGTCATACAGAAGAGATGTTCTTGGTTGCTCCATAAACCAGAAGCAATGAGTTAAAACTGCCACGAAGAAGATTCAAATACTGTATCAGGACAAAAATTTAGACTCTGCAAGTTGACAGCCAGTGGAACAGACTGCCACATGAAATGGTGAATTCTAGAGGTGAATTCAGTGTGAATTTTGAGCTGACCATCAGCTTGGATCCAATTCTGAATTCCATGAAATAATCAACCTTAATCAGCTTTACAGGTAGTCCTTGATTTACAACCATTCATTTAGTGACCTTTTGAAGTTACAACAGCACTGAAAAAAGTGACTTATGAACATTTTTCACACTTACAACCATTGCAGCATCCCCATGGTCACATGATCAAAATTCAGGCTCTTGGCAATTAATTTATATTTATGTCGGTTGCAGGGTCACGTCATCCCCTTTTGAGACCTTCTGATAAACCAAGTCAGTTGCTCCCTTGTTAGTAAGTTAACTGCAGTGATTCACTTAACAACAGTGGCAAGAAGGCGGTAAAATGGGGCAAAACTCAGTTAACAACTTTCTCGCTTGGCAGCAGAAATGTTTGTTGATCATAAGTCAAGGACTATCTGTATTTCATTCCATTATTGCTCCTGTAAAAGAAGCTTCAGTAGATCTGCCATCTTCTCAAATTGTTTCAGGATTTATTTTTTCTCTGGCTTCTTTTTTTAAATCCTCCATTTATTGTTAAAATATTGCAATACAAATAAAGGGGTGAAAACCAAGATAAAGCAAGCAAACAAACAGGCTGCTGTGTTTCCACTTTAAGAGACCCCAGTGAAAAAAAGGGAAATTAAATTACATTTACATGATAGATTCTCTATTTCTCTTCCATCTGTAACCCAAACGGCTGGGTACTATTTAGATATTTGAACTTTGCATCGTGCATTAGTAAAAGATGCTACTTTCCAGTTGAGCCCTTAAAACAATATTCCAGATGTCTAAATCCCCCTTTCTCTGTGATATATTGCATGTGAGGGAGCCATTCCTGCTTGAATTGAGTTAAACTTCCATTATCGAGATATATATATATCATCAGTGTTGACACCACAGCATATTCTCCAATTTTAGTCTCACACTCTGATATCCGAGGCAAAGTATGTCTTTTCCAATTTTGTGCTAAGTTTATTTTGCTGCAGTGAGCAGGAACACTGTTAAATGGTGGCATCCCCCCCACCCCCATAATTTTATTCTCCTGGAATCATGTACAATAGAAATGTCTGGGGTTTCAGTGAAAATGTTTACATTTTGTTGTGGATTTTTTTTTTTGGATTCATTTCCAATACAGGTAGTCCTTAACTTACAACCACAATGAGCCCAAAATTTGTGTTGTTAAGTGAGATATTTGTTAAGCCTCCATTTTTACGACCTTTCTTGCCACAGTTCTTGAGTGAATCAAGGCAGTTGTTAAATTAGTAACCTGGTTGTTAAGTGAATCTGGCTTTCCCACTGACTTTGCTTGTCAGAAGGTCGCAGAAGGGGATCACGTGATCCTGGGACACAGAAATAGTCACAAATACGAACCAGTTGCCAAGCACCTGAATTTTGATCCTGTGACCATAGGAATGCTGAAAAGGTCATAACTCTGAAAAACAGGCAATTATTCTGGGACTGAACTGATGCTATAGAACAGTGGTTCTTAACCTGGGCGATATTGCCCCCGCAATTTTGTTTTCAGGGGTGATGGAACGAAAAGGGGTGGCGAAGGAAGAAGGGGGCGATATGGGGGAGATGGAGATATATTGGGAGAGAGAGAGAGATCTATATTGGTAGATAGGTAGGTAGGTAGACAAAAAGACAGACAGGTAGGTAGATAGGCAGGAAGGCAGGCAGGCAAACAGACAGACCTTTTGGATGGATGGATGGATGGACAGGCGCTGGTTCAGGTGTGGTACAACAGTCAATGGGGTGAGCCTGCAGGGCCGGCACCTCGAATGCCCCCCTGCCGCCTCTTAGCATCCCCAAGGAGGTCGGCAGAGGGGTGCTAAGAGGTGACAGGGGGGCGTTTGAGGTGCCGGCCGGCCCTGCAGGTTCACCCATTGACTAGCACTGCTCCGGAGCCGGCGCCTCCAATGCGGAAGCAGTGGCACGTTACGTGCTGCCGTGGCCACGTTCGACGCGCTGCTCCCCTGCCGCCTCTTAGCACCCCTCTGCTGGCCCCTTGGGACGCTAAGAGGCAGCAGGGGGCGGTTATGTTGGGGAGGGGAGCGATGACATCTTCCTCAATGGCTCAAGGGGGCGATTCTTTCAAAAAAGTTAAGAACCACTGCTATAGAATATCATAGACATTGTAGGTTACTAAAGACCCGTTGCCCAATATGAAGAATACATCCAGCAACAAAGCTATCTCTGATTTCATCAAATTGTCTTTCATGAACTAGAATGAAAACAGGCAAGAATGGACAATGAAGCAGCCTTTTCTTTTCTGCCATTGATTGAGACATGCTGGAGAATTAAGTCTTAGCAGACAGTCTGTCGATCACCCTTAGTGCAAAAACTGCAAAGATATACAGTGCAACATCAATTTATTAAAACCCTAATTTTTAACGCTGCCCTCTAAACTCAGCTCTTGGGAACACCATCAGACCATGAGTAACACAGACCAGATCTTTTTTACCATGGCCCCAAGCCTGTGAAACTCTGTGCCACTGGAAACAATCCAGGACTTACCATTCCCAGCTTTTAAAGGTCTGCAAAAATGCGTGTAATTCCAACTCTTCTCTATCAAGACCATGTTTTGGGCTTTTATTTTAAGCTGCAGCTGCATTTTATTTTTATTTTTTTCTGCAGGACTTTGATCTATTTTTATTTGCATTTAAATGCTGGATAATCTGGTTGGCTATTAGGCAAGCCAACAAGAGATTTCTTGGAAAAGCATCTCTAAGCCGTATTCTTTGCAATTCTTGACCATTTCTGGTCAATTTCTGTCTGTTCTTCAGTTCACTGGGTCCTATCTAACAAAATTCAGTGTAGAGAAAAGTAAGATTTTACACATAGGCAAGTTACAGATACAGGCTACGTGAAACTTGGCTCCTCTGCTCCAGAGCCCCTAGTATTCATCCCCGAGTGCAGGACTTTAAAGGAAACTTGAAAGTCATGGTGACTTCACTTGCTATCTTGCGCGGAGATGCTGTTTAAAAGGAAAGCAGCTGCTTCACACGTTGTGAACGCTTTGTGCCAACGCAATCAGCGTGAGGGTAGTAACACTAGCCGGCTACGGCTTCTTGACATTTTCTCTGTAGGATCTTGCCATCCAAACCACAGCTTCCTGGCCACTCCTGACTCTAGATTTTAAAAAATACAGGTAGTCCTCGTCTTACGAGAGTTCATTTACTGACCGTTCAAAGTTACCACAGCACTGAAAAAAGTGACTTCGGACCGTTTTTCACAGTTACGACCTTTCCGGTATCCCCATGGTCACCTGATCAAAATTCAGATGCTTGGCAGCTGGTTCATATTGATGACCGTTGCTGTGTCCTGGGGTCATGTGATTCCCTTTTACGACCTTCTGACCAGCCAAGTCCATGGGGAAGCGAGATTCGCTTAACCACCGGGCTACTCACTTATCAGCCTCAGTGATTCACTTAACAACTGAGGCAAGAAAGGTCATAAAATGGGGCAAAATTCACTTAAGAAATGTCTCGCTTAACAACATAATTTTGGGGCTCAATTGTGGTTGTAAGTCGAAGACTACCTGTACAATTTTATTTTAGAAACATCAGTGGGAGATCGGCCTACGGAAAAAGCTCAGGTCAGCTTTGTTTTTATTCCCCCGAGTGTCTCTTGAAACCCAGTCAGATTTATAGTTATTCGTAGAGAACAGAAATGAGGAGAAATGTTCAAATCTTTGTTTGGTAATGATATTTACTTCAGTGAAAATTTTACACTAGAACGGTTTAAGTCTTTGGAGTGGGTGGCCATAACAAATTTAATAATAACAACAGGTCCTTGGGAAGGACTTGATAGGTGGATAAACATGCCAAATCCAGTCTAAACATCTGGCTGATTGCAACGGAGAAGCATAACTTAAGAAGTGTTGATAAGAAACACCAGGAAAAAAAGTCTGGATAGTGGGTGTTTCAGTTCCTGGAGACAGCAAGAATAGAAGAGAAAGAATTGGAGAAAATTGCAAAATGGAAAGATCAGCAAATAGAAATATAACAGCAAAAATAAGCAAAGGTAGCCCCCAAAATAATGCAATTCTAAAACAACCGGAGCACCACTTGAACTCCATCAGCATTGGCAAAATCCCTATCAGTCAATTGCAAAAGACAGCTGTATAATGCCTTGCTAAGACCACACTTGGAATATTGCATCCAGTTTTGGTTGCCATGTTATAAAAAAGATGTTGAGATTCTGGAAAGAGTGCAGAGAAGAGCAACGGAGATGATTAGGGGACTGGAGGCTAAAACATATGAAGAACGGTTACAGGAACTGGGTATGTCTAGTCTAGAGACAAGAAGGACTGGGGGTAACATGATAGCTATATTCCAACAGCAGTACTCCAGTATTTGAGAGGCTGCTACAAAGAAAAGGGAGTCAAGCTATTCCCCAAAGCACCTAAAGGCAGGACAAGAAGCAACAGATGGAAACTGATCAAGGAGAGAAGCAACTTAGAACTATGGAGAAATTTCCTGATAGTCAGAACAATTAATCAGTGTAACAATTTGCCTCCAGCAGTTATAGAGGTTTTCAACAAGAAATTGGACAGCCACTTGTCTGAAATGGTTTATGGTTTCCTGTTTGGGCAAGGGGGTTTGAGTAGAAGACCTCTACTTTCCAACCCTGTTATTCTGTTAGTTAAAGACACCCAACTTAGAAGTAAGGAGAGATTCTTTGACGTTAAGAACAATTAATCAATGGAACAGCTTGCCTCCTGAAATTGTGGGTGCTCCATTACTGGAGATTTTTAAAAACAGACTAGACAATAATTTGTCCAGGATTGTATAGGGTCTCCCACCTTGGGCAGGGGATTGGAATAGAAGACTTCCAGTATCCCTTCCAGTCCTACAATTCTATCACTCTATGTTTCTAAGCTGTACCTCCACCTCTACCATCAAGCCACATCTGGCTATCCCAGATCCCGAGGAAAGATTTGATAGATGGACAAAAATGCCAAATCTTATCTGAACATCTGGATGAATATGCAGTCACCTATAAAATGGTATAAAATAAAATTATTGCATGGGCAGACATCCTCCTTGAGATCTGGAGGAATAATTATGATATATCTACACTAATCTAAGCAGGGTTTAGTGCCAGTAGTGTATAATCCTCCCACAAAATTTTCAGAATTAATTTTAATTATAATTCTGTTTTGTAAAGGGCACAGCCATTTGCGTGTGCCTCCAATGCCAGGCAGTCCACATTGCAAATGTCCTGCTGTTCCCTCTTAGAACTGTCTTCTCCTAAAACGATGAGCTGGGGATGATGGGAGATGAAGTCCATCACTGGCTGGGGGAAAGGAGCACCCACCCTCTATACCAGAGGGTGCTTTACACCTTCGGCCGAGAAAAGAAGACAAAGCTGAATTAAAAATGCCCTTTTTGGTGGCAAAGTAGCCAAGCCTTTACCCCCAGCGTCAATTTTCTCCATAAACCCCGACTTCTCGCTGCCCACCAACTGCGAAAGGGCCTTTGAAGCTGAATTAATTATGGAAAGCCTGATTAGCCATCCATTAATGGGTGATCTTTTGGCAAATGCCAGAGGATAAACGCAGAACCCTTAGGAGAGAGATGTAAATTGGGGTTGTGTGTTGGAATCTTTTGGGGGAGTGCTCTTGGAATGCACTTAGGATGTCCTTTCTGGAAGGAAACTCTCCTGGTTGCACCTGCATTGGTTCAGGGTGAGGCCCTCAAGAGTGCAAGAAAATTGCCGTGTGTCGTGCAAAAACAAATTGCAAATGTGCACAGCCCCACCTACAAATCTTGCAGCACTGGCTTAGGAAAGAAAAGGAGGGGAGGAAGAAACATTTCCTGTGTGCAGAAACTCACTGAGGCAGGACACACTTCCCTTGCACAAAGTTGAACAACACCAACACTTGGGGCGTTTGTTCCCTCTTCTGATCGTGGGCGGTCTTCTTCCCCAGTGTGCTCCTTTCCCAACCAACTGGACTACCATTCCCAACATTCCCTCTGCCAGGAAATAGCTAAGCAGATTTGCAGCTGCTGCAAATGGATGGGAGACCACTAAGAAATCCCGGGGAATGGAAAGCTAATTGGGAAATGAAAAAAAAAATGCCCCTGAAAAAGATAGTCCTCGAGTTACAACCATAATGAGGCCAGGAATAACAGTCGCAAGCTGGTCAACACATAACCTGATCCAGTTTTATGTTTGTTTGTTTTTTGCAGTGATCATTAAGTGAACATTGGTCATTAAACGAACCAATTTTATCCACTGGGTGTTTTTTGTTGGAAATTGAAAGTAAACAGCAAAAAAGGTTAAAAAAAACATGGTCATGTGACCATGGGACAGGGCAAATGGCTGTACAGTTGAGCCAGTTGCCCAGGCACCCAAAATGAGACCACATGATCATGAGGTTTGGCTGTCGTGACTTTGAAATCAGATCCTAAGTAGATTTTGGCGGGTCTTTTGTAACTTTGAACAGTCAAAGAGCTTTTAAGTCAAGGAATACCTATATCTATTGCCAAGGGTCCAGCTCATGGGAACCTTTGTTATTAATACAGGTTGTCCTTGACTTACAACAGTTAGTGACTGTTCAAAGTTACAATGACACTGAAAAAGGGACTTATGACAATTTTTCACACAACCACAGCAGCATCCCCATGGTCAATTCGGACACTTGGCAACTGGCACGTATTTATGACCTTTGCAGTGTCCCAGGATTACGTGATCTGCTTTTGCGACCTTCTGACAAGGAAAGTCAATGGAGAAGCCAGATTCACTTAACAACCGGGTTATAACCTTATCAACTGCAGTGATTCACTTAACCACAGTGGCAAGAAAGCACGTAAAATGAGGCAGAATTCATTTAACAACTGTCTCGCTTAGCAACAGAAATTTTGGGCTCAATTGTGGTCATATGTTAAGGGGGTTAGACTAGAGGACCTCCAAGGTCCCTTCCAACACTGTCATCCTATTCAATTCTATTACCTGTATTTAGGAAGACAAAGAACATTTAGGTGGGTGAACCTCTCAACTGTTCAGCTAAAACTGCCCGCAGGCTCTGAAATTATTACTTCCTCCGGAGCTAAAAATACCTTTAAAAAAGCAGTTTTTGCAAGCTCTGACCTGGCTATTCAATTTTTTTTCTTCCTGATTGCTCAAAGGTAGAGATTTTGCACTTCCCCAAAACTGCTTATGCAGAACTCAACTCAAACATAACCCAACAAAAATACATTTGGAAATGAAATGGGCATGTTTGAAAAAAAAATGATTGAGATGCATATTTCTCTTTGGGAGTTAAGAAAATCTTCCTTTTAGAGGAAAACTTATTTCGTACTATCTCTAAATTCAGTCCCAATCCACCTGGATATTTAGGGGAAAAAAGCATATTCTAGGTTACATGAAAAGCAGATTACTGGACAAAGCCTGGAGCAGAATTGCATAAACCAGGAATAAATTATACACCATTTCTGGTTTAATTTGCAGCAAAAAAAAAAATTAGGCACAGCCTCCGTAAGCAAAGGTATGCAGCGTGAGCAGATTTAAATTCTTTCCTTGCTGACATCAACATAATTTCTAAAACATTAAAAAGAAAGAAAGGAGAGAAATTCTTGCAGCATCAAAACCAAGTGGATTCACAACGATGTGAAAAATGGTAGTTCTAGATTCACAAACATTTGTTTGTTCAGTTACAACAGCACTTGAAAAAGGGGCATGACCATTTTTCACACTTAACGATCATTACAGTAACCCCATGATCCTAAGTCAAATGCTTGGCAATTGACTCATATTTATGATGGTTGCGGTGTCCTGGAGCATGTGAGTCATCTGGCCTGGGAAGCCAATCCTGCAACAATTGCACCCCCTTTATTGCAAACTTTCTGTTTATCTTGCCTGAAACTACTGCCTGGAACCTGAAATTTATATATATGTATATTTATCAAAATGGCTGCAGTTTCAGGTCCTGCTTTGCACGCTTCCCCAAAAACCTGGTCACTCTGGGAAGTGGAGGCTGGACAGTCCCCAGCAAGATTCCTTTTGCATCTGTGCAGCTGCAGATCTGAAAAACAAGAGCACCCCTCCCGAGTCACAAGGGGCTGGTGCATATTTTTTAATGAGCGGATGTAAAAAAAACGGGGGATTTGTGACAGGATATTGGCATAATATGACATCTGCAATTTTGCAAGCTTTGGGAATCAGGCCTTCATTCTGGAAACACCCTCTGCTAAAGTTCAGGAACCAGCGAGCGGTCTCTGAGCACGTGCAGAGAGGTCCCCCCCCTTAAGATGTGGCAGACAGAGTACGCCCCTCTGGGAAGTTTTGGACTGGGCTCAAACTTCTGTTAAAGAACTGGTGCTCTGATGAAGGGTAAGGTGGAATTACAATGCCCATCATGCCCTACTGGTGGCTTGGGGATTCTAGAAACAGGCGTGCTGGTACTTCTGGAAATTGTTGAGTTGTTGAAGTACTAAGGAGTGGGAAAGTGATGGCTCTCCAAAAATCCTCACCTCTGCTCAGAATTACTTGTACAGGTAGTCCTTGACTTACGACCAGAATTGAGCCCTGAATTTCTGTTGCTAAGCAAGACACTTGTTGTGGACCCATTTTCTGACCTTTCTTGCCACAGTTGTTAAATGAATCACTGCAGTTGATAAATTAGTAATCCGGTTGTTAAGTGAATCTGGCTTCCCCATGTTCCCCATAGATAATTGTTTTGCTCTTAAATTAGGCTTGTATTGTTTAATCCTTTTCTAGTTAATTTATTGTATTGTATTTTTATTCTGTGAGCCGCCCTGAGTCCTTAGGGAGAAGGGCAGCATACAAGTCTAATAAATAATAATAATAATAATAATAATAATAATAATAAGTCAGTTGCCAAGCGGCCGTATTTTGATCACGTGACCATGGGGATGCTGCAGAGGTCATAAGTGTGAAAAACGGTCGTAAGTCCCTTTTTTCAGTGCCGTTGTAACTATGAACGGTCCCTAAACTGTTATAAGTTGAGAATACCTGTAGTTTGGGACCATGGGCTTTATCGTTTAGCTGGATGGAAGTTACTGTCTTGCTTTGTTAAATTGCCTGGGCTAACGCAGCAAATATTGCTGCATTTTCTTCCGACTCAAAATGCCGAAGGACCAGACTACAGCATTAATAATGTAGTAGACAATGTAATTATTCCTGCTTTTTTAAGTCCCAGAAAACGTGTTTTTAGGTCACAAGACTGCCTGCCTCAGTTGGCAACTGGGCTGCCTACGAGCATTAGGATGGCCATGGATTCCTGCCCTTCTTTGGTATGAGCATCATTAGCATCATAATATAGCCGGCCTTGCTAGAACAGCATCCTCTTTATTTAGAAGAATAAATAAAGAATAAAAATAAAACAACGCGGCACATTTCTCCAGCAGGGTATTTGCCTTGGAAGGCTGCCGCCAGCCAAGAAGGCCGGGATTGGAGAAGCATCGTTGAACCTTATCATTTCGTCCCCAGATAAATGTACTTCTCCCCGCCCCGATCTGACCCCCTTTCTTAAAAGGGGCAACTGTGCTGTCCCAGCCCCCCCTGCACCTTTTCAAATCCCCTTCCCCCAGCAGTGTAAAGGTGAACAGACCATCTCCACGCCCGGCGGCTTTGCGTCCCCTGCAAGATGCAGGATGAAATTCCCGTGTTTGGGAACAAAGGGCTGCAAGCAGCAAAGCCGGAGCAGCAGTTTTTCTGGCCTTGTGCCAGCCCGCTCACGCCTCCTCCTACACATAAGGCTGCTTTGGTGTCCTTGGAGAACCCTGGTGCAAAGTCACACACACACACACACACACACGTGTGTGTGTGTGTGTGTGTGCACGGACCCCCTCCTTGCCTGCCGGAGAAGCCTTCTCCCTCTCCCCTGCGCACCCATGCGCCCTCCCCGTCCCGAGCAAGGGAAGCAGTTGTGGAATGCTGAAAGACGCACCAAGACCTGAGGCTTTGCCAGCGCATGACGCAGGACTGACCGATGGGACATGTCCAGCCCACCTCAGGGGGGGGGACCCTCAAATGAGGCCGCCTGGCCAGAGCTCCGGGCCCGACCCTTCTCCTCCTTCTTCACAGGAGGAAATTTGCCAAAAGGAGTTCAGCTCCTAGGAGGAAACTGCAGCACAGGGGACCCACGCAGCCAGTGGTTGAAATGAAAGGGAACCAGAGCATGCATTTCAAACTGGGAACTTGGGAGCTGCATTCACACAAGACGCGGGGTATAACGTCTTTGCACTGGGGGCCGGTTTTGCTGAAGTCACCCCTTGAGCCAACCTAGACCCTTGGAAAGAGGGCAGATGAGGACATGGGTAAACAATAACAGAGGGGAGGGATCTTGGAGGTCCTCTCTCATCAACTTGGCCTCCACTGATATCCTTTATTTTACACTTTATATGCGCCCTTCTCCGAAGACTCAGGGCGGCTTACAATTTTTGGAGCACAACCCAATGTGCTCAGCAATAGCCTTCATTCCATTGTATATGCCTGCTTATTACTAAGCGGCATTTTTACAAGGTCAGCTAATTGCCCCCAACAATCTTGGGTGCTCAATTTACCTACCCCGAGAGGATGGAAGGCTGAGTCAACCTTGAGCCTGGTGGGATTCGAGCCTGCAGTAATTGTAGGCAGCTGGATCTTAAGAGCAGGCATTTAACAGCCTGAGCCACCAAGGACTCCTAGTTTCCATCCCTTGCTTCTTGTCCTGCCTTGAGGTGCTTTGGAGGATAGGGTGAACCCCTCTTCTCTGTGGCAGCCCCTCAAATATCATGTTCTTCTTTTCACAGGATTGACACCCTGGCTGAATCCAGGAACCGAGGGAATTTAAGAAGTGGATTAAACGTGTTGTGGGAATGTAGCCATTCCATGGCTGAGGTGGCTGGGGGAAGGTGAGTACGAAATCTGAACTATCCCAGGGCGTTATCTGAGGACCCAGATTGTTGGGGGCAATAGGCTGACTCCACTTAGCTGTAAAGCACTGTGAAGCGGGTTATAAGTCTAAGTGCCATTGCTATTGCTTTCTCAGGGGCAGATTTAAGGCACAGACACCCACACACACCTGGGCTCGGATAAGAGAGGTTTGCCAGTTATTGCCAGTTGGAGAAAAAAGTTTGTCACATGGAGGTTTGGGGTGTTTTTGGATTATTTTTGCTTGAAAGGTTTGGGCTGGCTACTTTGGAGACCGGGAAGCACACACACTTTTCTGAGAGGCTATTAGGGGCCCGGGCCACTGGTAGCCTGTCAGCCTCTTTGCCACTTCACACCCATCAAACTTTGAAAGTGCAACATCCAACAGTCACAGTTTTAAAGAGAAACCAAGGAGTAAAAGTAAAAATACCTCGGAGATCAGCTCAGCTCCTGGAGACTTCGTGGGGAGCGAATTTTGCTTGTGGCTCCCACTCAAGGATGAATTAAGGCCACTTTGCATAGCTTCCAAGCCCAAATACAGGTAGTTCTTGACTTAGGACAAGTGAACCCAACATTTTCATTGCTAAGCAAGACAGTTGCTAAGTGGGTTTTGCCCCATTTTATGACCTTTCTTGTGACCAGTTGTTAAGGGAATCACTGCAGTTGTTCAGTAAATCAGACCGTTGTTAGATGAATGCTGGCTTCCCAATGTCTTTTTTAATTGTAAGGTTGCAAAAGGGGATCACATGATCCCAGGACACTGTGACCGTCATAAATATGAACCCGTTGCCGGGCATCTGAATTTTGATCACGTGACCATGGGGGATGCTGTGAAAAATGGTCATAAGTCACTTTTTTCAGTACCATTGTAACTACGAACAGTCACTAAACGAGCTTTTGTAAATTGAGGACTATCTGTAAGGTCACAGAAGTCCTGCTACCTGTTAAAACAAGAAACAGGGACACAAAAATATTTTGGAAAATCTTTAAAAAAAATCCCACCAAAACTTTACAAAATTTCATGGACCCAAATTTTGGCTTGCCCCTGGTCTTCTGGAGAGCCCTCTCTGCCTGCTGAATCACACCAAATGCATTGGACTACATCTTCAAGCCTCCCCTGCAGGGCTTCTGTTATGGGAGTGGCAGTCCAGACATCTGGGTCTCCACTGTCCCAGATACACAAGTTGGGAAAGTCTAACCACAAGATCCAGGTGAACCCAGTGGCTTTACTCAGTGCTTACTGAATGTTGGCGTTCTCCCAAACCCTAAACTAACCAAACTCACTGCCTTTACTTTGCATTCGGAGCCATAGCAAAAAAATAACAAACCAAGATCAAAATTAAGTTTCATGTGTTGCAGGACTGCAGTTCTTAAGTCTCTATCTGCCCCAGCTAAAGAGTCAAGCCACCCTCACCGAGTTTCACCAAATAACAGAGGTGGTAACACTTTGTGGATGTCACCAAAGGTGTCTGGGAAAAGGTGATAAATTTGAATGCAGCTTTGCTGAGTAGCAGATAGAAATAGTCTTAAAGGAGGAGGGAGGGAGGGAGGGAAGGAAGGGGAAAGAAAGGAAGGAAGGAAGGAAGGAAGGAAGGAAGGAAGGAAGGAAGGAAAGCAAAGGGGAAAAGAAGAAAACTGCCCCCCCCAAAGTGGCAAACCTGATAGAGATCAATGTATGGAATTCAAATGCTCAGAAGGCCTCATGTGTGGCACTAAGTACAGCAACAGCCTGATTCCCAAGAAACGTTGCCAAACAGCAGGGCAAATTTTGCCAATTCCTTTGCAACTTTGTTTGGGCACTGTCCTCTAAATACAGATTGTCTCGACTTAACAACCAGGGGTGGGATTCAAAGTTTTTAACAACCGGTTCTGTGGGCGTGGCTTAGGTGGTAGGCGTGGCTTGGTGGACATGTGACTGGGTGGACATGGCTTGGTGGTCATGTTATTGGCTGGGCGTGGCCAGCTCAATATCACTCACATCGAGGCACGCATCTCCTCGTCTGGCCTCTCATGACTGTGGGGATGCTGTAAGGGTGAAAAATGGTCATAAGTCACATTTTCAGTGCTATTGTAACTTTGAATGGTCACTCCACACAAGCAAAGTACCAGCAAAGGAAGGCAAAAAAACTCCAGAGACGTTCCTGAGACAGGAAGTCCAGTCCTGCCAAGAATATAATAAGGGTCAACGGAGAGGCAGTTTCTGTAAGCAACACCAGAATGTTTCCTTCCTGCCTTCCTTACCGGATTAGACCTGTAATTTCTTCTAACAACCGGTTCTCCGAACAGCTTAGAATGTTAACAACCGGTTCTAGCGAATAGGTGCGAACTGGTGGAATCCCACCCCTGCTTACAACCATTCGTTTAGTGACCGTTCAAAGTTACAACGGCATTGAAAAAAGCGACTTGTGACTATTTTTCACACCTTACAACCGGTGCAGCCTCCCCAGGGTCATTGATCAAACTTTGGACACTTGCCTGCAGATTCATATTTACGTCGGTCGCAGTGTTCCCAGGTCATGTTTTGTAAACCTTCTGACAAGCAAAGCCAGATTCACATAACCACCACGTGACTAACTTTAAAACTGCAGCAATTCACTTCATATCGGTGGTAAGAAAGGTCATAACATGGGGCAAAGTTTAATTGTTTTTTAATATTTGTAATTTTGTATTATTGTTTTATTTTGTAAGCCGCCCTGAGTCCTTAGCGAGATACGGCGGCATATAAGTCTCATAATTAAATTGAATTTAATTAATTAAAAACTCACTTAACAACTTGTCTCGCTGAGCAACCGAATTTGTGGGCTCGGCTGTGGTCATAACCCGAGGACTACCTGTTCTACTTGCAAGGAACATGTGAGAACCGCTGTCTGAACCTGCCTCTCCACCAGTCTGGAGAAAGGACTGTGTGAAGCTCCCCCTCCTCTTTAGCCATGGAGCTACGCTGTCTGGCCTACACTACAGGGTAGTTGTGAGGACCAAGCAGGTAGAGAAAAGCACCGTTTCATTAATCCTTGTTAGTCATAAGTTAATCCAGTTAGCTGTTAAGTAGAGGACTACCTGCGTCCTGCATTTTGGAGTCGCAGGAACCATGCCTTTTATCAGCCCCGTCAGCAAATGTGTCTTTGGAACGGCCTCCCACAGGACCTGACACACAACTCACTTCAGGTTCCAGGGGTCATGAGGACCCACCCCTGGCAAGGCAGGAAAGAGATCCAGGCCACGTGTGGGTTTGTTCCAACCCGGTCTACTCCCGTCCCACTCCAGCCCCACGCAAGAATTGCCGCCGTCTTTTGTATGGTGGAGAAAGATTATTATTAATCTTTTAAAGCAGGCCTTTGTGCTCGGAAATGGTGGGTTAGCAGGGAGTTATTTTTAGGCCTGCGTGTGTGTCGCTTTGGGGGCTCACAACTGCTAGCAGAGAAGCTGATAACCCTCTAGGACTCCTGCTCTAAACCCACACCAGGTCCTGCAAAGCAGCCTCACCTTTGCACGCACGTGTACAACAAACACACGCACAACTGATGCTCAACCTGTTTGTCTGTGTTGCACTTTAAATGTTCAGCCTTTTTCCTTCTCTCTTTTTCCTTCCCACCGACTCCCCCAGCCCACACCTCCGAGGCCTGGTTGCAAAAGAGCAGGCTTTGAGCTGCCACATTGCAAAGCAGGACTTCCCCACAACCTCTGTGTGTGTGTGTGTGTGTCACACAGTTGTCGACAGATTGTGTGGCATCAACATTTATCAACACAGGCAGCTGCTCCTTGCCCCAAAAAAGCCCAAGAGGACGCATGGAAGCCATGCGTCGCACCGAACTGGGAAGCAGAGATGCTCTTCCCTGCCCAGTTTTTTTTTTAAAGAAAGAAACCAGCAATCTCGGTTTGTCGGTTTCAAGCCACTTCCCACTGGGGCACTGAGCTCCCTTGAGACACATTCTTCTTCCAGGCGCATGGTAGAGATGCAGTCATTTTATACACTGGGCTCCACGCTGCATTGCACACAGTCTGGACACACACACACACCCTCCCCAGGACACACATCGCCTGGCACATCAGAGCCACACAGATCTTCAACATTCACAATCCGCACAAACAGCCCGGAGAAAGGGGAGAACCCAACGCCCACAAATCAGGTCGGTTTCTTCAGCGTTGCACCCTCGGCACAGAAGCACACCTGGGTCTTTGACACACACACACACACACATCAGGAACAACCTGACAGGTTTGGAGGGAGGGAGATGGTTAAGAACCCCCGTCGCCCCTAGTTTCCCGTTAACAAAAGCCCGGGGAAAAAATATTCCCCGCTTCCTTTCGCACACCCACATGGCTAGAAAAACGTGCGGCTGATGCTGAGATTTTTTTGGTTTAAAAGGGGAGAAAGCAGAGAGGAAAAAGGGGGGATAAAGAGAATTATTCCGTTTTAACCCATTTTGCACACGCTCAGTCCAGCTTCGCTTCCATTTGGGCGGGCTGGTTTTTTGCCTTGTCGCCTCTCTTGCATTGGGCTCCAAAGCCGAGGATGCCCGCCAAGACCCCGTCCCCGGCGGGTGTGTTCGCACAACCACCCAACCCAGGTCAGGGAAAGGCCAACCGGCAGCAGCGGCTGCCGATCCTTGGAAGGCTCCGTTAGCCCGACCCGCCTACGGGAACCGCAGAGGTCGTGGGAAGCCGAGCCGGGTCATCTCGGGTTCAGGGCCACGGAGAAGGAACCGAGAGAAGCGGCTTCATGGAGGAACCGGGCTGGGTCGGCAAAGCCGCAAAAGCGGAGGTCGCGATCCCGAAACCCCACCGGACGTTGCGCGGGGCAAAGCGAGGAGCCCGCGCCGTCACCCTGAAAGCCGAACTTAGTTTCCTGCTCCGACCCGGGGAAGGACCGGGTCCGCTGGGCCGAAGAAGCGGAGGGGGTCGACCCTTCTCCTAAAAGCCCCGGCAGGCTGCGCTTTAGCGGGGAGGCGTGCACTCGCCCACCCGGGAGCGCAAGAAGGGGCAGCACTCTGTGCATGCCCAGAGACTCCCTTCCCCGGTGGGACTCCCTCTCCCTCCCGCTTGCAGCCCTCTCCCCGCGATCCCTTCCTGCGCTTCGAAGCGGCGAGGGGGCCGATCCCTCCATCCCGTCCGTCTCCCCCTCGGGCAAGCCGCGCGGCACTCTGTTCGCGCCCAGAGGTACCCTCGCCTCTCCCTGCCTCCACCGCCCCTGTCCCTCTTCCCCGCGAGCGCCGCTGGCTCACTCACCGGCTGCGGGGCGGCTCGCCCTGCGCGCCCGGCTGCCCTTTCGCCCGGCTGCAGCGGAGCCCGGGACGCGCAGCCTCGGCTCGCCCTCGGAGACAGGAGAAGGGGGAGGAGGGGAGGGGGCGATCCCAGGCGCGTCCCCGCCTCGCCTCGCCTCCCTCGCCCGCCCCTGGCTTGGCCTTGAGTCGCCGCCCGACGCCCAGCCGGTCGGAGGAGCGGAGTGGAGAGGAGCGCAGTGCGCAAGGAAAGGGAGGCGGGACCCCCTTAGCGGAGGGAGGGAGGGGGAGAGGAGGGGGCGCTGGGGGGAGAGCGGCACCGTCAGACACCGCCCCCCCAATTCCCCGCCTCCTTTCTGCCTCCGGAAAGAGCAAGAGTGCCTCTGGGCGTATGCAGAGCGCTTCCCCTTGTCCGCGCAGGGAGCAGCCGCAGCGATAGAAAGAGGGAGGGGGACCGCTCCGCGCCCCCACCAGGCGGCCCCCACGCGTGGAAGGGACCCCACCCAGCAGCAGTTTGGGAAACTGGGTGTGTTCGAGCCGAGCAACGTTGCTCACCTGGGTTCGTGGACATCCCTTAAACCCCGGTTAAGGAAAGGTAGGTGCACACTGTAAAACCCAACAACTAGGCTACGAAAGGAGATGCGCAGAGTTTAGCGCAGTGTGTAAACACAGAGGGTATGTTTGTGTGTGTGTGTGAATAAATCTCCGGCGGGGCCCGTTGGCACGTACTGGAATCAAGTCCCTATGTTGTGGTGGCAGAGCATGACCTACTTCACACCGGTGTGCCAAAACAAAGCCATGTCCAACCCACAAACAACCCGGACTTTTGTTTTGCTTAACATCCTACAAACTTGCACTTGTTTCTCGCTGCTTCCTCCAAAGTTTAGGGCGTGAGAGTTGGATTCCCACAACCCATGAAAACTTGGGTTGATGAATTAAGCCATTTGCACCAAGGGGTCCTGAAAGATTCAAAAAGCACCCTTACAGCAGCCAGGGAAAATCTAACACCAGACAAGCATGTGTGAATGTGGCTGCAAGGTTTTGTTTTTTTAAAACCTGACCTGGTTGGCCACGTTAAATGAAAGCTAGAAACCTCTCTGGGCGTTACCTGGAGATGCTGGAGGAGGAAATGGAGTCACGCCTCTTTCCTTAAAAAGCAAAACAAGGTACCAGTCCTCATGGTTGAAAACATCCAGCTAATGGAGGGATCCTCAACTCCCGTGGTATCCTTGTCTGCAGTTGGTGCAACGGCTTCTGTCTCTCAGAGCAGATGGGTGTGCAGCACATTCTCCTTGCCTTCCCTCCGTTGTGGGAGTTTGCGCACCTGGGTGCTCCCATATTCTTAGGGAATCAGGTTGCCTCCTGTCACAAATCCTTTTCATTCTGGGCAAATGTTGTACATATTTGCCAACTGGGGAGGGGGGGGGCTCCATTCGTCATACCTGAATCACTACCCCCCCCAAAAAAAACCATAATCTTAATTTCTAATTTCTTTCCTGCCCTCTGCACATCCTCTTCCATGAGTCTCTCTCTCTCCCTCCCTCTCTCTCTCTCTCTCTCTGAGTGTGTGTGTGTGTGTGTATGAGAGAGGACAATACAATACAATAGAGTAGAATAAAAACTTTATTGTGTACACTAATCAGCATACATTAAAATGAAATTTCATTGCATTCAGCTCTCAAAATATCATGATTATGCATATACCCCTATACACACACACATATGACACAGAAACATCACAGAGAGAGAGGGAGAGAGAGACTCATCAAGGAGGTACAGAGGACAGGAAAGAAATTAAGATTAAGGGGAGGGGAGGAAAGATCCAGGTATGATGAATGGAACCAGTGGGGTGTTGTTGCAGCCCCCTCCCCAGTTGGCAAACCGGCACAATGCCGATCCCCGGGGGTCCCATGTGTGCCTTACAATTTGGCATTGCAGGCTGCTCCGGTTGCCATGGCAACTGGCTCAGAGCTGGGTGGGGGGGTCTAGAGGGCCGGGTCCTAATTCAGCAGCATCTTCTTTCCTGCCAGTCCCAAAGCGGTGCCATCATCGTCTCTGGCATGACGCAGGTGAAGGTGTGGGAGAAACGGTGCCCCTTTGTGCCTTACCTTCTGCACTGGTTCTTCTGGGTCTCCTTCACAAGAGCCAGGTTGGCACTACCTGGATTAGCCTGAGTTTGGGCTCCAAATACAAGGAAGCATCAATGAAGCCAAATAACAAACCAAGGCTTATCCCTAACCGAGATCAGCTGCTTGTGAAAATGCACCTGCCGAATATTTGAGGCTTGCTCAGGTGTGATACACAACCTTGGCTAAGTTTAGCCCCAACAGCCAGCTGAGCCCATAACTCCCCTCCCACAATCACCTTAAATCCCAATAGACTCCAATTTTTCTTGGTGGTTTTGTCTTGGTGGTTTAAACCCAGTCACAGTATGCCCCCTTCTGTCAATGGCTGGCATTCCCAGGCTAAATGCAGACTTGCCTCTGAGCATCCACAGAGGGCTTTTTCTACCTGTCTTGGGCCACGATAGAAGAATGATTGGAGCAGAAGAGTGGGCGCCAAACTCTTTGCCCATCAACATATCCTTGCACAAATGTTCTTAGTTCCTCCACAACCAGCATCCAGTGCCAAGGCTATTCCCTGGAATCACCTGAGCATGTACAGAGTGCCTGTTCCTCATTGTCCAAAGCCAAAAAATCAACCTCGCTCAACCAGAGAAGGAGGAGGAGAAGGAAGCACCAGAGTCTGTCTGAGGAGACTGCTGTTCAGAAGTTTAACCGGTTGCGTTAAAAGCAAAACAGTTTCATCCTTGTAAAAATGATGCCGCCTACCTGTCAGATTTGTCAGCAGGTATTACGCAATCCCAGAAAATGGGCTACTCCCCTTATAAAATTGTGCTGTGGGACCCACCCAAATTGTTCTGCTCTGAGCTCATTTCAATCTTTAACCCAAGTTTATTAGTTGCATCCTCTTTGCCTTTCACATTCAAGGCCTGCAAAAAAAAAAGACATTCAATTTATTTCCGCTTTGGGGAGCCAAATCAACTCTGTTTCTCCCAAATCCTGGGATTTTCTTCCTCAATCCATATGTCCTTCCTTCTCGGCCTCCAGAAATAAGCATTAAAATTGCCCAGGACACATTATTGCCATTTGCAGCCCGAAAGCAAAATGTGCTTCCAAAAATCTCTGAAAGTTTTTTTTTAAAGCAAATTAAAAAAAAAACCTAACCCCAGAGGGATTTTGTGTTAGTTTATTATAGCCAGAAGAACAAAGTGTTTTTGGAGCAAGAAACTTACAGGAACTTTTAGAAACGGGTTTAGATACAACCATGATGCAAACCCAGCTGGATCAAATACTTTTTACACATTATGCTTGTTTGCGCAGTCAGCCAGATGTTCAGACTGGATTTGGCATTTTTGCCTACCTACTGAGTCCTTCCCAAGGACCTGGGAGAAGCAGTTGTGGCTGTTGGATGGTGTTAAAAGTCTCATCCCAGGATAGAACCTTTCCAAGTATAATTGCCAGTTGCAATTGCCTGATGGTGCATTTGTCTACGTTGATGGTGTTCAAGTGGTGCTCCAGATGTTTTTGGATTAAATCCAAGGTGCCTGTTACTAACAGGACTATCTTTGCTTTCTTTTGCCCCACTTCTTCTTCTTCCGTTTGCAGGTCTTCGTATTTTGTGATTTTCTCCAGTTCTAAGACCACACCTGGAATACCTGGTCACTACATTGCAAACTAAAAAAGGTAAAGACTTTGGAAAGAGGGCAGAGAAGAGCAACGAAGATGATTAGGGAGGATAAAACCTGAAGAACAGTTGCAGGAATTTGGGTATGGCTAATCTAGTGAAAACAAGGGGTGACCTGATAGCCGTGTTCCAGTATTTGAGGGGGTCAAATACTTTGTGTCTTGCTCCAAAGAAGAGGCGGTCAAATTATTCTTCAAAACACCACAAGGCAAGAGAAGAAGCAATGGGTGGAAACTAATCAAGGAGAGAAGCAACCGAGAACTAAGGAAAATTTTCCTAACAGTGAGAACACTAAATCAGTGGAATGGCTTGCCTTCAGGAGTTGTGGGTCCCAACATTGGAGGCTTTTAAGAAGAGATTGGACAGCCACTTGTCTGGAATGGTATAGACTAGAGTCTCCTGCTTGAGAAGGGGGTTGGACTAGAAGACCTCCAAGGTCCCTTCTGTTCATTCTGTTTCTTTTCTGTTGTCCGTAGTACAGATAGTCCTCAACTCTAATGAGCCTTGGTGGCTCAGGCTGTTAAATGCCTAGCACTTAGTTCCAGCTGCCTGCAATTAGTGCAGGCTCGAATCCCACCAGGCTCAAGGTTGACTCAGCCTTCCATCCTCTCGGGGTAGGTAAATGGAGGACCCAAGATTGTTGGGGGCAATAAGCTGACTTTGTAAAAATGCCGCTTAGTAATAAGCAGGCATATAGAATGGAATGAAGGCTATTGCTGAGCACATTGAGTTGTGCTCCAAAAATTGTAAGCCGCCCTGAGTCTCTGGAGAAGGGCGGCATATAAATATGAATTTAAAAAAAACTTATAACCTATCTGGAAAAATAAAAAGACTTGTTACCTGGATCAGTTCTGACAGTCAGGGCCCCCACACACAGGGGTGGATTCTACCGGTTCTGCCCGGCTCTATAGAACTGGTAGCTCTGAAGAGCAGCAGACACAGAACCAGTTCTGTGTCTGCTGCTATTTGGCCCACCCGCCTGCCCGAGCTCTTACCTGACCTTTATTTCCTGCTTTTTAAGAAGTGACTGGAAGCCACTTGCCTTCAATGACATCAGGTCTTCTGCTTGAGCAGACAGTTGGACTAGAAGACCCCCCCAAGGTCCCTTCCAAGTTTGGTGTTCTGTATAAACTGAGCCGGGGCTGTTTGTGAACCGTGAGGTTGTCTACTATTGGATGGGCAAGACAAAGGTGTACAAAGCAAGGATTTGTGCATTGCACCTGACGCGTTAATAGTGGACACCTGCAACCAAGTCTCTATCCATCATACCCACCAGCCTATAATGAAATGGCAGCACGTGTGGCCATAGCTGGCCACAGCCCCGACCAATTAAGCTCGTTCAAATCCTGCCAATTACAGATCCCATCACCACTAAAAAAAAGTCTTAGTGGGCCCATGCCAAAAATCCTGGGATCACACTCAGACACATGAAGGGTGGCTGGTGGCACTAATTGGAGAATCCCACAAATTTACCGTTTTAAAGCCCTCATGAGCTGCTGCTCTCTTCTCTTTGAACCTTGGATCTCTTGGGAACAAAAACTCTGGAAATAATCAGAATCAGAGGGTACTTCTGAGCATGTCTAGGGTGCCTCTTCTCTCCCCACCCCCCTCTGAAAATTTGAAGTGGGTAGGTGTTTAAGAAGATTCAGATATTTTCAATTTCCTTATTCATGAATTTATAACCTGCCTTTGCTTCCTGGTTGTTTGCAAGGTCAGGTTGGCAAGGCATAGAACAAGAAAATAATAATAATCTTATTATCCTATATTCACCAGATCATGTTGCTATCTGAAGCTTAAGCCTTAGATCTTGTCTCCCATCTTGTGGAAGAGGGTTTCTCATTTTTGGTCACTTCAAGATGGGTGGACTTCAACTCCCAGAATTCCCCAGCTGAATTCTGGGAGTTGAAGTTCACCCGTCTTAAAAGTGTTCAAGGTTGAGAAATGCCAGACTGACAGATGGACAGGCCCAACCTCTACATTTGACTCCTGCCATTTCGTGCAAAACCTGGGCAGCTTTTTATCGGCTAAGGAAAATCGTGAGAGCGCTCACGAGGAAGGGGCTATTTTTAGCTTCCTTTTCCCAAATGCAAAAGAACAGCTGTTGTGGCCTGTTTGCTCGAGGACGAGGGTTAATGAGAGAGAGATTATCCACTCCCTGCCAAATATTTTATTTTCTTTTTCAAGGGCCCAGTTTGACCCACTTCGCCAGCTCTGTTGACTTGGAAAGGACCAATGGAGACTCGAATCCACATTGTCATTTGGCACTGTCCAGATGTGTCCGACTCCAAATCTCAGCATTCCCCAATCAGGGCCCGTACACTTAAGTCTTCAAAAAGGTGCTTTAAAAGTGAAGTTTACTTATCTAGCCTTTCCCAGCAACAGAAAATGGTAGCAAACAAAACAGGGCAAGCAATTAGATATATATATATATTTGGTATTTATTTCCTACTTTGCAAACTCTTCTTGATTTTTAGGAGCGCAGTTTTAGAGAGAGAGAAAATGGTCCCAGGCTGAATTATTTTATTTTGCTTTTTTTTTTCGCAGAAAAAACCCTGCTGTTGGGAGCTGCAGATTTCCAAATGAGGAGAAGACACTTAGCAATCATATGAGGTCGATCAAATAAGTCTCTGCTGATCCGTTACCTGAGTCAAGAGTAGGTGATTTTTAAAAAATATATTTTTTCATTAATAATGAAGAACCATATTTTATTCATTATTTCACTAATTATTATTAATATTAGATGATGATAGTTATGTTGAAGATAGATGCATAGATAATAGAGAACAGATACGTATGATAAATAGAGTTGATAGATATAGATGATACATAAATGATAGATAATAGAGATGATATAGATAATAGATTAGGTAGATAGATTAGATAGATGGATGGATGGATAGATAGATAGGTAGGTAGATAGATAGATAGATAGATAGATAGATAGATAGATAGATAGATACGATGGATGGATGGATGGATGGAGGGATGGATGGATGGATGGATGGATGGAAGGAAGGAAGGAAGGATATAGGTATAGCTATATAAATATATTGTTTTTGTTTTGCAAAAGTTATTTTGAACTCAAAAACATGGTTCCATGGCACATTCGAGTATAATATCCTGCTAATTAAGATACGTATTATAAATGACTATTCAATACACTTGAGCAGAATAGTAAAATATTTATTTATTAAATTTATAAGGCTGCCATCTCACCTAGAGGTGACTCTAGCTGGCTTAGATCTAATTAAAAGCAAGATAAAATCTTAAAATATTACAAGTATAAGTGTTGGTATTAGTATTTATATTAGTATTAGTCTTATATTTATAATAGAAACATTAGAATATAATACTCCATTAACATTAAGGCATCAAGCAAGTTTTTGTTTTTGCTTTGCATTGGGAGGCTTCCACCCCCCCAACTTTCTTTTCAGCAAACTCATCTGTTCACTTCTGACTTGTGTGAACCTTGTCAAAAAAAATCCCAGCCAAGACTTCACGGACCCACGCGTAAGCGCCATATATTCCACCCATCATAAAGCCCCTGCTCTCCCGCGACAGACAGCAGGCTAATAAAACCCCACCGTTCAGTTATTCATGGACACCACCCTATCCAGGGCTAACTTGGGAATCCGCTCGATTGACTTCGCCCGGCTTCCCGAGGCTGGCAGGCTCCGTTCCACTTGAAAAACCTGCTGAGCTTTTAATAAAACTCTCGCAGCTGGAATGCAATCTCCAGTTCCTAATTAAAAGAGCAAACTGACTTTCCGAGAAGGGGGTCTCTCGTGGACGCAGCTCAAGAGCGAGAAATTTTGCTGGAGGGTGTTTAAAAAAAAGCACCCAGTTTTTGCTGGAGATTTTATTTTGCGTTCTTCTTTGGGAATTTGTTGCAGCTAATTCTCAACTTACGACCATAATTGAGCCCCAATTTTTTTTTGAGGGTTAAGTGAGCTTTGCCCCATTTTACAACCTCCCTTGCCACAGTTGTTAAGTGAATCACCACGATTATTAAGTTAGTAACAAGCTCTACAGAGAATCATTAAAACTGCCCAGAATATCATTGGGCTCCAGCTATCAGCCCTGGACAACATCTTCGCATGTCACTGTTTGAGGAAATCGCACAACATTCTCAGAGACTCTTCCCATCCTGCTCACAATCTTTGTAAACTGTGGCCTTCTGGCAGAAGATACAGAACAATTAAAACTCGGACCACACATTTTTCTGAACAGTTTTTATCCCAGAGCTATAATTGCACTTAACAATGAAAAGGACCATCATCGGTGAGCTATTGGACAGTATTACTTGATCTGTTGTGTGGATGCTTGTGTGTTTTTAGGGGGAAGGGAATTTTGGCGGTGGAGGGGGATTTGGGGATTGTCATGTGTGTGCGTGCGTGTTGGGTCTGGTCTCTGGGTGTTATGTGAATTTCGTTGTATGTGTATACTGTGTATATATATATGTACAATGACAATGAAGAATTCAATTCAGTTAAATGAATCTGGCTTCCCAATTGACTTTGCTGGTAAGATGGTTATAAAAGGGGAATCACATGACCCTGGGATATTGCAACCGTCATAAATACGTGCCAGTTGCCAAGCATCCAAACTTTGATCACGTGCTGCAATGGTTGTGTGAAAAATGGTCATAAGTCACTTTTTTCAGTGCCATAGTAACTGGTCATTAAATGAAAGGTTGCAGGTTGAGATGTCTCTCCCACCATCTCCTCCCAAAAACCTGGAAAGCCTTGTTATGCCCTCCTTGGAGACCCCATACCACTGTGGGCCAGGCCTTTGAGTAGATTGTCCTCCAGCACTGCACAGCTGAACAGAACAGGTTAAAAGAATTGGAAGGGCTAATTTTGCTAATTTTGCTCACTGCCAGCAGTTTGATCCTGACTGGCTCAAAGTTGACTCAGCCTTCCATCCTTCCAAGGTTGGTAAAATGAGGACTCAGATTGTTGGGGACAAGAGGCTGACTCTGTAAACCGCTTAGAGAGGGCTGGAAAAGCACTGGGAAGTGAGATATAAATGCTATTGCAATTGCCCTTCCTCCTTCTGTCCCTCCTTCCCTCCCAGTGGTTAGAATGCAGTACTGCAGGCTAATTTTGCTCTGTAAAACTGCTGTAAACCGCTTAGAGAGGGCTGGAAAGCACTGTGAAGCGCTATATAAGTCTAAGGGCTATTGCTAATGCCCTTCCTTCCTTCCTTCCTTCCTTCCTTCCTTCCTTCCTTCCTTCCTTCCTTCCTTCTCTCCCTCCCTCCCTCCCTCCCTCCCTCTCTCTCTCTGGTTAGAATGCTGTACTGCAGACTAACTCTGCCCACTGCCAGCAGTTCAATCCTGACCAGCTCAAAGTTGACTCAGCCTTCCATCCTTCCGAGGTCGATCAAATGAAGAGCCAGATTGTTGGGGGCAAGAGGCTGACTCTGTAAACTGCTTAGAGACATTGTGAAGAGGGATATAAGTCTAAGTGCTATTGCTATCTAGTCTACCACCACCCTCCCAAGCAGGAGACCCTACACCATTTCTGACAGATGGCAATCCAGTCTCTTCTTGAAAGCTTCCAGTGACGAAGCTCCCACAACTTCTGAAGGCAGCTTCTATTCCATGAGTTGATTGCTCTCGCAGTCAGAAAATTGAGCCGGATTTGCACCAGGCTCAAATACAATTGGATAATTTGAAAATCAGCAAGCTTTGGAATCCAGGCTTTGGGTTTTAGGGTGTTGTGTGAACTGGCCTTTATGATAAGCTTAAAGGACTTGAGCGAAGGAACCAATATGTTAGGCTTTCCATGGGCGCAAAGGCTTCTCCTGGTTCATAAATTACGCCCGTTGTGGGGATTTGTCCAAATAAGCCCACTGTGAACTCACCAAACGGATGGGTTGCATTGACCACCAGGGGGCACCAAACGATCAGTTTTATCCTTCCTGGGAATCATAGCCAAATGTTATACAGGTTGTCCTTGACTTGCAACCACAATTGAACACATTTCTGTTGTTAAGTGAAACATTAGTCAAATGAGTTTTGCCCCTTTTATGACCTTTCTTGTCACATTTCTTAAGTGAATCACTGCAGTGGATAAGTTAGCAGCCCAGTGGGTAAGTGAATCTGGCTTTGTTTGTCAGAAGGCATATTTCTGATTTTTTTACTTTTATCTCAGGCACGAAGCTGATGTTACGACTACATTTCCATCAACGGTGTGCTCAAATTCCTTATGCGGTATTTTTTCCTCCCAGATAACAGCAGCTTCTGCCTACCCCAATCCTTCCATTTCCCCGCCCCCCTGTTCACATTGCATAAAATTGAAATTCCTCCAGAATGGGAAAAATCGAAGCCTCAGCTTGGCTCCCTTTTTAGCGCGAGTTCATTTATTTTTAATTAATCTTTTAATTAGCACTTAAATGCTCTTTACAGCTGTATTCATAAATATTTTAGCCTAGTTTATATGGCATATATATGTCTCATGAAAATATTTAACAAAATGCCACCTAGGCCAAGTGCAGAAAGACTTAAACTGCTTTTTTGGATCAATTACAGGTGGAAAAATTTTGAGCCATGCAATTAAGGATATCAATGACGGATTCTCTTCTTCTTGGTTTCTCATCTCCTCCGTGCCGTTTTAGCACCGAGGCCTCTTTGAGCTCACCGTTATTTCCAAAGGAGAGTTAGAGCAGCATTTTCGCTCTAATTGAAATACCAATTTAAAAAGCAACAGGAAACACAGGCTGATGGGCAAATTTAGCTCCACAGGGAAGGAAAAGCCATTTTTAGCATATCCCTAAAGATTTTTTTGCTGTTGTTGTCGATTGTGGTGACATCACCCCCACTGAACAAAAGTAAAGTCTCTGTGAAATACAGGTGATCCTCAACTTACCAACCGTTCATGTAGTGACCGTTCGAAGCTTCAACGGCACTGAAAAAAGTGACTGATGACTGTTCTTCAAACTTACAACACTAGCAGCATCCCCTGTGTTTTACATTGGGATGCTTGACAGCTGATTCAAACTTACGACGGTCGCCAAGTCCCAAGGTCATGTGATCCCCTTTTGCAACCTTCTGACCAGCAAAACCAATGGGGAAACCAGAGTCACTTAACGACCAGGTTACTAACTTATCAACTGCAGTGATTCACTTAACAACAAGAAAAATCGTAAAATGGGTCAGAACTCACTTAACAAGTGCCTCACTTAACAACAGAAATGTGGAGCTCAGTTGTGGTCATCAATCAAGGACTACCTGTCATTAACAATAAAAATGTAGGGTTTTTAAAAAGGAAACATGGTTTTATAACATTTTGAAGTCAAATTGTATAAACGAGTGTTTCTTTGACCTTCCTCACTATAAAGCACAGATCAGAAAACACTGGACTACAGTTCCCAATATCCCCAGCCCACTGCTATAGTGCTGAGTGCATTCCCTTCTTTAATGGACTTCCTTGGGGAAAAAAACCCTTCTTACATTACTCTTTGGACAGTATTGATTTGATTTAATCTAGGGAAAAGAAGGACTAGGAGAGACATAATAGCAGTGTTCCAATATTTGAGGGGCTCCTATAAAGAGGAGGGAGGCCAACCTATTCTCTGAAGTACCTAAAGGCAGGACAAGAATTAACTAGTAATTAGGAAACTAATCAAGGAGAGAAGCAACCTAGAACTAAGGAGAAATAGTCTGATCGTGAGAACAATCAACCAGTGGAACGACTTGCCTCCAGAAGTTGTGGGCGCTGCATCACTGGAGGTTTTTGAGAAGAGATCGGACAACCATTTGTCTGAAATTATTATTATTATTATTATTTATTAGACTTGTATGCCATCCTTCTCCCTAAGGATTGAGGGCGGCAAACATATAAAAAGAGAATACATTTACAATAAAAAATTAAACAACTGCAAGTCTATAAATTACTAAAAAAATAGATTAAAACAATTAAAACTACAACGATAAAACAATGCAATTAAAACGACCCACCCCCGGGTCAATCCAGGCCGGCCTGCTGAAACAGCCAAAGTCTTCAGGTCTCGACGAAAGGAGCGGAGATCAGGGGCCAAACGAAGATCCGCCGGGAGCTGATTCCATAGGCGGGCGCTCCCACAGAAAAGGCCCTAGCCCTGGGGACCGCCAGCCGACAATGCCTGACCGACGGTATTCCCAGGAGGCCCTGCCTGAGGGAGCGCACGGGGCAATCGGAATGTGATGCTGGCAGGAGGCGTTCCCGCAAGTACCCTGGACCCAAGCCATTTAGGGCTTTGTAAGTTGTTACTAACACCTTGAAGGAGACCCGGAAGGCAACCGGCAACCAGTGCAAGTCGCGCAGGAGGGGTGTAACATGGGAGTATCGGGACACCTCCATCACAGCCCGCGTGGCCGCATTCTGCACCAGCTGCAACCTCCGAGTAATCTGCAAGGGCAGCCCCATGTAGAGAGCGTTGCAGTAGTCGATTCTGGAAGTGACAAGCGCATGAGTGACCGTTCGAAGGGCATCTCGGTTCAGGTAAGGGCGCAGCTGGCGAACCAGCCGAACCTGGGCAAAAGCGCCCCTGGCCACAGCTCCCACTTGCTCCTCCAGATTGAGCTGTGCATCCAGGAGGACGCCCAGATTCCTCGCCCTATCCACGGGGTAACACCTCCCCCATGACCAAGGATGGCACATCCACTGGAAACCGAGATGCCGGTAAGAACAGCCACTCAGTCTTAGCCGGATTGAGCTGGAGCCTGTTATTCCCCATCCAGACCTGCACCGCCTCCAGGCACGGGGACATCACAGAGAGAGCATCACTGATCTGGTCTGGGGTGGAGATATAAAGCTGGGTATCATCTGCATATTGATGATACCTCACCCCAAAAACCCCGGATGATCTCATCCAGCGGTTTCATGTAGATATTAAACAGGAGAGGTGAGATACGGTTTCCTGCTTGAGCAAGGGGTAGGACTAGAAGACCTCCAAGGTCCCTTCCAGCTCTGTTATTCTGATTTGCAACCTCCAAACGTTTCGGTACACGCAGCCCCATATCTCTCTGGTGCAACAGAACCGCAGCTAAAGGTGGTTGCAAACTTTGCAATCTGCTTGATGGGCGTGGAATTGGCTGCAACTCAAAACAGGTCTCTTTAGTTTTTGAAAAAGCTGACATCCCACCCCAAAGCTGCCCTTGTTTTCAGAGCAAGACACCTTCAAAAATTAAGCAATGTGTTGTTGTTGTTGTTTAAAAAAAAAAAAAACCTTGCAGGAAAAAAAAAAGAGGTTCCAGCAGTCAGGAATGTTTTAAAAGCTTTATTTGTAATTTTCCTTTTTTTTTTTTGCTTCTATCTTCCGGTTTGCAAACCCCTTTCCTCATTTCACAATGACCGGAAAGATTGTGTTGTTGTTTTTTTTTGCTGAGCTGAACAACCAACTCTCCTTCCCCTGCTGGGCCTGGCTCTTTTGCAGACCCTCCCCCTTCAAAAGCTGCAAAAGAAGCTTTTTCTCACGCTAGGAAGGGAAGGAAGCACAGGAGAAATACGAAGGAAAGGGGGGTGGTGAATTTAAAAATATATATATACCGAGGGGAGCGGGGGGCTAGGAAGGTGAGGGGTCCTTCCTAACACATACCCCCCCTCGGTGACACGTTGGGGGCTTGGCCGAGATAGAGAACTGTGTTGCAGCCGAGGCCCCCCAGTTGCTGGGGGTAACAGGGCAGGAGGACAGAGGGTGGTGGGCGCTCATTCCCGAGGCTCATCAGGGGCAGGGATCTTTTGACGGGTGGGCTCGACCCCCCAGATCTCGCGGGCGTACTGGGCAATGGTGCGGTCGCTCGAGAACTTTCCGGAAGTCCCAATGTTCCGGATCACCTTCTTTGTCCACTCCTTGGTGTTCTGCGGAAGGCCAGCAACAGAAGAATTGAGAGAAGGAAGGAAAACAGTTTTCCTCTATTTTAAAATACATTTTTATTAGAAGTTTTAAAAGAGCATAAAATCTAACACACACTAAGAGAGAGAGAGAGGGAAAGAAAGAAAAGAAGATAAGGAAGGAAGGCAACTGAGAGAATGAAGGAGAAGAAAGAGAAAGAAAGGAAAGAAAGAAAGGAGGAAAGAAGGGAGGAAGATGAGGGAAGGAAGGAGAGAGAGAAGAGAAAAGAAGGAAAGGAAAGGAAAACTTCTATTTCCATTGTAGCAAATATAGGTACCATCGTGACTTATGACTGTGTTGGGCAGGATTCATCACAATCGTAAGTTACATCACAAACAATGAAAACTATTAACACCATTAAAAATCATCTTTGACGAGGATGTAATCAATTTACTAAAAAATATGGCCCTTCATCCAATGCACTTATTACAGATTTGCACTTGTGGTCTCTTCAGAAATGTAAAAATGCTGCTTCGTAATAAGCAGGCATATACAATGGAATGAAGGCTTTTGCTAAAGCTCATTGGGTTGTGTCCCAAAAATTGTAAGCTGCCCTGAGTCTCCGGAGAAGGGCGGCATATAAATGTAATTAAAAAAAAAATGGGTCTCACAGTTTTAAAGAAAATGTTAAAATGATGGATAAAAGACTGAAAAATGGAGGAAGAAGATTTTTCATCCTTACATTTTAGCATCCATACGCCTCTTTGTTAGACTAGACATTCCCAGTTCCTGCAACCGTTAACAAAATGTTTTAGCCTCCAGCCCCCTTTATCTTTTAGTGCTCTTCTCTGAACTTTCCAGAATATTTTCTCAGCTTCTTTTTCGTGTCATGGTGACGAGAACTGGATGCAAAATTTAATTTTCATTAACTGGATTCACTGAATGCAAAATTTAACAAAATTACACTTCTGTCTACTAGGCTTAGCTAGATAGTAGTTAATATGACTTACCGGTCTTTCTGACGTCCCTTGATTGAAATCGGCACTAATCCTGCAATTTGGCAAAGATAGGGCCCCCTCCAGAGCAAACTCACCTTATAAAGGGCGCTGACCTTTTCTTGACATTTAATGTAAGCTTCGTAGTCGGCAAAAACTTTAAACCTGCACCAAGAAAAAGGGTGATTACTGGAAAGCCCAGTGTGATGACCCGGGGCGTGGCACAAAAGCAACAAAGTCACAAAAATAGGTAAAGTCCTTTTAATACCTCCAACTTGGCCCCCAATGTCCAGTTATCATCGGCTGGAGAAAAAACTCTCCCAAGAACAGTCTTTAAAGGGAAGAAATTCCATCCAAACCCAAAGTACATATAAATTATAAATAAAAACCAACACAAACCAGCTGCAGCAATTTACGAGACAGGGCAGGATAAGGAATTGCAGACTTCCAAAAGATAATGAAGCACACACAGTTGGGAGGACGCCAGAACACAGATAAGACTTGACAAACCAAAATAATTCACGCTTTGCTTCTAGCAAGGAGCTGTGTGCAAACACCCTTTTTATTCTGTTTTCCCAGCTGCAGCTAATTAAGGGAATCAAGGCCTTTTTCTCCCCATAACCCACGTTGCTCCCTTCTCCGTTCCTCCCTGCATGCCCTAGGATGAAGAGGGGGTGGATCTGAGTCTTCCTCTGAATGCCCAGCCAGACTGTGCCCTTCTCCAGTTTCCTCCACAGCGACTGGACCCACACTCCCACTCCCTGTCAGCTGTTCCACCTCTCCCTCGGAATCAGATTCCAACAGGGGCATGACACCCAGCTTTCTCATTAAGAAGTTGGGGGCAGGAGTGAGACCTTTAAGGTCATCCAATCCAACCCCTTGATCCGGATTAAAGCACCCCTGATTGATGGCTGTCTAGCCTCTACCTCTGTGTTTCTCAACCTTAACAACTTTTAAGACAAGTGGACTTCAACTCCCAGAATTCCCCAGCCAGAGCTGAAGTCCAGTTGTCTTAAAGTTGCTAAGGGTGAGAAACCCAGAGCTAGCTCATTGTCCACTGTCAATTTCGTTGCTGTTGTTTCTAATATTTGGAGTAAACCTGCACGTGAAAAATTTCAGCCTGCTGTTTTATCTCTTGCATGGATGAAGATGGAAGAAGGCCTTTGATTCCCAGCAAAATTTAAGAAAGCGGGGAGAAAATTCTCATGATTTGAAAAGGTAGCTTCGCTTTAAGCTGCCCCCTGCTGGACACCCAGCCCAACGGCAGAAAAGAGTATATAACTATCATGCAAACATAATAAATATGAATATTCAATGAACATTTATTTACAAAATATAAATATAACAGTAATATGTTTATATTTTGTAAATAAATCTTTATTTACAAAATATGAAAACATACATATTTATTATATGAATATACATGTAATAAATGTTTAGCATATAATATATATTCATTACATACTTCTATATAGAATGGCAACCATTTATTGTGGTAATATATTTTATACTATATTTTAACTATATATACTATATTTTAACTTTTGTTGTATTTTTTGGTTAATTTTTTAAGCACATGGTTTTTGATAATGCATGTATCATTTTCTTTTTTCCTTTTGGGTTTTTTTTCTTTTATCTGTTATTAACAGAATAACACAACAGAATAACAGAGTTGGAGGTATTCTAGCCCAAACCCTTGCTCAGGCAGGCAGGAGACTCTATACCAAATGGCTGCCCAATCTCTTCTTTTTTCAAAAGCAATAACATATTAAAACAAAAAGTTTTTAGAAATGCTGCTTTAAAGTCATAAGGGAAAGGAACATGCCCTGGGTTTGCTCTCACCGGTCGTGGTACATGAGCATGTTAACGATATCCTTAAAGAGATCCGGCTGCTTGGGTGAGAAGAACCCGTTGCTCAGCTGGTCCATGGCTTGCTTCAGTTCGGGGATGTGGTCATAATAATCCTTGGCGCAGTAGCTGTGGGGAAAAACAGGGTTTATTTAGTCCAAAATAATTGTCCTGCACACTTGGGCAGCTTTAGGGGTGCTGCCCCTCCTTAGCCTCCCTTTACAAATTAAACCAGAGGGGGAAAAAACTTTTTAAAAAACAGGCCCATTTTACCAGCTCTTTTGGGGAAAAAAACCAATCTGATCCCTCAGTGTTTTTCAGTGTTTAGGATGGCAGCTCCCATCATCCTCTCACAGGTATGGACTGCTGGGAATGATGAAAGCTGCAATCACTTTTGCTGGCAAACCTGATTCGGTTGTATATTTCACAACAGCTTTTGAAGTTTATGAGGATCAAGGGCTGCGTGTTCTTGGAACTGATTCCCTTCGGAGGGCAGCCGGGAGTGAACGTTGAGTAAATGGCACTCAGCTTTTTCTAATGTGCTGGGCACGTTTTAAGGCAGGGGGTCTCCAACCTTGGAGATTTAAGACTTGTGGACTTCAACTCCCAGAATCCCCCAGCCAGCCATGAGTCTTCCAACAAGCACAGTCAATGGGGGAAGCCAGATGCACTTCATAACTGCTCAACAGCCACAGTGATTCACTTAAGATCAGTGGCAAAACAGGTTGTAAAATTGGGTGCAACTCATTTAACAACACCCTTGCTTAGCAGTGGAAATTCTGGTCCCAATTGTGGTCATCAGTCAAGGACTACTTATATCTAGGCTGGAAACTCCACAAAATGCACTATGTCCATGTCCTAATGCTGTCTTGTGAGCCCCTTAATATCTTTTTATGCTTTATAATGTGTTTATTAGTGTTGCGTATCAGTGATTGCATGACGTTTGTAGAAGCCATAGGCTAAATAAATAAACAAAATATCCTGGTGCCTATTTTAGCCTTGCCCAGCAAGTTAAGACTCATAAAATCCTAAGGCTGGAAGGGACCCTTAGAGGTCTTCTAGCCCAACCCCCTGCTCAGCCTTCACCTGCCCTGAGCCCCCTCTGGCACGTACCCTTTCTTGTCCATCTCTTCCACGTCCTCCACGCGCATGCCAAAAATGAACAGGTTTTGCTCGCCAGCTTCCTCTGCCATCTCCACATTGGCGCCATCCATGGTGCCAATGGTCAGAGCCCCGTTCAGCATAAACTTCATGTTCCCGGTTCCTGAAGCTTCGGTGCCGGCTGTTGAGATCTGCTCAGAAAGATCAGCTGCAGGGATCACTGCACGAGAAAAGAAGACCCGGTGTAAATCAGATCTTGGGAGTCCGGCTGGAGCATCTAGGAAGTACCCCAAAGGTGCTTTTTTTTAAAGGCAATTGGACTTTGTTTTTCCTTAAAGACTTTTCACTTCACATCCAAGAAGCTTCTTCAGTTCTGATTGAATGGTGAAGGATGGCAGGGTTTATATTCCTTGCAGTCCTCTGGTTGTTAGTTCTCATTTTGAGAGTCGTTGAGGCCACTTGGAGATGTATCTGTGCCCTCCGGGTCACCTAATAATGCAAATGGGTGTGGAATCTCCTTGGAACTGCTGAAGGGACTGTGTTGTAAACACACTGAACACATGAAAGAGCCTTGGTGGTGCAGGCTGTTAAACACCTAGCACTTAGTTCCAGCTGCCTGTAATTAGTGCAGGCTTGAATCCCACCAGGCTCAAGGTTGACTCAGCCTTCCATCCTCTCGGGGTAGGTAAACTGAGGACCCAAGATTGTTGGGGGCAATAAGCTGACTTTGTAAAATGCCACTTAGTAATAAGCAGGCATATACAATGGAATGAAGGCTATTGCTGAGAGCATTGGGTTGCGCTCCAAAAATTGTAAGCCACCCTGAGTCTCCGGAGAAGGGCGGCATATAAATATGAATTTAAAAACAAAACAAAACACAGAAATACACTGAAATTCAGCAGTTCCAAGGAAGTTCCACCCCCATTTGCACTCTTCAGGTGATCCTGAGTGCACAGATAAACCTCCAAGTGGCCTCAACGACTCTCAAAATGAGAACTTACAACCAGACGACTGGTTTAACACTGTATGGTGTAAAGAAGCATTCCTTGAAAATCCATGCCAGGAGATCCCAGCCAAAGGCAGGTCCAGCAAGCGAGACGTACCCTTTTCAGCCAGGGAGACTCGGTAGTTTTCCAAGAAGATCACCTTCAGCCGGTCACCAATTACGGGATCGTGGTTGACGATGTCTCCGATGGCGGTAACAAGCTTGATGATCATTTTGGCCATGTGGTAGCCAGGAGCCGCCTGCAGGGATAAGAAGGGGCTTCAGCCTCCCTTTAGGGATCCCCATCCATCCGGAAGAGAAACCCCTGTTCTTCCTACTAAGAGTTTGCAAGGAAATGCCAGGGCATCTCTAGGTAAAAGGGCATGCAGGTGATCAGAGCAGCCTGACAAAACCCAATCCAAAATGCTATATTTAAGTCATCCTTTTCTTCAAAAAAAAATGTTCTAATATATTTTACAAGAAGTAATGGCTGGAAGGTCATTAAAGAGAGATCTAAGCTAGAACTACGGAGAAATTTCCCAACCAAGGGCCTTGGTGGTGCAGGCTGTTAAACGCCTAGCACTTAGTTCCAGCTGCCTGTACTTAGTGCAGGCTCAAATCCCACCAGGCTCAAGGTTGACTCAGCCTTCCATCCTCTCAGGGTAGGTAAATTGAGGACCCAAGATTGTTGGGGGCAATAAGCTGACTTTGTAAAAATGCCGCTTAGTAATAAGCAGGCATATACAATGGAATGAAGGCTATTGCTGAGCACATTGGGTTGTATCCCCAAAATTGTAAGCTGCCCTGAGTCTCCGGAGAAGGGCAGGATATAAATATGAATTAAAAAAAACAAAACCGTGAGAATGACATCACTGGAGGTTTTTAAGAAGAGACTGGACAGCCACTTATCCGGAATAGTATAGGGTTCTCCTGCTTGGGCAGGGGATTGAACTAGAAGACCTCCCAGGTCTCCAAGCCCTATGATTCTATGATTTGAAAGCTAGCAGATGCCAAGAGTCCCAGCAGATATTTGCTCCGTATCCCCTCATCACATCTCTGCCTCGAATATCCCAACTCCCATCTTCCCCAACCCTGCCCTCTGCTTTCCATTCTCACCTTGCCTCCAATCATGACCGTCCGTGGCACAAAGTGCTTGTTAGGTTCTCTCTTGATTCCTGGGGAGGGAGGGTGGAAGGACAGCCCACAGTCAGAAGAGAGGCAAAAACCAGCTTCTCTTTTGGTTTCCCTGAAAATCCTTTCAAAGGCAGGATTCGCACAACCAACTTAGCCAGAAGTCCTGCATTCTTCCCGCACTCCGGCTTCATGCAACACACAGAACCATGAACTCATTACTTTGCTACTTCTGAGAAGTAGCGGTTTGATGCCATGAGGAAGGGTGCTGGCTAGAAACTGGGTGAGGGTGAGTTCTAGTTCTCCCTTAGACATGAAAGCCAGCTGAGACAGTATCTCTCCATCCCTGTTTTGTGGTGGGAAAAGAAGGGGGGCGGCTTAAATGGGACCAGATAAAATCAAGGTGGGATATAGATTTGACAATAATGAAATAATCAATTAACCAGCCTTAGCTGAGCTGGCACAATTCGTTAGGCACAAAATAATTTGCAACACTGAAAGGAGCTGAGCTTATAATGTGCACTTGGTTATTTGGGGATGGATGGATAGAGAGAGAGGAAGAGAAGAGAGAGAGGAAGAGAGAAAAAGAAGGATGGAAGGAAGGAAGGAAGGAGAGAAAAGAGGAGAAAAAGGGAGGAGAAAAAGAAGAGGGAAGGCAGGAGGAAGGAAAAGGAAGGAAGTTTCTGAATTTCGCTTGGAGAATGCCAAACCAAGGATGGGGGAGAATCCCAAAGAAAAGGGGGTTCATCATTCTCCCCATATCTGGCTGCCCCACAGACGCAGCTGGAGGCCGGCACTCACGGTTGTAAAGGGTGATGACATGCAGGCAATTGAGCAGCTGCCTCTTGTACTCGTGGATCCGCTTCACCTGCACGTCGAAGAGGGAGTTGGGATTGATCTTGACCTTGTATTCCTTCTCCAGGTAGGCGGAAAACTTCAACTTGTTCTCCTAAAACCGGGTTTTGGGGGCGGAGGAGGGAAATTAAGCAGAATTAAGATGAAAAAGCAATGCAGTCTGCCCCCTCCGCAGAAGCTCTGATTGAAGCTTTGACTAGTAATTAAGGAAGAGGGGCTGAAATATTTTCCAGGTCCAGAGAAGGAAGGTAACATTTGGAAGCTACTTGGGGCAGACACCTGTCTAATTCATGGGAGTATTGGGGACAGGCAGCACAAATAGACTTACAAGATTCTGATGTTCAGAGTTTTAGCTTTGCTGTACAATTCTCTGCTCCGATCGGAGCCAACACCTTTTTTTTAATATTTATCCCATGCTGGACTCCACTGCATTGTACTGAATTGTAATTCAGCCTTCTTTGCAAAGAAGGAGAAGCTGTGGTGTGTGTGGAGGGGGAGCCAGGAAAACAGCCCCAACAGTATACAGGTAGTCCTCGACTTAACAGCAGTTTGTTTAGTGACCGTTTGAAGTTACAAAGCACTGAAAAAAGTGACTTATGATTGTTTTTCACACTTAACAATCATTTCAGCATCCTTGTGGTCACGTGATAAAAATTCAGACACTTGGCAACTGACTCATATTTATGACGGTCGCAATGTCCCATGGTCCCATGATCCCCTTTTGCGACCTTCTGACAAGCAGAATCAACGGGGAATCCAGATTCACTTAACAACTGTGTTGCTAATTTAAATAAGTGATTCACTTAACGAAGGTGTCCAGAAAAGTCATAAAATGCAACAAAACTCACTCAACAAGTTTCTCGCTTAGCAACCTCAATTTTGGGGCTCCATTGTGGTTGTAAGCCGAGGACTCCCTGTATTTGGGCCCAGCCTGGCCAAAATCGCCTCCCCATCCTCCTCACCTGTTTGACTTTGGCCACATCCCGGATAAAACCTTCGTCATCCACAAAATTGAGAAGTTTCCTCAGCTGATCCAGATCAGCGATATAGTCTTCTCCAATGCGCTAGTGAGGAAGTTACAGAAAGCAAAGTTAGCATTGTGGCCGAGGGGTTTCATCCAGGTCTTTAATGGCAGGAGTCTCCCTGGTCCACAGCATGCCAGGAACCTGTCCGCACAAACAAGCAAAGTTCCATCTGTGGGATGCAGGCAGCCCACGAAACCACATCCCCTCCGGTACACGGAACATCCATGGAGCCTGGTGCCCAAAAAGTTGGGTTGCCTCTATTCAGTGGGATCCAGCCCCCAAAGGCCCCAATTTTTTTTTTAAATTAGATTTATATGCCGCCCTTCTCTGAAGACTCAGGGCGGCTTACAATTTCTGGGACACAACCCAATGCGCACAGGAATAGCCTTCATTCCATTGTATATGCCTGCTTATTACTAAGCGGCATTTTTACAAAGTCAGCTTATTGCTCCCAACAATCTTGGTCCTCAATTTACCTACCCCGAGAGGATGGAAGGCTGAGTCAACCTTGAGCCTGGTGGGATTCGAGCCTGCAATAATTGCAGGCAGCTGGAACTTAAGTGCTAGGCATTTAGCAGCCTGCACCACCAAGGCCCTTTTTAACCACATTCTACCTGAAAAAACCTTACTTATTTTTAAATCAGCGGAATGGCGCCCATTAAATGGCTCGTGCAAGATGCTGTCGCCGGGGCAGGGAGTTATTTTATTATATTAATTTATATGACTCTTCTTTTATTAGTTTTATTGTTTTTACATGAGATTTTATATTCTGTAAGCTGCCTTGAGTTGCCATGTGTGAATAGGTGGCAATATAAAGTCTGTCTGTCTGTCTATCTATCTATTTATATCTATATCTATCTATCTATCATCTATCGATCTCTATATCTATATCTATCGATCTATTATCTATCGATCTATCTATATCTATCTATCTATCTATCTATCTATCTATCTAAGTCTCTCTCTCTCTCTCTCTCTCCATCTGAGCATTTTAAAAAAAATGAAAATCCCCTCATCACTCCTGCAGGAATATTTCAGCTTCTACATACGATTCCTTTCCCTGCAGACAGTCAGAGATCAAACCCACCGACTAAAAATGCCTCTAAGCATGGGCAGAGTGGTTTTCTCCCCTACCACGCAAGACTAAAACTGTCCTTTTGGGAAACAAAAGGAATCAGGAGTCCCACTGCATGGATTCAGTGAGAACAATCAACCAGTGGAACAGAAGTTGCCTCAAGAAGTTGTGGGCACTCCATCCCTGGAGGTTTTCAAGAATAGACTGGGCAGCCATTTGTACAGAATGGTAGAAGGGCTCCTGCTTGAGCAGGGGGTTGGGCTAGAAGACCTCAAGGTCCCTTCCAACCCTGTTACGCTGTTAACTCTCCTTCTGTTAAAATATTTGGGAGTAGCTAAGCAGCAACCATTTGATGCAAATTTCAACAGTCAACAGAAGAGGCTTCATACCATCTGCTAAGCCATGCTTTTATAATCACTCTTCACCAAATAAACCACAATGGACTGGCTGAACTATAAACCATGATTGACATTCTATAATCAGCTGTTACACACAAGACCCTAACTCCAAATGCAACGAACTTGGCTTAGCATCTCAGCATCTTAAAAGAGTTTATACATTTAATTTGTTTTTTGATTTAAACAAAATCATTTAGTTAATCATTTGTTTTGATTTAAACCAAATCAAATTAATCTAATTCAACTTATTGTTGTTAACCGCCTGCCGTTTAGAGAAAGAAAAAAAAATAGGATGGGAAATTAATGGCCAGAACAGATATTTGGGGAAGGATATAGAAAATCTTTTGCAGATAAATACTTTAGCGGCTAAGATATTCATGTTTAACTCCTGCTTGATCCCAGGACACTCTGGGTAATTTTGGGCTAATCACTTTCTCTCAATCCAGCTGCCTGGACTTCAGCCACTTCAAGAAAAAGCAAGCTATAAATAAACAAATCAATATTAGGAAAAACTGCCAAAGGGAAAGGAAGTGGCTGTTTTCATGGATTTTTTTTAAAGGAAATCTATTAAAAACCAGAGCAGCAAATGGCTATTAAGGCAGGTCGTAAAAAAAAACAATGTATATTGATCCGTCCATCTTTACCCTCCATCACTTCCAGGCTAAAAACCTCCATAAATTTGCCAACAAAGAATATTTTGGGGATGAGCTAAGAATGGATCGCGGCAGAGATGGGGTTTCATTACAGGCTCACCTCAGCTATGACCTCAGCCAGCCCAGGGTTGCATAAAACCAGCCACCGACGGGGCGTGATGCCATTGGTTTTGTTCTGGAATTTGTGCGGTTCAAATTCGTAGAAATCTTTAAACCTGGGGGAAAGAGTGACAATAATAAGAGAGTTCAATGCAAGGCAGGGAGAACTCTTTCCATTTGGCAATGGGACAAGCAAAGGCGAAAAAAGAAGAAAAAATGAAAATTTCTTTCGGAAGAAGGCAAAGAATTACCCTTTATAGGAGCTGCATTTGGGTTTTATGCGTGTGTTAATGCAATTCACATTTTGCCAAATTTGACTTTGGTCTCGTCTGTACTCCAGGATCCTCCTCTTATCCTTAAATGAAGTCTTAATCAGAATCTTCATCTTAACCATAGTTAGCTAGGATCCTCATTGTAATCTTAATTAAAATCTTGCTTAGAATATTTTTCTTCAATTATAGTTAGCCAGGATCCTGATCTCAACCTTAATTAAAAACTTAATTAGGATTTTTGTCCTCAACAATAGTGTTAGCCATCTAACAGTTACGACCATTTTTTGCAAAAAATATATTGCAGTGATTCACTTAACTGTGGCAAGAAAAGTCGTAAAATGGGGCAAAATTCCCTTTAACAACTATCTTGCTTAGCAATACACATTTTAGGCTCAACTGTGGTCGTAAGTTGAGGACAACCTGTATTAACAGCAGCTGCACAGTCATGTGATCAAAATTCAGACGCTCGGCCTGTATTTGTGACAGTTGCCATGGAATCTGCAACCGTCACAAATACAGGCTGAGCGTCTGAATTTTGATCACATGACTGTGCAGCTGCTTTTAATACAGGTTGTCCTCAACTTACGACCACAGTTGAGGACAAGCAAAGCCCACGGGGAAGCCAAATTCACTTAATGACCATGTTACTAGCTCAACGACTGCAGTGATTCACTTAACAACTGTGTCGAGAAGGATAAAACTCAACAACTGTCTTGTTGAAGAATGGAAATTTTGGGCTCAGTTGGCCCTAAGTCAAGGTTGCATTCCAGGTTCAAGAGAAGAGAGCTAACAGCCAACAACCCTTTGGTTCTTCCTTTTGGTTGTATTTTTGTGGGCTGCACAACCCCTCTTTTGCACAAGAGAGTCCATTGTGCCTGGTTTTGACAAGGGTCCTGTTCTGATCTAGGCTTCCCCAAAAAGCACTAAGCAGATTCTTTGTCCCAGCAAAACCCCTTTTATTAAACGAAGGTGAATTTCTTGCATCTGCATTCAGCCAAATGCCTGGCAAACAGTCTTTCAAGGGACTAATTAGGAGCACAGGCCTGATAAGCCTGGAGAGCTGCCAAGTAAATATTTCCAAATGCAGTGCTGACAAGGAAGGGCTCAGCACACAGTCTCTGAGATGCACAGACAAATCTTCACACTGCTGCAATGAATGAATTGTTTCCTGCAAAAGCCCCCTCCCCTTTTGCTCCTGTTTTAATCCCTATGGGAGGGGCCATTCACCGTCCACCTGTGGCCTTACTCCCACGTTGACCCTTAGTTCGTAACTGTTCTTTTCTTTTGGCAGCTCTGTGCATGCACAGGCTGGGAACTGGCTCCAGCTGCTCCTCCACCTCACTGCTGTCCAAGCCTGAATGCAGCTGATGACTGCCAGCCTGCCCTGGCCCCATCTCTGCCTCTTCATGCAGAGCCCACCTCCGAGCCTTCCTCAGCCTCCAGGACTTGCCCAGGTTCCTCCCCAACCTCCTCACTACGGTCCGACTCTGCTGCCAGCTCTGCTCACCACCGGCGGGCCGCAACAGGTCCGGTTTGCTCTCCTCTTGTTTGTCCCTCACTGATTGTGGGAGAAATTCCCTCCTCCCGTCCCCTCAGCTCTGAGACTCCAGATACCTACACAGTGGCCTTCAGGATCTCGGAGTGGATCCAGGCGACTCCGTTGACCGCATGGGAGCCCACGATGCAGAGATGCGCCATGTTGATCCGTTTGACGCTTCCTTCCTCCACCATGGACATGCGGCGCAACCGGTCGAGGTCTCCCGGGAAGCTGGCGTAGACTTTCTGCAGAAGACGCCCCCAAAATAGGCTGTTAGGACACTCGTTGCAAACGATCAGATTCACGCACAGCCCCGGGGAAGCTTTGCACAACAGTGGAGTTAAGACTGTCATGGGAATGCAACCTTGATCCCTGGAAACAGCTGGAGAACACGAGGTCTCCTTGAGGGACCCAAAGAGATGCAGGAGAAGGAAGAGAACAGAAAACCAGCTGGAATGGAATAGCTGGGCAATGGGTTTGGTTGGCTGGCTGGGCCCTTAGAATAATAGAGTGGGGAGGCATCTTAGAGGTCTTCTAGTCCACCCCCTGCTGGAACAGGAGATCCTATAATGTTTGTTTCAGACAAATGGCTGTCCAACCTCTTCTTAAAAATATCTGAAGGAAGGCAAACTATTAATTGTTAGAAATGTTTCCTTAATTCTAGGTTGCTTCTCTCCTTGGCTAGTTTCCAACCATTGTTTTCTTATCTTGCTTTCTGGTGCTTTGGAAAATAAGTTGACCCCCTTTATGGCAGCCCCTCAAATATTGGAAGACCACCATCAAATCTCCCCTGGACATGCCCAATTCCTGCAACCATTCTTCATGTGTTTTAAGAGGCATGGTGGCAGTGATTAGAATACACTACTGCAGGCTACTTCTGCTGACTGCCGGCTACCAGCAGTTCGAGTCTCACCAGCTCAAGGTTGACTCAGCCTTCCATCCTTCTGAGGTGGGTAAAATGAGGGCCCAGATTGTTGGGGGGGGGCAAGAGGCTGACTCTGTAAACTGCTTACAGAGGGCTGGAAAGCACTTTGAAGTGGTATATAAGTCTAAGGGCTATTGCTATTTTCCTTCCTTCCTTCCTTCCTTCCTTCCTTCCTTCCTTCCTTCCTTCCTTCCTTCCTTCCTTCCTTCCTTCCTTCCTTCCTTCCTTTCCTTGTGGTTAGACTGCAGTATTGCAGGCTAACTCTGCCCACTGCCAGGAGTTCAATCCTGACCATCTCAAGGTTGACTCAGCCTTCTGTCCTTCTGAGGTGGGTAAAATGAGGAACCAGATTGTTGGGGACAAGAGGCTGACTCTGTAAACCGCTTAGAGAGGGCTGGAAAGCATTGTGAAGCAGGATATAAATCTGCTATTGGGGACAAGAGGCTGACTCTGCAAACCGCTTAGAGAGGGCTGGAAAGCATTGAGAAGCGGTATATAAGTCTAAGTGCTATTGTTACATGTTTTAGCCTCCAGTCCCCTAATAATCTTTGTAGCTCTTCTCTGTGCTCTTTCCAAAAGAGTCTCAACATCTATTTTTAGACCATGGCGACCAAAACTGAACACGATATTCCAAGCGTGGCCTTAGCAAGGTCGTCTAAAGTGGAACTAACACTTCATGTGATCTTGATCCTCTCCCTGCCCAGGAGCAGTCTACCTTGATCTATCTCGCTGCCCAAACCGAGACATTTGCCCCAAGATCTTCAAGAGAGGGCTGGAAAGCATTGAGAAGCCGTATATAAATCTAAGTGCGATTGTTACATGTTTTAGCCTCAGTCCCTAATAATCTTTGTAGCTCTTCTCTGTGCTCTTTCCAAAAGAGTCTCAACATCTATTTTTAGACCATGGCGACCAAAACTGAACACGATATTCCAAGCGTGGCCTTAGCAAGGCTGTCTAAAGTGGAACTAACACTTCATGTGATCTTGATCCTCTCCCTGCCCAGGAGCAGTCTACCTTGATCTATCTCGCTGCCGAACCAAGACATTTGCCCCAAAGATCTTTTCAGTAGGTGGGGGGGGTTGCACTCACGTCGAGGAAACGCTGGTTGATTTCGTAGATGATCTCCAAGTGACGGGGCAGGAGGGTCTCAAAGAGGTGGACGGGCCAGCGCTCCAGTGCCTCGGGCAGCACGGTGTGGTTGGTGTATGCACAGGTGCGACGGTGGTGACTCAGGCCTGCAATGCGGGGGTTTGTTCCAGAGGCGTAGCCAAGTTTTGGTTGTTCAGAGACTGAAGTTACCCCCAGAAAAACCCTAGGCAGGGGGTTGGACTAAATGATCTCCAAGGTCCCTTCCAACATTTATCTATGATGACTCTACGATTGATTCTTACATGTAGTCCTTTACTTACGACCATTTATTTAGTGGCTGCTTGAAATTGCTGAGAATGACTTACAAGCGGTCCTCACACCTATGACTGTTGCAGGATCCCATGATTAAAACTCAGGTATTTGGGAACTGGCAGGTATTGATGATGGTTGCAGGATCCCGGGGTCATGTGAATCCCCATTTGCAACCTTCCCAGCTTGCTTCCAACTAGCTAAGTCAATGGGAAAGCTGGCAGGGAGACTAGGAAACCACGATCGTATGACCTCTCACTTAAAGACCGTGATTTGCTTAGTGACTGTGGCAAAGAGGTCATAAAATGAGGTGTGATTACATGATGCCTCATTTATCACCATACTGCTTAAGAGTAAATTTTCCAGTTCCATTGTGGTCATCAATAGAGGACTCTCTTTATCATGGGCAATCTATTTGAAGATACTTCTGTTCTTAAAAGACAAGGAAGAAAATGGGATCCACTTTGGTCTAATGGTGAAGGCACCAGGCTAGAATGGTGAGTTCCAAGATCTTGCCTTGGCCATGAAAGGCAGCTGGGTGGCTTTGGGCCAATCACCAGGAGACGGTGAGTTCTAGTCCCGCCTTAGGTGTGAAAGGCAGCTGGGTGGCTTTGGGCCAATCACCAGGAGCGGTGAGTTCTAGTCCGCCTTAGGCGGAGAAGGGCAGCTGGGTGGCTTTGGGCCAATCACCAGGAGACGGTGAGTTCTAGTCCCGCCTTAGGCGTGAAAGGCAGCTGGGTGGCTTTGGGCCAATCACCAGGAGACGGTGAGTTCTAGTCCCGCCTTAGGCGTGAAAGGCAGCTGGGTGGCTTTGGGCCAATCACCAGGAGACGGTGAGTTCTAGTCCCGCCTTAGGCGTGAAAGGCAGCTGAGTGACTTTGGGCCAGCCCTCTCTCAGCCCAACCCAGCTCACAGGGTGGTTGTTACAGAAAAATAGGAGGAGGAAGGTATGTTGGATACGTTCACTGCCTTGAGTTATTTGTAAAAATAATCAAGGCAGGATTAAAATAAAATAAAAAAGACGCTGTGCAAAACGACAACAACCCAATTGTGGTGCGGTACAAAAGAGACAATTTGTGTTGTTTCCTCTTTTTTCTTTTTTTGCACTGTTTATATTTTCTCAGTCATTTCTTCGATGCTCATTTCGAAGCAATCTATTTTAATTTTTCCTTGGCTTCGCATGTCATTCCTTCCCTCGAGAGCCGTATTTCGGTTCGCTTGTTTGTTTGTTTGCAAAATTACAGGCTGTTACCTTCTCCCACTCCAGCTTCTCAATATCCACCAAAATCCTCATCAGCTCCGGGATGGCCAGCGAAGGATGCGTGTCATTGAGTTGAATGGCGACCTACAGTTGTCAAAACACAACAAAATGGAGGGAATGATGGGACTATGGTTTGTGCTGGCATAAGTCATTTCACCTGTCCTTATGCCCATTTTACAACTGAGAAGGCCGAGTCCCAAATTCCCCAATAAATCTAGAATAATTCCTGAAGGTTCTACCACCAATCTCCTCTCAACAAAAGAACACAAAGTAGCCCAAACTCTCCATCCAGCTGGGTGTGACCCACCTTGGACCCTCTAGGTCCAAGCTCCACGGCTGGCCAGAGACAAAAGATGGACATACAGCCAAGGAAGCAGAGAAATAATTCTTCTTGCTCCCAGAGAAGGGGGAGGAGAGGATAAACGGGACTTGAAAGCTCAAGAGGGGGCTGAATGTTGGTACCTTGTCTGGGAAAGCACGATGGGCAAAAGGACAGGATCATGCTGCGAACTTGGAGGATTTGAACCGGCGGATGATATCTTGCAGCGTGGCGGCCACCACAAAATACTCCTGCTTCAGGCGCAGCTCTTTGCCTTCGAAGAACTGCAGAGAGAAGAGCAGAGGTCAACCCACTGTCCAAAGCACCTGAAGGCAGGACAAGGAGCCGCGGGTGGAGGAAGGTCGTCTCTTGGAGGCGCTCCAAGGTGCTTTTTCTTTTCAAGAGGCAACTGGACTTCCTGGTTTTTCTCTGAAGACGTTTCGCTTCTCTATCCAAGGAGCTTCTTCCGCTCTTCTCTTCTGGGATGAGCAGCGAAGCGTCTTCAAAAGAAAAACCAGGAAGTCCAGTTACATCTTGAAAAAAAAAGCACCTATGGGACAATAGATGGAAACTATTCATGGAGAGAAATGTCCTGGAACTAAGGAGAAATTTCCTGACAGAACAATTAACCAGTGGAACAAGTTGCCACCAGAATTTGTGGGCTGGAGGTTTTTAAGAAGAGATTAGACAGCCATTTGTCTGGAAAAGTATACGGTTTCCTGCTTGAGCAGGGGGTTGGACTAGATGACCTCCAAGGTCCCTTCCAGCTCTGTTATTATTCTGTTAGAATGATGGCCAGAGGAGGATGCTCAGCTTTTTTTTTTTTAATTACATTTATATGCCGCCCTTCTCCGGAGACTCAGGGCAGCTTACATTTTTTTGGGATGCAACCCAGTGTGCTCAGCAATAGCCTTCATTCCATTGTATATGCCTGCTTATTACTAAGCAGCATTTTTACAAAATCAGCTTATTGCCCCCAACAATCTTGGGTCCTCAATTTACCTACCCCGAGAGGATGGAAGGCTGAGTCAACCTTGAGCCTGGTGGGATTTGAGCCTACAGCAGTTGTAGGCAGCTGGAACTTAAGTGCAGGCAATTAACAGCCTGAGCCACCAAGGCCCTTGCAGAGAAGTGACCCAATTGAGAGTAGGTAGTCCTCAACTTACAACCACAATTTCAGTTGTTAAACAATTCAATTGTTAAGCAAGTCACCATGTGGCCGGACCTGATTTGATGACCGTTTTACCCCAGCCGTTAAGTAAGTCAGACAATGGTTAAATGAATAACATGCTTGTTAAGCAAATCCCTTCCTGGTGAACTATGATCATGTGATGGCAATCGTCATGAATACAAGCTGGTTGCTTAAGTGCCTGACTTAGCATGATCATAAGGGTGGTTGCAACTTTGAGGACAGGCTGCAAGTCACCTTTTCTGACTGTCGTAACTTCAAACTGCCATCAAACAAATGTTCTCTTTCCTCCTACAATCGGATGACAAATGTTCTCTTTCCTTGTCATCCTCCTACAATCGGATGACCCCATCATTCCCAACCTTTTGGCCAAGGACCATGGGAGTTAGAATTTAGCAAATACTGGCTGGTGAATTCTGGGAGTCGAAGTTCGCGTGTCTTAAAGTTGCTGATATTGAGAAACGGTGATTTAAAGGTTCCGGGGAAAAAGACCCAGAAAAAGGTACTTACATTATCATTGGGATACAGAACACGGGAAATGTTTTCTGCCAAATTCCGGTCCAGCACAGCCTGAATATAGCCACCCACATTGACTGAAGAAGGGAAGATTTAAAAAAAAAAACAGAGAGAAAAGAATAAGTTAATATAATTTAATTAACCACAGGATGCTTCAAAATTAAAATTAAAAGATCATTAGGACTAGAAACAGGGCCTTCTTGGTGTTGGTGCCTCATCTGAAGCTAGTTTGGTTCATTAGCGTGTTTCTGAGTTTATCATGTCTATTTAAATCAGGGTTTCCCAAAGTTGGCAGGTTTAAAATGTATGGACTTCAACTCCCAGAATTCCCCAGCCAGTAAAGAATTCTGGGGGTTGAAGTCCACACATTTTAAACTGGCCGAGGTTGGGAAACCCTGATTTAAAATGCATTGGTTCTCTTGGGTCTTTGTACGATAAAACCTGGAACAAGGACCAACCCATACAGGCAGTCCTCAACAATTCATTTAGTGACTAGTCAAAGTTACAATGGCACTGAAAACAGTGACTTATCATCATTGTTCACATTTACGACCATTTCAGCATCTCCACGGCCACGTGATCAAAATTTGCACACTTGGTAACTGACTCATATTTATGACAGTTGCAGTATCCTAAGGTCTTGTGATCCCCTTTTGCGACCTTATAAGCGAAGTCATTGAGGAAGCCAGATTTCACTTAACAAGTATGTTAGTAACTTAATTAACATAGGGATTCACTTAACAACTATGGGCAAGAAAGGTCGTAAAATGGGGCAAAACTCACTTAAATGTTTCGCTTAGCAACAGAATTTTAGGTTCAGTTGTGGTCGTAAGTCGAGGACCACCTGTAGAAGGGACTTCATTCCACCAAGAACCCAGTCCACCTCCCCAAAGTTCCCAGGATTTGTTTGAATCTCAGGTTGTTGCTACTTACAATCCTTCAGGTTGAACTCGTTGGGAGCCCTGGCAGACCACAACCGCATAGTGTTGACTGTGTTGTTGCGATACCCAGGCACAGGTGTGTCATAGGGCAGGGCGAGCACCACCTGCATGGAAACAGGGATGGGGAGAGGAAAAAATAACCAAGATCAGGAGGACCCAGGCTGCACCTCGGCTCTGTCATCTATTGCAGACAGATGCACAGAGTCTAAAATCATAATGTTGGAAGGTCCTGGTCACCTCTTGAATGGACCACTGCAACGTGCTCTACCTGGGGCTGCCCTTGAAGAGTTAGATAGATAGAACAGGAGATAGATGATAGATAGATATAGACAGATAAATAGAATGAGAGGTAGAAAGATAAATAGAATGAGAGATAGATGATAGATATAGATAAATAAGTAGAATGATAGATATAGATAAATAGAACAAGACAGAATGATAGATAAATAGAACAATACGATAGAATGATAGATTGATGATAGATGATGATGATAGATGATTGATGATAGATTACAGATAGATAAAACAAGATAGAACGATAGAATTACAGGTAGGTAGGTAGGTAGATAGATAGATAGATAGATAGATAGATGGTAGATTTACTGATTGATGATAGATGATAGAGATAGATAGATTTAATAATAGATGAAGATAAGATAGATAGATGATTGATGATAGATAGATGATAGAACAATAGATAGATGATAGAGAGAGATATTGATGATAATAGATGATAGAGATAGATGGATTGGATGGTAGATGATTAGAGAGAGAGAGAGATTTTTAAGAAGTCTGCACTGCTATGAAGGCCACAGGACACGCTGAAACTTACAGGAAGAAACTCAGCCGCTGCCTTTTTGCCTGACTTTCGCTTTCTGATTAGATCACAGCCACCTTTTTCCTTCCCTCCCCTTCCCTCCATCACTGGTGAAGTAATTTTGGAATTAAAAGCCTGAGCAGGAACAACTGCCAAAGAAATAAAGTTGAGGCTCTGAGGTATTCATGGTGACCCAAACCCAATTTAAGTGTAGGAATATCATCACAGTTAAGCCGATCGGCCCCAATCTAATTTGTTGATTTCTTGGGGAAAATCCATTCCATTCGCTAAAGCGATTGGAAAAAAAGAACCTGCAAATTATTCAGTCTCCTCGGAAGGTATCCTGTTTGAACTGATCTGAACCAGAAAGGTGATTGATCCACTTTGCAAAATCAATTCAAGGTGCCTTTGAGAATTTTAAAGTGTTTAATATTAATACAGGAAATAATCCAGTTGCTTAGTGGCCATTTGAAGTTACAACAGACCCTCCTCTCAAAAGATAATGTAGTTTTTATGTTCTGATAGCCATCCCCACATACACAATCACACAATTATATTTGGGGGGCTCAGCAATCAGCCCACATTTATGGCCATTTACAGTAGATCATGATCACAATTTATGATTTATTTATTTTTTTGCATGAAACCCATTTATTTCTGGTTTCAGACAAAATGGGAGGCTTACCAAACAATGGGCCCACTTAACCATGGGTCGCTTAACCGTTGGACCACAAAAAAGGCTGTAAAATTAGTCACGGCTCACTCACCAACCATCTTGCTTAGCTGGGAAATTCTGATCCCGATTGGGATCTCACAGATAAGTCCTCGACTTACGACCACAATCAAGGCCAAAATTTTGGTGGCTAAGCAAGACGGTAAGAGAGTGTTGTCCCATTTTACGATCCTTCTGGCCACAGTCATTAAGTGAGTCACTGCAGTTGTTCAGTGAGTCACACGGTCATTAAGTGAATCTGGCTCCCCCATTGACTTGGCTCACCGGAAGGTCGCAAAAGGAGATCGCATGAGCCCGGGACGCTACGACCATCATAAACATGAACCGGTTGCCAAGAGTCCAAATTTTGATCATGTGACCGTGGGGATGCTCCAACGGTCGTAACTGTGAAGTCCTAAGACACTTTTTTCAGCACCGTTATAACTTTGAATGGTGACTAAATGAACGGGACTTCCTGTCCTGTAGGAACTCCAAACAGGAGCGAAAAGTCTTGTGTGAATGCAGCCAGAATGCCGGATAAGAGAAGAGATAGGTTGCATCCCTGGGAAGCTGTCATGCTGGGGGAGAAAACACAAGGACTTGCACGGACTCTCACCTGCGCATAGATCAAAAGCCGCTTACCTGCGTGTCAACCCACTTCGTTTCTCCCTCTCCGTGTTGCACGTGTCCGTAGAAGTGGACGGGGATCATGTACTCTGGACGGGCCTTCTCCCAGGGATTCCCATAACGCAGCCAGTCGTCGGCTTCCTCCACCTGCCAGCCTCCCAAGATCTTCTGGTTGAAAATGCCGAATTCGTAGCGGATCCCGTAGCCGTAAGCAGCCAAGCCGAGAGTCGCCATGGAGTCCAGGAAACAAGCTGGGGGGCGATGGTGAAACCCACAAGAGGACCAGTGACCAGAATGGAAAGAAGACTAAAGTGCATTTGTAAAGCAGGAGTGTCCTACTTCAACAACATTAAGACTTGTGGACTTCAACTCCCAGAATTCCCCAGCCAGCTTTGTTGGAGGCAGAAGGGTCCCCCAAAATTTGGATGAGCTAGTGCAGTGATGGCTAACCTTTTTGGGCTCCTGCGTCAAAAATGGTTGCACGCATTAGCGCGTGCGCACTCGTGTGCCAGCACCCAGAATGCAATGCACACACCTCCCACGCCCCCTGCGCATGCGCACACAATCCCACCACCACCACCCCTCCACCCCGTTACCTGCACTGCGCCTCACAGCTGATTTTTGAGGCCTTTTAGGCTGAATAATATGCCTGTTTCGTCACTTCCGGTATTACAGGAAGTGACAAGACAGGCCTATTAGGCCTGAAAAGCCCCGCAGAGGCTTTTTCCAAGCCTCTGGGAGGCCGAAAAAGACCTCCAACCAACCGAAAACAATCAGCTGTGAGGCACGCGCATGCGCAGTGAGGTAAGTTTGCCTGCGGCTTGCCTGCCGGCACAAATGGCTCTGTGTGCCATTTGTGGCATGCGTGCCATAGGTTCGCCATCACGGAGCTAGTGGTTACTCCTGAAGGGTCCTCTGAGATGGTTGGCCTTAAAATACAGAGCGGGATTGAAGGTGGAAAGGAGACCAACAGGAAATCTTCGAAGGCAGACAGGGTTAATCTCTTCCCTAGTAATGGCAAGCAAAAGTGTCCGTGAGACCAACTCAGGAGCTCCACTCAACTCAAGGGAGATTGCATTTTATTCTGAAGACATCTCTCTCGCTAGCTCTCACTGGGCTTCTGCCACACACACACACCGGCTGAATTTGCACAATATTCCCGCGTACAAAAACAGTCCGACAAAGCTCAACCGAATGAATACGCTGTGGAAATCAATCCCTAAGTGGGTTGTGAGAAACAGCCACTCTGTCTAGAAGACTCTCTAGATGGTCACCTCTATGCAATTCAGGGGGTGGACTAGATGACCTTCGGAGGTCCCATCCTAATGATGGTGAGGATTTTTGAGCAGGGGTGCCCTTGTCTGGGGCAAAAGGGGAAAAAAAACCCTCCTGCAGGAAGGATTTTAAAATCAGGGGAGATTGGGATGACCTTTTCCAACGAACCAATTGCTTTTATATATTTGTATCCTGCCTTTATCGTTTTTACAAATAACTCAATCTTATGCAAAGGCGGAAGTTTTCGGCAACTCATTGCTTGATCAACTGATGAAAACGTCGCCCCTGAATAAAATTCTTTAGCTGTAAACAGGGCTTCTCTTCTGCCAAAGGCAAGATCAAACAAGACCTTTGCAGGAACTTTGGCCTGTCCCGATCTGCCCCTCACTGATGCCCACCTGCCAGTCGCCCCAATCCTCCGTTGCCCAAGCCGGCATCCTCTTCAATCTCCTGCAGCTCTTCCATATCCAAGCCCAGCTGCAGAGAGAGGAAAAGAGAATTATTTCAGTGTTGGGACCCCAAAATATTTATTGGTTGGTTGGTTTGTATTCCTCCTTTATTATTTTTACAAATAACTCAAAGCGGTGAATAGAATAGAACAGAATAGAATTCTTTATTGGTCAAGTGTGGTTGTACACATAAGGAATTTGTCTTTGGTGCAAATACTCTCAACATAAACAATACTATTCTTCCCAACCTGACAACCTTGTGAGGTGGGCTGGGCGGAGAGAGAGTGGCCCAAAATCACCCGGACAACTTTCATGTTTAAGGCAGGATTAGATCTCACCACCTCTTGGTGATTGGGCCAAAGTCACTCAACCGGATTTCATGGCCGAGGGCGGGACTAGAACTCCCCGTCTCATGGTGGTTGCCCCACATTCACCCAGCTGGCTTTCATGGATAAGGTGGAACTAGAACTCTCAGTCCCCTGGTGATTAGCCCAAAATCACCCAGACGACTTTCATGTTTAAGGCAGGATTAAAACTCACCACCTCTTGGTGATTGGCCCAAAGTCACCCAATAAGGTGGAACTAGAACTCCCCATCTCCTGCTTTCTAGCCTGGTGCCTTAACCAAACTGACCAAACTGACATTCATAACATTCTCCTTCTTGCAAAGGGCAGGAAGAGGGGGCAGCTTTGCAAACTTTTTCACCACCCTCTTATCCCTTTCCCTAAAGCTGCCCCCCTCCCCAATTTCCTGCTCCCCCCTCCCCCATCAGTTCAAGGGCAGCTCCCGTACCTGGTAAATGGCTTCGTCGCAGGCGTTTTGCAAGCCCAGGTTCACCATGGTGTTTTGCAGCGTCCGTCCCATGTAAAACTCCAAGGAAAGATAATAAATGCGCTAGAAGAAAGGAAGGAAAGAACAGGGGGAGGGTCAGTAAACAGCCTCTCCCCCCACCCCCACTCTGAAGAAGAAAGCTTTTGGAATTCTACTGCAGATGAAGTTGCAAATTGGAGATTTGCAGAAAGAAGCGGAAATTTGCAATCTGAAAAAAAAATACACAATAATACACATCCAATGCATTAACCTGAAACCTCGTCGTCCTCACCTTACAACCACAATTGGAACCAAAACTTCCATTGCTAAGCGAGGCAGTCATTAAGTGAGTGCCACACCATTTTACCTTTTTTTTTTTTCCTGCAAGGCGTTAAGCAAATCGCCATGGTCTTTAAGTGAACCATATGGTCATTAAGTGGACCTGGTTTCCTCCTCCCCTCACTTGACTTCCTTTGTCGGCAGCTGACTGGGCGGTTAGCCAATGAACCTGGAATCTGTCACATGACCTCAGGACACGGCAATTGTTGTAAACACATATGTGGCTGCCAAGTGCCCAGATTTTGATCACGTAACCGTAGGGATGCTGCAACAGTCATAAGCGTCAGGACCAGTTGTGGGTCACTTTTGTCAGTGCCGTTGCAACTTTGATCAGGCATTGAATGAATGGACATAAGTCAGGGACTACCTGTATTGTGTAAACACAGCTTTATTTTCCCACCTCTTTAGAAATTTATTTATTTTCCCCAGTCACACTTTTTTATTTCATTTTTTTAAACAGACTTAAACAAACAAAACATGGAACATAAAACCATCATCAAATTACATACATATAAATATATAAATATATAAATTCTAATATTATCAATCTAATATATATGTATACATTAATGATCAATTATTAATCATTTACTTGACTAAACCGTTACTTACTCATTTTATACGAGACATTCTATATGTGCTATAAATTTATATTATACATTCTTCCAATGGTTATACATTTTTATACATATATTCTATATCATTCTATTACCTTGTGTGTTTGGTGGATTATAAGAAGATACAGGTAGTCCTTCACTTACAACAGTTCTCTTAGTGACCATTCAAAGTTACAATGGCACCGGAAAAAGTGGCTTAGGACCGTTTTTCACATTTATGACCATTGCGGCATCTCCATGGTCACGTGATTTACATTCGGATCCCTGATTCACGTTTGTGACGGTTTGCAGTGTCCCTGGGGTCACGTGATTTCCTTTTGTGACCTTATGACAGGCAAAGTCAATGGGGAAGCCAGATTCACTGAACAGCCATGTTTCTAATTTAAGAACTTCAGTGATTCACTCAACAAATGTGCTGAGAAAAGTCGTAAAATGAGGCCAAATTCACTACAAACAAATTTCTCACTTAGCAACATAAATTCTGGGCTCCACTGTGGACGTAAGTTGATGGCTGCAATTCCTACATTATGGGCGCCCAAATACAGAAGCCACCTTTGGCTGCAACACAGTAGGAAAATTCTCACCACATACTACGAAAATGCCAAAGGTTGTTTTTTTTTTTTTTGCAAAAGGCAACTGGATTTCCTTGGATTTTAATTTGAAAATGTTTCACTTCTCATCCCAGAAACTTCTTCAGTTCTAACTGACAGGTGGTGAATGGGAAGATTTATATTCTAGAAGATTTATGTTCTATAAATCCTTCCATTCCCCACCAGCCAGTCAGAACTGAAGAAACTTCTGGGATGAGAAGCAAAACGTTTTCAAATTAAAAACCAAGGAAGTTTAGTTGTCTTTTGCAAAAAAAAACTGTTTGGCACAACCATCTCTGTAGACATACTAAGAAAATAGCTGGGTTTCTCAAACACACATGAACATACATGATCCCATTTATGTCTGGATTAATGTGAAGTGCAAACTCAGCCAATCAGAACTGAGTTTTGATTCCTAAACCCTTTTATCTTTTATTTGAAGCTGATCTTTGCACACTGAGTAGGCCATTTTTAAAGGGCTGCATTTCCAGCACACTTATCAACACCAGGTGGCAAACCCTGATGCAAGAAGCTGTCCAGAGCCAAAAACTTGGCATCGTCCAGTTTAAAATTTTTAGCAAAAGGTCCGTTGATTCAGCCTGTAGACTCAAAACTATCGAAGTTTATACCTGAATGAGAAAACCCTGAAATTTTGCAAAACACTATAAATATTTTGGAGAAGAAGAAAAAAAACCACTCATCCGAGGAGAAAGACCCAAGAAACACCGAAGAAGAACTCGGCTAAATCCTAACAGATTTCTCTACTGCAAGATTTTATTACATTCTCATTCGTTGTGAGGATAGTTTATGCCAGGAATCTCTGAAGTGGTCAACTTTTAAGACTTGTGGATTTCAACTCCCAGAATTCCCCAGTGGTCCCATTTGGTTTTTATTTTCCCGGCTGCAGGAACATGATTGGGCACAGCGAAGAATGAGTGTTCCTGTTCATGCAGCATACAGGCAGTCCTTGACACATGACCACAGTTGAGCCCAAAATTTCTGTTGCTAAGTGAGACATGTGTTAAGTGAGATTTGCCCCAGTTTAAAACTATTCTCACCACAGTTAAGAGAATCACTGCAATTGTTAAGTTCGTAACATGGTTATTAAGCAAATTTGCTTCCCCCTTGATTTTGCTTGTCAGAGGGTTGCAAAAGGAGATTTACATGACCCCAGGACACTGCAACCGTCATAAATATGAGTCAATTGCCAAGCAAGTCTGAATTTTGATCCTGTGACCGTGGGGATGCTGCGATAATCAAGTGTGAAAAATGGTGGAAAGTCCCTTTTTTCAGTGCCGTTGAAACTTTGAACAGTCACTAAATGAAACTGTTGTATTTAACTCAATTGCACAAAGGTTGAATGGTTGCATTTGCAGAACTTCCGTCTATGGGTTGTGTGAATGCCACCCACTTGCATTTAGGACTGAATGCGTCGTGCAAAACAAACCTGGACCCCAGGAATTGAGCAAAAGCAGCCATAACAACCCCCTCCCCAAAAAGAGAGGTTTGCCAAGAGCAGTCTGCTGCAAGCCATCCCCCCCCACCCCAAAAAAATGCTGTGCCAGGGGACTCTACCAGCCTGCAGCTCCTTTCCTGACCTTTTCCCACCCAGCCGCGCTAACCCAACCCTTGCTAAAAGTTTGCAAGCCGTATCCAGTATCTCTTGCAAGGCTCCTGCTGACACAACAAGCATAGCTGGAATCAAATAGCAAAAGTTCACGCCAAATGTCAGGCCGGCTAAATTTAAAGAGCTGAGGCGCTTTTGCAACCGGTGTGTGTGTGTGTGTGTGTGTGCGCGCGCGCGCACGCAAAGGGAGAGGGCAGCCCTTGTTCCCCTCATGCGAGCACCCTTTTGGGGAGGGGGCAAGGATGGGGGGACTCCAGCTTTGGGACCAGGCTTCTCCTTTGCATGCGGGGTAGTTGGGCTTTGCACAAGGTGGGTTTGGCGTTGCACAAAGGTGTGCAAAGGATTCTTTGCTGGTGGCTTTCCCCCTGCCCCGTCCCTCATCCCAAACTGGGGCTGTGATTTCCCACCGTCCTATGCGATGCTATAAACAGCTATTAATAGGCACCTCTGCAGCTTTGATCTTGACACCCCCCCCCCAGCCCCATCGCTGCCAGCTTGCCTTCCTTCACCCTCCCCTCCGCTGTAGCCCCTTGGAGTCCTGCCTGCCCATAACTGGCTGGGAAAAAGAATCCGATGTAGCCAACGGCCGCCTCCCTCTTCTTCTCTGGATGCCTCGGACTACAGCGCCCATCATCTCAGCCACATGCCTGGGGATGAGAGGGGCTGGAGGGGGGTGTCAAGGGGTGCAGAAGGACTGTTTTAGGGAGCCAGGAAGGAAGGAAGGAAGGAAGGAAGGAAGGAAGGAAGGAAGGAAGGAAGGAAGGAAGGAAGGAAGGAAGGAAGGAAGGAAGATTGAGAAATGATGTAAAAGAGAGGGAGAGAAAGTAAGAGGAAGGAAGAGGGAGGGAGGGAGGGAGGGAGCTCAACTCAAGGAGGGTCCTATGATCGCAGCCTGAACCAGCAGGGGATGATGGTGCCGGGGACGCGGGATATCGACTCGGTCCGACCCGGCCCGGGCAAGCGAGGAAGCTCCTATTCTCACGCCCCTTTCCCCGCTGTAGTGCAAGCCCCGAGCGATCCACGCGTGGCCAAACCGGCGCGCACAACACCTCTGCAAGGTAGACAAGGGGGATCGGGGAGGCGGGGGCGGGGGGGGGTTTGCACCTTGGGGTCCTTCTCGTAGTAGTGCTGCTGGGTGCGGATCCAGCGGCCGACCAGGTGGTCGCGGACGGTGTGGGCGAGGGCGAAGTAGTAGTCGCGCGGCGTGGACACGTTGCGGTCCTTGACGAGCGTGAAGTGGAGGTGCCGGTTGAAGCTCTTCTTCAGGTCGGTCACATTCTCCACGCCGGCCAAGCCGCGCACGCTGATCTGCTTCCTCTTCTCGTAGTCCGACAGCGGCAGCGACATCGCGGCGGTCCGGGAGGGCGGCGGGGGCCGGACGGGACTGGACGGGACGGAGGAACTACTGGGCGCTTCGCCTGGGCGCCGGCAAATGCGCCCCATGCCCCGCCCCTCCGGCCTTTTAAACCCCCCTCCCTCCCCGGGCGATGCATTATTCATGAAGGGGCGGGGTCCCGAAGCCCCTCCCGCCTGCCGGGGCTCTAGGGGTGCCCGTCCCCGCAATCTGGCCACCGAATTCAAAGGCGGCGGGGCTGATTCGGGGTGGCCCCCGTCGGGCTTGGAAGCGATGAGCGTTGTTAGCAAGCCGTCCGGTGAGCAAACGTCCTTGTATTCATTCACCCTAAGCGTCCTCTGTCTATCGCTCCCGGGGGGGAAAGAAGTTGGAAGGGGCCTTGGAGGTCTTCTAGTCGAACCCCCTGCTCAAGCAGGAGACCTTGTACCATTTCAGACAAGGGGCTGTCCAGTCTCTTCTTAAAAACTTCCACGATGGAGCACCCAACAGGTGGAGAAACACTGCTTGGAACACAGAATCATAGGATTGGAAGGGGCCCTGGAGGTCGTCTAGCCCACCCTCTGCTCAAGCAGGAGACCCTATAGCATTCCAGACAGATGGCTGTCCAATCTCTTCTTAAAAACCCCCAATGTTGGAGCACCCACAACCTTTGGGGGATAATCATGACCTGGATGATTGAGAATCCCCATAGACATTTGTCTGGAATGGTTGGGGATCTCTTGCTTGAACAGGGGTTGGACTAGAAGACCTCCACGGTCCCTCCCAACTTCATGTTATTGCATTCTAGAGGCAAGCTGTTCCCCTGATTGGTTTGTCAGGAAATTATCTCCTTCGTTCCATCCTTGCTTCTCTCCTTGATTAGTTTCCATCACTTGCTTCTTGTCCTGCCTTCAATATCATCTCTTCTTTGGGGCAGCCCCTCATATACTGCTACATATAGTTTACTTTTACAGTACGTGGCATGATCGTGCTGACTGGGAATGATGGGAGTTGTAGTTCTGCAGTGTCCAGAAGGACTTCAAATTGCCTCAGGTTGGCTGAAAGTGGATAAAGCCACAGCTCATGTCCCTGTTTGAAGCCGGCCGCGTCTTTACAGTATAACACTTAGAGTCATGAGGACTAGATGCTTGTTCTCTTTGAGGGCTAGTTGCTGTGTGCCCCTTGGGGTCGGTCGGTCAGTCAGTCAGTCAGTCAGACAGACAGACAGACAGACAGACACAGACAGACAGACAGACAGACAGACATATATATGAGGGGCTGCCCCCAAGGGGCACACAGCAACTAGCTCTCAAAGAGAACAAGCATCTAGTCCTCATGACTCTAAGTGTTATACTGTAAAAGAGCGACATCGTGTTTCCATAAACTGTGGCTTTATCTAATAGCTGCTGGGCAACTCCCCAGCACAATCATGCCATGTACTGTAAGCTCAGGGGGTGGCCTCTTGGCAGCCGTACATCTTGTGACGGATGGGGAGGGGCGTCGAAAAGGCAGCAGCCTGGAGCTCCTTGGGGATGGAGAAGTGGCTTGTTGGCACTGGGTGAACCTGGAAAGGAGGGGCAGCTGCCAGGATTCCTCCAGCCTAAACTCCTGGCAAGAGACCCAGGACACACACACACAGACACACAACAAACACACACACACTGTGCCTGTCACTCACTGGCATGCCTATAAATACAGTGACTTTCAGAGAAAGGTCACAGGGCTCAGCTGGCTGCAGCCTGGACCACTTAGCCCAACCTCAAGCCCCTGTACCTGTTAAGGCTGCCCCAAGGCAGCCTGGGAGATGTAGTCGTCTCACACCTGGCCTTTTAGGTCAAGGAGCCCCTCCAGCAGGCTTACAACTGAGCAATGGCTGTTCAGCTCCCCAAAAGCCCCTTGAAAGGGAGTCAGCTGGTCTAGTGGCTAAGGCAAAGGTTGAGAAACAAGAGGCCAGAGACAGAATCCTGAGCCTGGGTGACTTTGGGCCACTCCTTCTCCCTTAGCCCAACCCACCTCAGAGAGTTGTTGGCGTGGGGAAAATAGGAGGGAGGTGTGTTGGCTATGTTTGCTGCCTGGAGTTATTTGTAAAAATAGTAAAGGCATCAAATAAATAAAAAACAAATAAGTCCTCAACTTGTGACAACAGTTGAGCCCAAAATTTCTGTTAAGCGAGACGCTTGTTAGAAGTTTGTCCCATTTTAAGACCTTTCTTACCACAATTGTTAAGTGAATCTTAACTTCCTCACTGACTTTGGGAAGGTCGCAAAAAGGAATCGCGTGATCCCGGAGCACTGCAACCGTCGTAAATGTGAACCAGTTGCCAGGCCTCTGAATTTGGATCACCTGGTGGTCATAGGGATGCTGCAAAGGTGGCAACTGTGAAAAAAAGGTCGTAAGTCTCATTTTCCAGTGCTGTTTAACTTTGAATGGTTAACTAAATGAACTGTTGTATGTTGAGGACAACCTGTCGACTGAAAAGCAAAATAAAACAAAACCCCGGTGCGTTTCCAGGCCAAGCATGTGATTGCAAGGTTGCTCTGGGTGTTCAGGATGTCAGGTGCCCCTAAACAGGGAGAGATCCACCAACATGCAACAGAACCAAGGATTGTAAGTGAAGGGCAACCACCAAGCTAGCTTTGCAAATGAAAATGTTGTGTCCTCGTCCAATCGCCTTCCATAGATGTGCGCTCTATATACTTCCCATTCTTGTGGGGTTTGCTGCGCACTCGATGCAGAGAAAGGAAGTTTTCTGGAAAATGCATTTTTCAGTTTGCAAACGGGGCCTCCGCAGCTCCCCAAAAGGGAGAGCGATCCTCGGCAGATTAAAGCCAACTTTTAAAACTTCCACGCCCACCGCTGAATTATCCACGAGGAAGGCGGCTGAGCCTCCACAAAGCTGGCCAGTGGCTTTCAAAGGACGGAGCGCAAACCATTCAAGCTGGATCCAGCTCCGATCCCAAGGCAACCGAGGAGACTCTCCAAGGGAGAAGCACAAAGAGCCCAATGTCTTTTACAGCTAAATTCGGTTTCTCTTTGCACCAATAATGGGGAAAAAAACCAATTTATACAGAGCTGAGCAATTTTGGATAGCTAAGATTTTTTGTGATAATGTTAAAAGTTTGCATGGATCATTTGTTTAAACATTTGAACGTTGTTCTCCATTCTCATGTAAATATATCTGAGGTGGACACGTCCATAAGGAAACCAGATTTTAATTTATCCCCCAAATATTTCACCCTATATAGCCCTTGATTTACGACCATTCATTTAGCGATCATTCAGTTACAAACTTATGGCCCTCACAGCATCCCTACATCATATAATAAACATTTGGATGCTGGACAACTGGCACGTAAATACAATGGTTGGAACTGTGTTTCGCAACCATGTGCGCTCCAGGTATTTAGACTACAATTCCCAGCTGGCACGGCCACTCTGTTTCGAGTAGGAATTATGGGAGTTGGAAGGTACTAAATCAAGGACCCTGACCCACCGGACAGCCGTAGCAACATCTTTTGGTATCTTTTGAAAGTTTTATCAGGTTTGAGATAAAGTGACTTGGGTCCTTGACATAAAAGGTTCTAGTCCTTATGGTTTTAAACAGGAGGCCAACTTAAAACAGGTATTAGGAAGGATGCTTTGATATTCAAGAGTTGACAGCTTCAGTGTCATAGCCGTTTCTCCTCTGAGCATGACTGTTTCTCACGTGAACAAATACCTGGGGATCTAAGCAGGATTCCCTGAAAGGATCTAGGATGCCACGAGATCCCAGCCCAATCGGATCAATTGTGCAAAAAATCTGCCCAGGATTTTTAGCCCCTGTGGACCTCAATTCCCAGAATTCCCCAGCCAGCCATGCTGGCTGGGGAATTCTGGGAGTTGAAGTCCACAGGTCTTAAAACGTGGCCAAGCTTGAGAAAAAAACCGGCGTAGCAGGTCAGAGCCGTGAATTTCAACAGCCCTAGGTTCCCAAATGATAAATACATGGGGTGACCCTATTGGAACTTGAGAGGGAGGATCTGGTGGCTGAGAAGACCCAGGGTGGATATTGTTAGGCGGCTCAGAAACCCACCCTGCCCGAAAATGGCAGACGGGGAACTTGGAACCCTTCCTCAGTCACCCGAAGCTGTGAAGGAGGCGGCAAGGAGCAAACGCAACCTTCTCCGGCCTGCTAGTTAAAGGTCAAATATGAAACGGGGCCAGTTGGGAGCTGAAATCCGATCGGCCCGGAAAGTTATGCAGGATCCTCAAGGATGGCAGATCCGCTCCTGCTCCACACGCCCCCTGGGACGATTCAGCAAACCGTTTCAAAAGGCGCCCATGGAATGAGCATTTCTACTGTTAAGAAATTTGGGGGTTATTTCTGTTTTAATAAATACAGGAGATACCTGAGCCTTTCTTTTCCCCAGAAGCTTCAGTCCAGCCTGGTGGCTTGGTCTACAACCCCAAAGATAGTCCAGTTCTCTTTGAATAGGACTTGCAACCAAGTTGGCTTGAAGTTGGTTTGTTATGTCTGCAAATGTAGATCAGCTCACCCATTTTCTCCTAAGACAGTGACCGCTTTCAGAGATGCTCCTTTAAGTTCAATGAAGAATAAACATCGGGCCCATCCATTTCTGTAAATGGCCTGTGGCTTTGGGTGTTCAGGGTCAACCAGCCTATTGTGGTTTGTTCTATAATTAAACTTCATCCGGTATACAGTAAAAACTCAGCAAGTTCCCTTAGGGTATTGCCCTCTGTATCTAATGTTTCTCATGGACTTTAAAGATCCATGGACTTCAACTCCCAGAATCCATGGATGTGACAATCGATGGACTTCAACTCCCAGGATTCCCCAGCCTGCATGGGGACTCCATAGAAGTCCACAGAATGTCATGGATTCTGGGAGTTGAAGTGGGGAAATACTGGGAATTGGAAGTCCACGCATCTTAAAAGTCAGAGGCTGAGATGCAAGGATGGGGGGGGGGGCTCTGGACTACAAGTCCCATCCCTTGATGGAAGCAGACTTAAATAAAACCGAAGGGCTCTTGGGATGCCTTCTGCTGAGCCCCCTTACAGACTGCACTGGAGGAAGGACCCCCTTCCCCCACCTCAAGCTCCTTATTCGAAGCCAGGGGTCTTCAAACTTGGCAAGTTTTAAGACTGGTGGACTTCCAACTCCCAGAATTCCTGAGCTAACATGGCTGGAGGAGGAGGAATTCTGGGAGTTGAAGTCCACAAGTCTTCAAGCGGTCAAGTTTGAAGACCCCCTGTTCTAAGCCCACCTCTTGGCTGGGCTCTGGATGTTGTTCAAACATCCCCTGGCTGGCCTATTATTGTGGGAGGGAGAGAGGAAAACAGAAACCACCACCCTCCATCCCCTTTGCTGCCTAATTGAAATTCTCCAGCCTCCACCAGAAACAGGGAAGGTCTCGCTCCACACGCTGTGTTTTTGGCACCGGTGAAGGAGAAAAGGGACAGCCAAGTGCTCGGGAAAGAAAAGGCCGGCGCAGGTCACTAGATTTCAGCCACTTTGGATTGCACCGTCGTCGTCCCCCCACCTCCCCCACAAAATTGGGCTTTGAATGCCACTTCTGGGCCAAGTCAAGGGGGATAGTAGAGACAATGGCAAACTCCTGGAGGCTCGGAACAGCCTGTTCTTTGCCGAGGGCCTTTTTGTATTCAGGTGGTGGCTAAAGCCATCCACAAAGAGGCCTTCCTGGAAACGTTACCAGAACACAGAATTTAATTTATTCTATCATGGAAGCCGGACTTGGCTTTCTCTAAAGCAGCAGCAGCCAGCAGCAAGGTGAGAGATGGCTGTTTGCACAACACACTAAGCCCATCACGGCTACGTTCGCTTAACCGTATCGAACGAGCGGACAGGGGCTTGTAAACCACGGTTTATGGCACGCCAAGCCAACCACTGCGACCGTTGCTGCTCACTGAGGCTCTAACTTGGCCCTTGTATCCGGCTCTCGCAGCCTAGAAAAAGATTTATCTGCTCCGGTTTCTGGCCAGCCTCTCGTCTATGAGAAAGGTTCAAGGGGGCTGTTTCAGAGCCGAGGAACCTCCATTTCTCTTTTTTAATAATATACAAACGGTCTTTTGTCAACAACTTCATTTTTGAAAGGAAACTGGCTTAAAACCTCATGGCCGCTGCCAGAAAAAAAAGGAAGTTAAAGAGACTTGTGTTATGGACAATTTCTGTGTGACTTTTCACCAGAATTGTCCCCATGATGACGCCTTGCCACCAAACGGGCCAAAATGGGGGAGAAAATGCCCTCTTTCCTTCCCCTGCCTGCACAGGACTGTGGCCTCCATCTGCTGGCAGCAGGGACCAGCAACTAAAAGACCCTTTAAATGAAAGGCAGAGAAGGGCAACAGGGCTATTTTAAAAGCGGCATTTATTTGGAACCTCCTCTTTTTCTGCATCGGATTTTGTTCTTACACACATACCAAAACAAAACAACAAAAAAAGCAATTAAGAAAATGGTTACAGGAGACAGGAACGCCCACATACACACATCATTTTCAACAGAAGCCATTCAATCAAGAGGGGGGGGCGGAGGGGTCACCCCATCACAAAACTGCAGTGTAAAAAAAGAAGAGGAGGAAAAAATACACCCAAGTTTCCAGGCTGATGGACTTCGGGAGAGGCCGAGATGCTCCCTCCTCTGCCTTCGCTTTTCAAATTAATCGGAAGGATTTTAAAAGACACGACCCAAAGTGACCGAGACTTTTGGGGGGGGGAGAGAAACGTCCCTTGACACACACACACACACACACCCAGCTCAATTTGGTGCGTGTGGCCTCCACCCACATCTGTGGACTTCTCCAAACGGTCGTCAAGAGGGGTTTAAAAAGCAGAGGGTTGAAATGGCCGCAAGAGAGAACTCGAGAGGCGGCCGAAGGAAAGGGAACGCGAGACTATTTGGCGAGAAGACAAGGGAAGGGAGATGAATGCTGTCCTTCCTCCCAACCCTCAGCCACAGCCCCCCAGCCCCCTTGCCTGCCTGGGCCTGGCCCATTCGGCCAGGAGACCTGGTCTCCCTCTCTCTCCCCCCCCGGGGAAAACCTCTGAAAGGAGAGAGCAGGAGGAGGTCCGGGTTCAGGAGAGCAGGCTCCGCTACGGGAAGACACCCACCCGTCCATCAGCCGAGAGAGGAAGACCGATCGGGGTCACACCACACGCCCTTCCAAACGCAGGCGGCAAGGGCACAGCTTCCCTGCTTTCAATGTCATGTCAGCTCCCTTTTCCCACCCCACCCCCCCCAAGTCCAATTCCTGGCTCTGTATTGGTGAGGAAAAAAAATGACGGCATAGAAAAAGAAAACGCTTCTTCAGTTCTGGGGAGGGGGCGGCGGGGGGGCCGGGGGCATGCCAAACGGCGGCAAGGCCGGTACCCCCACCCCCATCATGGTGACAAAATTAGAAGGGTCCATGGGAGGCGGAGGAGGGGGAGGCGCGTACATCATGCCCGCGGAGCCAGGCGGGGGGGGCGGGGGAGGAGGCGGGGCCCCGGGGGGCAGCGGAGGCTGGACCCCGGGAGGCAAAGGCACCATGGAGGGGCTGCCTTGCATCTGAGGGGCCCCCGAAGAAGTTGCTGCCCCCGCCCCCTGCTGCTGCTGCCATGGAGGGAGGCCCCCGGTGCCAGCGCTCGTGGTGGTGGTCGTCGTACCTGGAAGCGAAAACAGGCCCAGGTCAGCCCGGCGCTTAGGTCCAGGGGGGGTCCCACGTCCCACGAGGGAGGGAGGGAGGGAAATGGCCGACCCCTCCCTGTCCCATGGTGCAAGGAGAGGCCTTTCCAGAGAAGGCTCATCCGTTGAGCCATCCTGAAAAGGTTTTCCCAGCCCCTCCAGGACCACGGGCCGTTTTTAGCCAGGTACAACCGGGTGCCTCAGCCCACCCCCCCCAAGGCCCGTGGCCTAAGCACCAGACTGGCCCTGCCTGGGGAGGGGGGGGAACTACTTGGCTTTGGGAAGCTGCCCTGGGGCCTGAGAGTGCCCCGGGAGATCACATGGAGTCAGCTTCCTGCAGGCATGAGGTGGCTATAATCAAGGGGAAGGGGGCAAGGGGGGGGGCATCGAGGGGAGACCGAGGAGCAGAAGTTAAAAGAAGTGCTCTTACTCACTTTGCTGCCATGGCAAGGGAGTACTGCTGCTGGGAGGCGGGGGTGGCGGCTGCTGCTGTTGCTGCTGCTGCTGCCATGGGGGGAGAGGACCAGAGGGAGGCGGGGGAGGCTGGCCACTGGGCGGAGGGGGCGGAGGGGGCATCATACCCATCGGAGGCAGCATCATACCTGCAGGGCCAGAGAGCCCATTGAGCAGAGCACGGGAAGCTCCCCACCCACCCCGGCACCCTCCCTGCAGTATGCTCCCCCCCCCCATGCAGGACCCTTTCTTGGCACAACTCACCTTTTCCTTGGAGGCGATAGGCCCCAGAGCCCACTGGCGCATTGCCCAGGTACTGATCTTAAGGGAAGGAAAGACCGCAGCCTTAGCAACAGTGGGAAGAAAGAAGCCCCCCCCCCCGACACCCCTTTCCCAGGACCGAGCTAGCCACAAGCACTGGGTGCTTCCAAGGAGGGACCTCCCCTCCAGTAAACCCAGGAAGGGGGCCCTGCCTTCCTGGCCTCCCTCCCCTGGGGCTTTCTGGCTTGTACTCACCCATGTGGTGGGGGCCAGGGTGGCCGTGGGGATGTGGTCCCTGGTTCATGGGCGGGTTGTGAGGCTGCATCCAAGGCGGGGGCCCACTGGGGTTGTGCTGCATCGGGTGACCGCCCCCGTGCCCTCCCATGCTGGACATGGGGTGAGGGAAGTTGTGGGGTCCACTAGGGCCCGTGGGTCCCCCGCTGCTGCTGCTGTTGCTGCTGCTGCTGCTGCTGGCGCTGCTCCCGCTGCCCCCATGCATGTTGTGGAAGGGCCTGCTTTCGGAAGGGCCAGAATTCATCCAGGGGGGGCGGCTCTAAGAGGAGGAAGGAGCGCAGAAAAGGAGGGTCAGACCAACCATCGGAGAGCGAGGGGAGCCACTTCGTTTTGCCGCAGAGACCATCACGCAATTGGGACATCCCCGTCCAAGCAGTGTCTGCAGCTGAACGGAAGTCGCAACTGCCCCCATCGTGGGACACCCGCTACGGAAAAGCCTCCCCCGATGGAAGATTTCGGGTACTCACAGGAGGTGGCTGGCTGTTTCCTGGCCCCGATGGTCTTGGGCCACTGGGCAGGGGAGGGTTCGACGGTCCGGAAGAGGATCCCATGGAAGCTGGTACCGGAGCTTCCCCCAGTTCAGCCATCAGAGACAAATACTCCTTGTCCATGCGGGCTTTATCTTGCGCTGACTGGGGGTCGCCAGGCCTGTCCGGAGAAAACGATGCTCGATGTCATGCACACTGTACTGAAATGCGTGGATGACCCTGGGGGGGGGAAAGAGACGCTGCCGCCTAGGATACGATTAGTGAAGGGAGGCAGGAGCCCCCAGTGATTAAGAGCCAGAAACCTAGGAAGGAGCTGTCATGTTTGGCTCGCTACGAAAACCCTGCTCCCAATCAGAGAGCAGCAACAGTGGGAGGAAGGAAAAGCACTAGAATGCAGGGGGAGGCATCAGGGAGCTGCTGATAGGAAAAAGGAAATGCAAGTGAGACAAATCCGGCACCCCAAGGTCATCAGCTGGGAAAGTCCAAGGCGGAGACAGTCCCCAAAAGAAAGCAAGCGTACCGATTGGCTGGATGAAGTAGGACGATCAGAGGAAAAGGGAAAGTTTTCCGTTGCTGTTTGCGCACGAAACTGTTAAGAATTGGCCTTTTCTACTTCTGCACCCCTTGGAATCGTCAAGTAGTTATTATTACTCTTGCTAAAAAGATGTGCCAGGAGTTTCCTTTACTGGTTTAGCCAATGGACGACGGTTGACAGGACCGGCTCTAATGGATCAGGCAGTTAAAAGTAGCAGCAGGCGGCCTGCATCTTCAGACTTGCACGATTCTATTAATGCAGCCTTATAATAAGGTGCTCGTGTGGGTTGTGCTTCCTGTCTGGTTTGCCTTGGAGGACTGACAAAACACCAACACCCTGGGGAATAATTAGCGTACGCCCAAATTGCAGAGGTCTCCCTCCAAGGGAGCATGACAAGGGCACTGCAATTCAGCACAAGTAGAAGCCCAGAGAAGGGCGAAGAGACTTCAGAAGCTTACCGGGCAAATTTGCAGTCTGATGCTATGTGTCCGGCTCCCCCACATTTGGTGCACACGGTGGTATTTGTGATGCTGCGAGTCTCCGTATTTTGCCATGGACGTAGAATCCTTCAGACGAGAGAGAAGAGAATCAGAGCAGGGATAAAGGAGAAAGGGCCCTTCCCTGCAGCATCCCACTCAGGCTGTCCCAAGCCCTACCTGTTGTCATCTTCACGCAGCGTCCCATTGAGGCGCGCCAGCTCCCGCAGCTGCATCTTGCGCAGGTCGTTCTGATCCTCGGGGGTCTCAATGCCTTGCTTCAGAATATTTCTGATCTGGGGGAGATAAAAGGCCCACGTTGTTCCTGCCTTCCTTCCCTGAGCACCAACTGCCCCACCAGTCTTCTCAACAGCACCAGGGGACTGCCAGGGCCAGGACATGTTTCCCAGAGACGACGAAGCAGCCATCTTCCTTTGGGGGAAATACAGCTGTGCATTCCCAGCTAGGGATGTTGCTCACCACCCAAGAGTTATGTCACCCAGCCTTTTGCTGCTCCCCTCCCAGTTTGAAAGGGGATGGCTCAAGAACCTAAGACCAGATGTTTCTTGCCTCTGACAGCCAAATAATTTAACAGGCATTCCAGGCAAAGCCTTAATTTTTGCTACCTTTTCTGCCAAACCAGAGACCCTCTCTTGAAAAAAAAACCAGCAACTTTCCCTTGAAAAAAAGACTGTGACGTTTCTCTGTGTCATATATGTGTAGGTGGGGGTATGTGCATAATGAGCTGAATGCAATTTCATGTTAATGCATGCTGATTAGTGTACATTTGAAGGGACAATCAAGTTCTGTTGTATTGTGTTCGACTCTGCTCTTCTGGAAGACCATACAAGGGACTGACATTTGATCAGGCTTAGGAAGGAAAGCACTTCATTGGGGGATCCTTGGCACCTGCTCTGTTACTGCTCGTTAACTAGTTTCTGTGGCAAACTTGCAGTCTTCCTTTTGATGGACTTTGCCTGTGAACATCAGCATCCTGGCACGGGAAGCATACAGTCTAACTATCCTGCGGGATGGAACGGGTCTTCCCGGTACTTAGGCGACGCATTCTCTGGAAATGGCAATGGACGTTGTCTGAACTCTCTCCCAACCTAGTGTGCCTCAAGTTTTGGGACTGCGACTCCTGGAAGCTATACCGGCTGAGACGTGCACAGTCCCAGTACAACGGCAGGGAGATCTTCAGTTCCACAAGGTCAAGCCATGGACATTACTTCAATTTCTAGCTACAAGGTAATGAAGGCATTTTAGAAATAAATATGGACAGTCCTTCATTACGACTCTTCGTTCAGCAACTGTTCAGAATTACAATGGTGCTGAACGAAGGGGTTTACGATTTCTGCCTGAAGTTACAGCCACTGCAGCACCCCCACCACCACGTAAACAAAATCTGGGCATTTGGCAAACCATTGTATATCCCAATTATTTCATGTTTGCTTTCCCTCACTGCTTCACTCTTTAAATGATGCTTTACTGAAGCTGTATTTATCCTCTGGTTACAATGTTTTAGGGGGTAGTTTGGATGTAACATGGTGATGTATCTGCCTTGCTCCCAAGTGTAAGGCTACGTATCTTTTTATCCCAAGTCTAAGAGGCCCACACGGCCTACCTGTTCCACAGCCTTCTTCACATTCTCCATCGTGTTGGCAGTGACCAAAGCATGCAGTGGCTCATCTTCACCAGGCAACATCTGGCCATCTTTCCGTCCGACCTTTCCTTCTTTCACGGATCCCTTACCCCTGATCATGATCTTGGCATTACACTCTTTTTCAATGTTTTTCAGTGTGTTACCCCTGAAAATGAAGGGATTGAGAGATTACACCAGGCAGCCAATGCTGGACAGCCTGGTTAAGAGAGTTTCCACCAGTAACTGCCTCAAGTCTGGGAAATGGGACTTCACTATATAAAGGAATAGCAATAGCACTTAAGACTTATATCTCGCTTCACAGTGCTTCACAGCCCTCTTTAAGCGGTTCATTAGAGTCAGCCTCTTGCTCCCAACAATCTGGGTCCTCATTTTATCGACCTCGGAAGGATGGAGGGAGGCTGAGTCAACCGTGAGCCTGGTGAGAATTGGAACTCCTGGCAGTTGGCAGAATTAGCCTGCAATACTGCATTCTAACCACTGTGCCACCAGGGAATGATGCAATGGGTTCTAGATGAGCCTCCCCTAAGATTAAAATCACTAAAGGCTATGTCAGGAAAATATACTTTCCATATTTCATCTAGAATCAAAGAGCACGTTTGCCCCACTACAGATGTGGGTAATGCACTGCCACCACCATTCTTATGCATCTGCCCATTCTGCCATCGCCACTCCCACCGCCCCATCCCCCTTGAAGCACTTCCATACCTCGGTCCAATCAGAAGCCCAACAAAGTTTATCTCAGGATATTCATCCTGCGGAATCATCACCTTATCGCTCACTCGAGTTGCCGGAGGTCTGGAAAGAACGGACAAGAAACATTTACAAACTCTTCCCTCCCCCGTAAAACGAGACTGCACGGACTCCAAGAGTCTCTTATGTCAGACATGCTTAGAGAACTTTACCTAATAAAACACTGGGAAGAATTAGCCACTGAGGTTGTCAGTTACAACTTTTCAGGAAAGGGCTGCGATCTAGAAGTAGGGACAATGTCAAAGTTTTGACTGTATCTTCCTCAAAAATAGTACAAATAATACAGGTAGTCCTCAACTTACAAGTTCGTTTAGTGACCGTTCAAAGTTACAACAGCAGTGATTCACTTAACAAATGTGGCAAGAATAGTTGTAAAACTATTTAAGAAATTTCTCACTTAGGAACATAAATTTTTTGGCGCAATTGTGGTTATAACTGGAGGACTACCTGTAATCCCAAAGTTTTGCAAGTGTGGTTGCTTGAACAACAGATAAGATTAAAATTCAGCATTGCGGTTGTTCATTTGTACAGATAAGGCAGCATTACCTGCCCAGCAGTAAAAGGACCACAAAGGCTCTTCAGGATTAAAAGCAACCTAAATGCCACCTATTCCCACTGTTCCTACATGACCTTTTAAGGTCTGGGGAGGGTCAGTTCAGAACACCCCCTTGTTCTGAGATGCAGCTGGTGGTGGTAAGGAGCAGCCACTCTTTAAACCCCCTTACTGTGTCTGCCTGTCAGGTCGCCACGTTAACTGAGGTTAGGGGACTCCCAAACAGCCCTTTTAGCCTCTACTTCACAGGTGTCAAACTCGCCACGCCATGTGACATTTCACCATGTTTTTCACCTTTGTGGAGCTGGGGTGGGCATGGCCCGTGCCCCGCCCATTTTGACACCCCTGCTCTGTCTGAACGCCCCCTGCAGATCAAGGAATCCAGCCTCTAACGTACTTGTAATCAGCCGGTGGCTTGAAGTCTGGATTGAGAGCCACCATCTCCGTTATCAGATTGTGCCTCTCTTCTTCGAGCTTCTTCCGCGTCCGGAATTCCCGGGTGTTCAAGCGCTTCCCCTCGCTATTGTAAATTGGTTCAGGGGAAGGAGACCTGTGGGGGAACAACGTCCAGTGACTTCTCACGGGAGATAAAACACTCAAGGCCACTTATTAAGTACTGGCTCACCTCAACTCTAGTGCAACTCAGAAAAAAAAAATTAAAAGAGACCACAGGAAAGGAAGGTGTAAATTTTCAAATCCATTAATGTGACATGGACAAGGCAGTTAATGGCAAACCACCGCCAGAAGGAAAAATCTGGGTGGGGGGGTGGGGGGTTTACTGGGGAGAAGGAAGGAAAACAGGGTCAGACATAGCCATGACAACAGCTCTGCCATGAGTGTGCCTATTAAAAAAGGGGAGGGGGCAGGGAAGATGGAGAAAGTTGATTCACACAGAGAACAAACTTTCCAACTTCATTATTCCACGGAGCCATACATTAGAAAGAACCCTGCCGCAGGAGATAAATCAATGAAGAATTATTCAGGTTAACTTTGGACTTTTTTTTTTAAACATCAGGAAGTAACAAGACAGGTTAGGCTTCTATCAAATTCTTGCTGGCAATAATAGATTAAGCCTATTCAACTGGCACCACGTGAAAGGGTTAATGTTTCTGTGCTGGCTTTACCTTCTGCTGCTGCATCAAGACCAAATGAAGCTGTTTATTGTGTCAGGAAATGGTTAAGGTACAAATTGAGCAAATGTACCCTTCTCATGCCGCCTTCTGGGCCTTTAAAACCACTAGAGACAGACCTGCTTTCTCCATGGGGTTCAGGTACCCAGAGAGCAGAGATTTTAACAAACGAAAACGTTGCCGTTAAAAATAAAATTAACTTAATTTTACCACAGCTGGGCTTATGGCTTTTTTTTAACCACACCTCTAGAATTCTGGATAATATTATGGATCTTTTCGCCCCCCCAAACATATTGCAATAAAAATTTAGAATCAGCTGCAAGAAGGGAAGAGATGTTGGTCATGTTATGTTAAAAAAAATATACATCCTTCAAATAATGAGAATTTAAACCCTGTGATTTTAGTTAGACAATCTCTCTTTTCTAGCTGGTTAAGTGATTGATTACAGCCAGTTGATCCCCATGTCTTCTCAGCCTGAAGTGAATCATCAACACAAGAATATGAAATAAAATTGTCAGGTTTGGTAAGGAGTGATCATGTCTAAATTACACTTCCGTTACTAGGACCCAAATTGGCCTAACCAACCCAAAAGGCGAACATTGTCCCTCATCCGCAATGGCTAGCCAGTTTAAAAAAAAAACTCAATTCACTAATTTAATAGATAATTTTAAAAGACACATGCAGACATGAAATAAATTGATTAAACCTTATGAGTTTCAAACTTATTATATACCTAATGGTTTCACATTTACAATAACAGGTGCCTTTTGCAAGTATATAAAACAATTCATTTTTAATAAATGAAAAGAGTTATCAGATCTTTTAACCAGTATGGTCTCATCCAAAGAAACATTATTCAACAAACATCTTATATATATATGAGTAACATAACCCCTTGTTTTGTATTAACCTCATTCACCTGTTAAATTAAAACCAACCACCCCATGTCATTCTTATAAACATAAAAAGAACATCAATCTACTCCCACCATGAAGTTCACCTATTATGTTTAAATCTAAAGCCCATCATTATATTAAAAAGCAAGCCAAAAAGGCATTTCACAGCTCTTTGTAACAGGCAATATAGTATCTTAAGAGCTACATTTAAAACTCTCTTGTAAGGCATCCAAAAGTTTTAGCAGCCTCACTTTTATTTATACCTCCAAATTGCCATTTCAGATGGGCTAAATTTAAGGAAAGGCTTTCTTCCATATTCCCATTTTTAACAGCAAGTACTGGCTTGTAAGTTGTGTAATGTGGCTAAAACACTACTTCCAGCTTATACCTTCTGATAAATTATTTTTAATAAGCCAATTTTTTTTGAAAATCAAACCATGTGCATGTTATTTATTTAGGGATGACCCTTGATCCCAACAACACCACAGGTGTCCAATTCTGTGCACTTGTAGGTACATAGTGCCCAGACTGCAAGATACTGGCCACTGCTATGTAGTAGCTGTTACCAAAGAAACTGGTTAGTGCACACCCTTCAGCCACCACTGCAAAATACTGCAAAATCAGCGGTCAGAAAAAGTTCCCAGACTGCTCTCAGTCAGCGACTGGGCTGAGAATTCCTCAGCGTGAACCTGTGAGAAAGACCTCTGGACTCTGCCAGGACCAGCACTGCACATGTTAAAATGAGTTGGCCACCATGCATTTCCCCCCCTCCCCCCAAGTCAGGTTAAACATGACAGCCTACACAGGCTTATCAACCCCACATCAAAGATGAAACCTGATCTCTTTCTGGTCTGGCTTCACACATTCCCTACCAGTCAGATCTTGGCTACCATCTGTCAAATCAGATCACTGAAGGTATTTCATTAGGAAGGAACTTCATTGAATTGACATTATGATGCCACCAAAAATTTATTGAAAAAGGTAAAAAGTGTTACTGTCAGCTGGTTAAAACTGTTTTCCCAACCTGTCCTCAGGGTTAGGGGGGATGCCCAGGTCTCCTGTGCGCAGTTTACGAGTCAGGTCTTCTATCTGCAGTTGCACTGGAAGAAACCAGGTTAGGAAAGAAAAAAGGATGGAAAAAAAGACAATGTTACCAAAAAACATCTGAAATCTCAACATCAAAGCATGAAGAACTGGAGAATTTGCAAGGGATGACTGATAACATCAACATAAGAATGAGGAGACCTTACAATGGTTATGTCAGCCAAATAAGTTTACCAGGAATCCAGAAACGGCCCTTTTTATTTCTAAGCAAGTCTTAAAAAAACAATTATTCATCAGAAAGCAAAGACATTCATTCAAGATTTTTTTTAAAGGAAGTTTTTGATTGAGTCTGACATCTAAGCCACTGAAAAATAACCATCTTAACTTGCTGTAACTTGCTGACAGATTTCCATAGGAATTAAAATATCATTAATTCTTACTCTTACATCAGATCAACCTCAGTGTCTTATGCATATTATAGTTACAGTACATAACCAGAATCATCTTTTTGGGGATTATGGTTTACAGCTCGTTTCACCTAACTCATAAATACTAAATGCTGGTAACCTATGATTGATAAAATCTTACACCTGTATAAACTAAACACTGAAATACACAGTTATGCAAAATCTTAACATGCTTTCTTTCACTTGCTGGTTATCCAATTCTGCATAGAGACAACGAATACCTAAAGGCAGGACTAATAAGTGTCAGATATTTAGTTACTTTTTAAAAAAGATCCGTAATGTAACATTTGAATCAGAGTGCAAGACAACTATAATATGACCTCAACTAAAGAAGGGTATCAAGACAGAGCACAGTCCTTAAATTCCTTGATGGAAAGTGGCTTTTGGTCAGGGCCCACTGGCATTTATTTACCCGTGGATTTAATTTGGAGGTCATAAGCTAAAGCACCACAAAGCAAAGGTACACCCATTGTCACATGTGCAGAAGAATATGGAAGAGGGAGATAACAGTGTCTTGAAAAAGGGGATAATGCCATCATCTATACAGTATCTACTTCTCTAGCGTATGACTGTGTTTCATGTTTTTGCCGAAAACTGGTGTTTACTTCTGGCTTTTGGCAAAAATGGCCCACAGCAAATCATCAGTTTGCTTTATAGCTGTGGCAGTCACTTTTCAAGGAAGTGCAACGAAGATCATAAAAATGGATCCTGTCACACGGTGACCTGTTTTATGACAGTCACAACTTATGACTGTAAGGGGCAGGCTCCATTATGGTTGAAAGTCAAGGATTGCTTGTAATTTCAGAAGAAAACATTTTCCATTTCATGCATACCCATACCAAGGTCCCTTTTCTACAGGGATAGAAACTGGGAAAACACCACTAGCTCTTAGAAGAGTTCTTCCAGTATGTCACTGGGCTGGTGGGCATATTTGAAATGGCTTTTATGAAATGGGTAACATGGGGGATACAGCCAATCAGAAAGTACCTATTTACCAGACAGGAAGCTAGCAAGGCTGATCCCTGCTATTCTTCCACTATCCCAAGATACTTTAAACCAGGGGGTCCCCAACCTGCAGTACGTAGCCCAATACTGGGCTGAACTGGGCCATGAAACCAGCAGGCACATGTATGTAGCTCCATTGGTGCAAGCAGTGGGCATGTGCATGAAACCCATTTCCCCTCCCCAGCAGTCCATGGAGCCAGAAAGGTTGGGGGCTGCTGTTTTAAAACCCCTTTGCTTCTTTTTGGGCAGAGAGCACACTTAAAAGAACTGGGCTAGGCAGCCTACGTGGGGCCCAAGGACATTGTTCAAAGTAAAAACTCGGGCTTTTCTGTGTTCTGTTTTCAAGTGTTCTGCAGTATGTAACTCTTTCCTGCATGCACTTTTTAATTTCATTTTTTTTAAAGTTAAATCAGGCAGGACAGAAAACCTAGTAGGCCTCAAGGGATACATTTCCAGACCTACATTAGAGATCCAGGAATACAAGAGTAGAACACTTGTAACCCTTTAGGAGATTATATTAATTAACACAACCGTGGTCTTTTTCATTCTTTTCCTTTACTGGTTATTTTGTTTGCTTTTCATTATCTTTTGCTTATTTTCAAAGCTAGCAGGATACCTTTCAAAACAGAAAGGATGGGCTATAAAGATGCAAAGCAAGAAAATTAATTCATTTCTGAATAAAACAAAGCCTAACAGAAGGTATCTTTTACTAATCAGAAAGTGTCTCTATAAAATCACACAGCAAATAATTTTGAACTGATCTGTCATTCCAAATCAACTTTTATTTTCATGCTCAAATAGAAATACTGGCAGTAAAGGGCGTGGATCTTGAATTATGTATTAATTTTTAGGCATGTGCACATTTTATCAAGTCAAAAAAACCTTTCATTTATTGTTAAATGCAACTATGTTGCAGATCAAAGGGTAAGATCAAGCATCTTATTTATTGGCAAGCAGAAAAGATATTTTAGATAAATTTGTCTCAAGGTGAAGAAGACTCAGAATACGCTGAAGTGAAACAGAATTCATTTCGAAGAATCAAAATATAGAGCCTAAAATTCAGAGGCCAAGCATTCCTGTTTCAGAACCTGTAAAAGTACTTGGCTCTATTTCAGATTCTGTTACAAGATACAAATGGTTTTGTTTCCTTTGATCCATTATATTTCAAGAACACAGACAACTCCAAAAACTTTGCAGTTTATACTATTTCCAAATGTTCATAATCTCAAACATTTTAAACTCTTTCCTTCAGAAGAGTCTGGGATTTTTCACAACTGCTCTCTCTTTAGTGGAATTTGCACTATTAAACTGAGGTGATATTTCATACCTGCTATTAATAGTGCCAAATGATAAATTATCCAGTTACAGGCAGTTTCATGTATCAGGAGCCTCTTACAGATATGCCCCTGAATTCTTGTGGATGCGCATGGACCTTTGCTTGGTAGGGCTAAGGAGAGCCACACCCCACCCTCCCATTAATTATCTTTATTGACTGAACTGCAAAGCCTATCTTGAACACTCCAGTAAACGAAGGGTGGCACTCCTATCTCCGCACAGACTGAGAATTCTGATCCAATTCTATCCATTCACACACTGAACTGAATTTTACAAAAATATTAGAAATTTACATTTCTAAATCCAATGACTCAAACACCAGAGAATGCTTGACTATTCGTAAGTTTGCTGAATCAGTATCATTTATTTTCTGCAGAATTAGTTTACACAGTGCATCTTCATTCAACTGAATAGTGTTGAGCCCATTGAAATAAGCCAAAAATCAACTTCAGAAATGTAAAGAAAATGGCCCCTTTTCAACTGCAGTGTAGAAAGAAATATTGATTTTTCAAACCAGCATTAAATGACATGTTTTTCATTTTCTTGATGCAGAAACTCAGGGATCATGATGACAGTTTGATAACGGATTTCTGAGCAGCCTTCAGTAGTGCTATGGATAGCTGATTATTTTATTTCAAAATTCTCAGTGAATTATGCAAAAGAAAGGAGTTTTAAAATTGCTGTGCAACCCAAATGCAACGAATAGGAATTTAAACAGCTGTAAGTTACGAAAAACCTGTTTTATATAAAGGCAAGGATTGCATATAGTAATCAACATTAGAAAATTCTAGCTGATTTCAGTCCCGGCATTGATCGACATTGACATGTACATATCACATTTCCTAACACAGATAAAAACAATGTTCATTCCTTTGTACAATACAATGACAGTAACCAGTTCCACAATTAACAGATCCAACATCATAATTCCCATTGAACCAAGCAGTATCCCTTTCCCAGCTACTATGTACATTTGACTTCAGAGCTCAGAGCTAACCTAACAGCCCACTCTCAAGTATTTGAGGATGACAAAACAAAACAGAACAAGTTGGAAGACTTTCCTCTCATTGGTCTTCATCACTCTGGATACTCAATTTTAGATTTGAAAAATTAGCATCACCACACAAGAGAAAATGAAAGGGAACCATGGTTAGATTAGTTTGCTATATTTCACTGCGAAAGAGGTACTTGCTTTCAAACAAAAACAGCCTGAAAAAGGGATTCTTAAGTGTTCTCCGCTAGCAAGGAGTCTGTGAAGATAACCAGAGACCCTGCCAATAAGTTTGCCAATCAAGTGAATGTCAGCAAGTTTTAATCCCCATCATCTTGACCGACTGTGCCACTTCTACCATGCCTGTGGAGGACACTGGTTCAATTAAACAGGACAGGGAGCCCAAGTCATTCTTTAAGTGGAGACAGGTTTATTTATTTAAATAAGGAAGACAAGGCTGCCATAACCAGAGTTCTCAAAAACACACACTGAAAATGCCTCAGACAAACACAGTTAACTGGAAACTGCTTCTGGATCAGTACTGATATGAAGAACAAAAACTAGAACAAGCATTTACCTATGTAAGCTCTTTCTTGTTCACGGGTAAGCCCAGGAGGGATGACTGTGGGCATGCCAGGGATGATAGTCTTCTGCTCCATGGTGTCTTGATTCCACCTGCTCCTCTTCCTCTTTTTATTAGGGTAATCTACAAACAAAATGTAATTTATAGGACCAGGTATCCCATGGCAATATAGCTAACTTTGTGGTTAGCTATATGTGGTTGGAAATATAGCTAACTTTGGCCCTGCATACATACACTTTTCCTATTTCACATATGAACACATTTCTTGTCCCAAATCCTTATAAGCAAGGTCAGACTGGAAATATGGCCAACTGTCTTACAACCAGGAAACCATTTTTTTAGTTCTCCAAAATTGGAAATTTCCCCCCCTTTAGACATATATGTCCAGCACAAATATTTAGTATCATTTGATTAAAATTCAGATGTGAGTAAAGTCAATAAATCTTACATTTGGAACAGCAAAGCAAGAACCAGATAAAAAACTTAAAAATTAAACAATGCCATTTTGCCTATACATCTTAAAACTTTCCAAACTTGATAAATATTGTACTGTCTTTAATGATTTAACAGTGCTATATTATAGTAATTAAAAAACAAAATTTAGTCTTTCAGTTTCTTTTTTTACACTATATCTTCATAAATATTTTCCCTTCAGTAATTCCGGTCTAATGTGAAAGTTAATGTAAGTGTACTTTATTTTAAAGACTTAGTAAAATTCAAAACAACAAAGACTAAGGTGACACTTCGCTTAATTAACTGTAGAAGAAAAACTATTATAATCATGTTAGTGCTGTCATGTAAAATTATTCAAATAGTCATCAGTTACGACATTATAACAATCTCTTTGGATACAAGGCAGCATTAGATAATCCCACACAATTCCTTTTATAGATAATAAACACATGAAGATATAAAGTTGGCATAAAACATTTATGATATATATCCAAAAGGTTTTTTTATCAAAGGACATGTTAACTTGGACAAAATTAGCGTTCTGGATTTACTCTATGGTGAACAATCACAAACTGTATGGGTTCCACCACAGAGGAAAAAAAACCCTAAATAGTCTTTTAAATGACCAAACTTGACATGCTCTATTACAAACAGGTCATCACTGGCCTACCTAAGTGTGAGTATAAAAGTGTGTTTAAGTGTAATTCAACTTTGTGTATAGACCACACTACTTTCATCAGATTTTAAATACTATTTTTATATTTCAATATTGTACACCACTCATGGTGCCTCCGCAAGGGAGATGATAACGTTAATAAAGTGTTGAAAGAAATATCCTTCTGGGTTCAGTTCCAAGTGGGGAAAAAGACACTGGAAACATGGAGGCTGCTTGGAAGGTTTAATGGTGAACTGGACCACGTGGCCTGGAGCTCCAGAGAAGGATGATCACATGCTTCAAGGTGAAGGAGAAGATCAAGAAGGGCTGAGGTGCTGAGAGTGCCTGGGTTTTATACCCTCTGTTGGGCCCCACCTTAGTGTTTCCTGTTCCTGTGTAAGAAATGTATCCTATTGGCTGTCAGATTCCCAGGGGTGGGGGTCTTAGCTAACTTTGTAGACTTTGTCTGGACCACCTGGCTTCACCTGAGTGCTGGCTAATGCAATCTTCCCAGATGCCATGTAGTGAGATGGGTAATCCTATCATGTCCTGAGGGCCATGTCCCATCACCCTGGAGCTGAAGGTGGGGCAGGGAGCTGCAGGAAGCTGCTTTGTCTTTAAAACATGTTTCTCCTTTTCTCATCCAGGGAAATATAAGATTCTGCCTTTTTAAGATTTACTAGAATATTTCATTTTTCTAAGAGAGGGGTGGGTGCTAACTTCCTACAAAAGAAATGGCAATATTTCTTTATTTCCTAGAATGCAGTTAGCAATCCTGTCCTTCTCGCAAAATAAATAAACAAAAATTTACAGAAAGATACCTAGGAAGTGAGCATATTTTAGTAAAGGCTGTGTTTAGAGAAGAAATAGAAATTCACATAACTAGCATGTCTGTAAAGATGGGGCACACGTTCACAGACTAATTATGGAAAAAAGGAAAATGGGAGGAGGGGTTTCTCAACCTTGTCAGTCTGAAAATGTGTGGACTTCAACTCCCAGAATTCCTCAGCCACCATGCTGGGCTAGGGAACATTGGGAGTTGTAGTCCACCCATCTTCAAGCTTGCTGAGGGATGATGGGAGTTGTAGTCCACCTATCTTCAAACATGCTTAGGGAATGCTGGGAAATGTAGTCCACCAATCTTGAAGCATGCTGGATGGGGAATTCTGGGAGTTGAAGTCCAGTATCTTAAAGTGGCTACGGTTGAGAAACACTGGACTAATGTATTCGATTTAGGATGCATGAAAAATAGGAAGGGCCTCAAAGGCACTTTTTAGTCTTCATAAAGTCCCAAATCGCCCCCAGTTGCTCTCCAAAAAAAAAAGGGGAAACACGGGTCAAGGAGGGTCGGCACTTAGGCCACCCGACCATCATAGATTATAACGAGAGGAGAAAATGCCCAGAAGGCGGTAATGCAGAACCACTTCATTCAAATACCCGGATGCGATCAAGTCGCCCCACCGGGACCCCCCCCCCCAATACACCGCGACTACCACCCAACTTGCCTGAGTTGCCGGCCCCGGTCTGGCCGCCCTCGTCCTGCTGTAGAAGGTGGAGGTGCTGGGGCGGCGGCGGCTGCTCGAGGCCCATCGGCTGCTGGGGAGGCGGGGGCGAAGGGAAGCGGTACTGGCCGTACTGGGCCGGCTGAGGCTGCTGGGCCTGTGGGGGTGGCGGAGGCGGAGGCTGAGGCTGCTGCGGAGGCGGTTGGGGCTGCTGAGGCGGCGGAGGAGGAGGCGGCGGAGGGGGAGGCGGCGGCAACGCGGCGAAGGGAAACCCGGCGGCCGCCATGAGGCTCGGGATGGCCGGCTGAGGCTGGGCCTGCGCGGGGCCTGGAGGTGGCGGCGGAGGCGGCGGGCCTTGCATCACTAATCCGGGAGGAGGAAGCGGATAGCCGGTCTTGCCCGGCGGCGGGGGTGGATGCAGTTTCCCCAGAGGTGTCGCGTTGGCCCCGGTCGCCATAGGCGGAGGGCCGACACTGAGGGGCGCGATGGCGTCGGCGGCTTCGCGAACCTTCCACGCACTGCTTTCCCTCACAAAGGCGGCCGGCGCCGATTGGTCACCTCGCTAGTCCTTCACGGGCCCTGCACGGTGTCCTGTTGGCTGGAAGTTACATCGCGCTCTCGGCGTCGTACGGCGATTGGAGAAGATTCGTCCGCCGGGAAGAGATTGGCGCGGAGGAGCGATAGAGGCGGGTTGAAAACTCATTGGATGGAATCTTTGTCACCTAGAAGGAAAGCGCGGCTTCGCCGTTGCACATTGGCTTCCGATCTCGGAGGGCGGGATGATTTAGGAACGAGCGAGGCTACATGATGGGCGGGCTCCAGAACCTGAATACGGGAATCTGATTTGTCAAACGCCAGAGCTTGCGCCCTGAGGGACCTTTGCTTTCTCCTGGAGGACGCTTGCTGCACACGGCCTGTGAGAAATACGACGTGAATTAGGTTCACTCCTATTGGCTGGAGGATTAGAAAGGAGAGCGGGGGTGGCAAGTGCAACAAGACCTTTGATTGGCTCGAATGCTAAGAGCTCCGGGCTCTGGTGAGGTCAGTTTCTCCTGCCTCGCCCCTTTTGCCAACTGACGTGAAGTGACAGAACTTATAGTAAGAGGACCCGCCTGAACAGCAAAGGATTCTGGGAGATGTCAAATGCCATTACAGGAGTGGGGAATTCTGGGACTTGAAGTCCACCCATCTTCAAGTTAAAAAGCTTGAGAAACACTGCTATAGAACATAAAAAACATTTTTAGTTGTAGTTTTAAATTCAATGGTTTATGAGATTTTCGGTTTAATAGTTTTTAATATTTGTATTGTTCTGTTTTTAGTATTGTAAGCCGCCCTGAGTCCTCAGGGAGATAGGGTGGCATATAAATCTCATAAATAAAATAAATAAAAATGTAGAATTTGGCTCCTAATAAATATCTGTGTACTTTTTCCTGGCAAGTAGATTGTTTTGGCCTTTTTCCAATATTGTTTTTAAATTCCCTTTCATAATCATTTAGATCTGCTGAGAAAGCCTGATGTAAAAATATTTTTTAAAAATCAGAATCAGGAATGTCAACCAGAATATAGAACATCCCGATCCAGCACTCAGAAGGTATAAAAGATAAGCCCTGAGGTAACTGCACCTATTTGGAAATGGGATGGGCTTATTCTTTATACAGATGAAATATAATTTAAAAAAAATTAAATTATATATTAGAAAGTTATACACCATATCTCTGCATCAAATGTTGCTGATGTTGTATATGAAAATGATTTAGATCCCAGATCTGTTGTGTTTTAGCCCCACTGTGCAAAGAATTTGATGCTTGTCAAAATTACAGCTTCAAGAGCAAAGTGTCAGGTTCCAAGTAATGCCATCATCACAAAATGAACTCAGAGGCTTTGTAATTCCTCAAAGAACACACACAATCAATGTGGAAGCCAAATTCACTTAACAACAGTGTCACTAACTTAAGAATGGCAGGGATTCACTTAACAGTGGTGGCAAAAAGGGTCATAAAACGGGGTGTCCTGCTTAGCAACAGAAAATTTGGGCTCCATTGTGGTCGTAAGTCGAGGACTACCTGTATATATCCAAAAGAGAACACAAGAAAATGAAAATTCCTTGCATTTCCATGAGTAATGACCCCAAATCTCCATCTGCAAGAATTCTCTACTTTTATTTTTAAATTTTTTAACAAAAATCAAAGCCATTCCACCGGGGAGTAAAATATCACATTTTAATATCATTCTCTATGTTAAATAGCTATACTTTCTTCTCTCTCTTTTTTTTTCAAGTCTGGATTTTCTCAGGACAATAACATTCCAGCTTTAGCAGTTATAAAACACAAGGAGAAAAAGGGGAAGAAGAAAAAAGAGCAGCATTCTGGGAAGGAAAAGCCATATCACCAGAGTTCAGGAGGATTGTGGTTACTGCCTAAACAAGCCAAGTTTGAGATTCTGACATTCAGAGAATTTGTTCTGGGCTTCGGGGTTTGCAAAGATTAACCGCCACTTCCTAGTGACCTCAGATTCGATCAACCTTGGCAGCTGTAAGATGCGTGGACTTCAATTCCCAGAGTACCCCAGTCAGCCAGGCTGGCTAGGGAATTCTGGGAGTTGAAGTCTGCACATCTTACAAGAAAAAACATGGAAAGATGTTTTGTCACAGAAACGTCAACCTGTTGAAGTAGCCTTTTTGATCTCCATTTGGGCTGCCTAAAGGTGCCTCTCTCTCCATTTGGGCAATTAATTCCTGGCGGCACCCTCACATCTCCAAATTGCTCCCCTGGGCCTTCAAATCTTTGTCTTTCCCTGAACCAGCCCACCCACCCACCCACAATTCCCCCGGTTATTCAAGCAGCGTTTAATGCTTTGCAACTTGCACATCTGGCTGGCCTTGAGGCCTGCACAACTGTAGACATCTGTAGTTCTAACTGCTTCTTGCAGTAACCAAAGAGAATGCTGCCTTTGGACATGGTAGCCTGAAAAAAATGGTTTCAGAAACCAGTGGGCAAAGATTTTTTTTTATGTACTTGGCACCTAGGGAAAAGTTTCTCCAGGAAAAAAAAAAATTCCTGTGTGCCACTTCCTCCCCGACAACGGATCCTTCCCACGGCTGCTATTTTTGAAGCGGTGGAATGTACACATTCAAGCATGGGTTACATCTAATCTTTGGGGTTGTTGTTTTTTTTCTCTCTTTACAAACCAAGCATCACTTTACAGATTCATGCATTTAGTGTTTTGGTCCCAGATGTGAACAACTGCAGGACTGGGTTGAAGCTTGCTTTCGATTCTCTAGAGCAGGGGTCTTCAAACTTGACAGCTTTGTGGACTTCAACTCCCAGAATTCCTCCTCCAGTCATGTTAGCTGAGGAACTCTGGGAGTTAAAGTCCACAAGTCTTAAACTTGCCAAGTTTGAAGACCTTTGTTCTAGAGCTTTGGGAACTGCCATTTTGTGGAAAAGGTTGGCCATAACTCTGAAGTTTCACAGAACACGAATGAGAAATCTCTCAACCAAGTAATAATTCTAAATACAAGGGCCAGCAACCCAGCCAAACAGGAAGAACAACAGAACAGAATGCTGGGAGTTTTGAGTTTTGCAATACTGTAGAGGTAAATCTTCACTTAACAAGCAGCCGTTTTTAACAACTGTTGAAGTTACGACAGCCACAGAACGAGTCACGGAACCATTTGCAGTTAGACAGCCATCAAACTGAAGTTACAATGGCCATGAAAACATCATTTTAACACAAAACATATCCAGCCTGTCTATGTGGCATGTCAGCTTTATATGACCTAACATGGCATTTCACCATCACGTGACCGTGATTTGCATGTGATTTGGGTTGGGTTTTTTTTTGCCAGTTTCTGGCATTTTTTTGCTAATTTCTAGCAAAAATTACCCCTTCAAATGAATTGTGTTTGCTTAATTGCAGTCAAACAGACCAGAAAATTACTTCTGCTCATGTGGGTGTGTTGACGTACAACCACAATGACTTGTGTAACCATAATTCCGGGCTCACTTAGAGTTGTGAGTCAAAAACTACAATATCCAGAAGGCCACAAGTTTCAACCATGTGTTAATTCTGTACTTAAGACCCGCTAACAACCAGTTTCCTCCCCTGAGATTCTCCAGGTGGGTGGGACTTAAAAGGCACCTGCCCACCAAGGATACGAGGAAAGGTTGCTCAGCACATCCAACGGTCCAGATGTTTGGAGTTGCTCTTCCAGAATTCTGATTATAGCGGCTGGGGAATTCTGGGGGTTGAAATCCATACACCTGAAGAATGACCTTCAGCTCCCAGAATTCTCAGCAACAGTCATGATGGCTAGGGGAAATGGCATCTTTGGAAATGGTGCACTCATCTGGGTTCTTAACATTGAATTGTTCCCTGCCGTCCATAACTCAAAATATGTGGTTCAATTCTTTCCTAGCAATGGCCATCCATAGCCTCAGCCTATTGTCCTCTGGAAATTCTGGGAGTTGGCATCTGTAGAACCATAGATCTGGTTTCCAGATTGGAATAGTTTATCTAGTATCTCCTTTAGTCATTTGAAATAGTCATTAAAAAGATTAAAAAAAAAACAGAAAACCACAACTATTCTTACCTCTCCATACACAAACAACCATGCAGAGCCAAACTATCACATCCATTCCAGTAACAGTCACTCTGTTTCGCTCATTCTTGGCAGGACCCTAATTGCTCCAGTTGACTGGCCCCCAAATAAACATGTATCCCCCATCCCCTATTCCAGAACAACAGCCCAGAACTTCAAAGTGCCCTGAGGACATTAAAGCTGAAGCTTAAGAAAGGAAGGTGCAGTTCTATACCCGTGGCAAACGATTGTCTTCACTCTATCGGCCGTGCCAAGACGCGGCGCCCGCACACCGTCACCATGCACGACTCCTAAGCATTTTAAAAAAAGAGGAAGAGGAGCCAGGTGGGGAAAAAAGGAAGAAGCATTCAAGCAGGCACAAGGTGTCAGCTGGGCTCGGGGGGGGTGGGAGCGGGGCAAGTTTCTCCCAACTGCCAAGCGGTTGAATTATTGCAGAATTATCTCAAGAAACGCTGGCCCCAAATATGGGGGAGCCGTGCTCGCCAGGCACCAAAAGAACCTCCTGGAGCCCAACCAGCAGTCGGTTCAGCATCCGGGACCATATGAACCGTCCTCTTGTCAACGCCCGCCCAGAGCATCTCCTATGATGGCATGTTGGCCGCCATCAGCAACTGGCTCCAGGAAGGATCTGTTGCATACGCAGGGCCTCAGAGTGGCAACCGGGAGGAAAGTTAGTAGCTGCTCTCGTGACCTGTCAGGATGTAGAGGTTGCTGTGCGCCTGTGGGATTGTCGGTTGGGGTGCTCTCAAGGATGATGTCTCTGCAAGGAAGGGGAGAAGTGGAAGGGACGATAAACAAGGAAAGTTGTCAACTCATAAAACATTCCTATGCCTGTTTTCGAGTTGCCATAAACAAAGGGGGGGGAAATCTGAAGGAGCATTACGGCAGTTTAAAACCAGAAGTACATTCCACCTTTATCTACAAAGATTGTAGCTAGGCTACTGGATCTTCTGCCCACGAAAATCCTTCATTGGAGAATGTGATGGATGACACCCAGCCCATGAACGTGGTTCATTGGCGAATCTGATTTATGATACACCCAAGTGGGGAGGGGAAAAACAGGGTCACAGGTGACTGTAAATTATGTATGCCAGAGTTGGCTTCATTTAAATTAATGCTGACATGTTGCTCCTAATAAATCTTTTGAATTTTTTGAAGCTTGGTTCAAGGTTCATGACTTAATTAGGGCAATCGCCAGAACCTTGACAAAAGCTGTGTGAATCCAGGACTGTGTTTCTTAACCTTAGCCATTTTAAGATGAGTGGACTTCAACTCCCAGAATTCTCCAGCCATCCTGCTTTAAGATGTCTGAATCCCACAATTCCCTGAATATAAATGGACTTTAACTCCACCCATAACTTCAGAACTTCAAATCTTCTCAACCATGTCAGCTTTAACATGGGTGGGCATCAACTCCCAGAATTCCCCAACCAGAATGCTTGAATATAGGTGGACTTTCACTATCACAATTCCCCAGTCAGCAGGCTTTAGGATGTCTGGCCTTTGACTCACACAATTCCCTGGGCTTAAATTTAGATGGACTTTAGCAATAGCAATAGCGCTTTATAGTGCTTTGCAGCCCTCTCTAAGCAGTTTACAGAGTCAGCCTCTTGCCGGCAACAATCTGGGTCCTCATTTTACCCACCTCGAAAGGATGGAAGGCTGAGTCAACCTTGAGCCTGGTGAGAATTGAACTGCCAAATTGCAGTCAGCTGGCAGTCAGCAGAAGTCACCTGCAGTACTGCACTCTAACCACTGCGCCACTTTAACCCCCACAATTCCCCAGCCAGCATGGCTTAAATTATGTGAATTTCAAGTCCTAGAATTCTCTAGCTGGCCTGCTTTAAGATCCATGAATGTCAACTCCCAGAATTCCCCAGCCAGCATGCTTTAAGATGGGTGGACTTCAACTCCCAGAATTCCCCAGCTAGCATGCTTTAAGATATGAAGACTTCCCCAGTCAGCAGTTCTGAAGTTCACCCATGCCTTAAAAGCATGTTGCTGGGGAATTCTGGGAGATAAAATCCACATTATCTTCAAATTGCTGAGGTAGAGAAAGACCGGTCCAGGAGTCATTCATCTTATTTACACTGTTTTCCTGATGTTGCAAAAGGTTGTCAGGGAATTAGGAAAAGGCCCATGCTTAATTCATGCCAAGTTGCGACTCTCATTGGGTCAAAAAGCAGACTTCCGGAATGTCAGAGAATTTACACGTAGTGTGCAAAATGTTTTAAAAGTGGAACATTTCAAACTTCAAACTGCAGTATTCCACTTCAGATGGTTTTTTTTCCCCCACATACCAAAAGGGTTTTGAACTCTCCGATGCCCATCTTAAGTGGGAACAGGGATTTTGAGCATGGAATGCTTCAGGAGAACAACCGGGTGCTTTTCTAACTTGAATAAGAAATGGTTTTCCTTCCTTGAAATGTGCAATATTTTGTGGAAATGGGGGCCTGGGGTGGGAGCACCGATGTGAAAATTACAGGCCTTTTTATCTGCAACTCACCTGTGAGCACCCAAGACTTGGAACACCCTGGATTCGTCTGTGACCTCCTGGGTCACCTATTAGGGAGCAAAACAATTTATTTATTAAATTTATACACCGCCCATTTCACTGTCCAGCAACTCTGGGAAGCTCATAGCATTGTAAAATCAAATATGTAGAATGTAGGATAATATACTTAGAAGGGACCTTGAAGGTTTTCTAGTGTAATCCCCGGCTCAAGCAGGACATCATATACAGTTGCAGACAAATTGTCTCAATCTCTCCTTAAAAACGTCCAGTGTTGGAGCATTCACAACTTCTGGAGGCAAGTTGTTCCACTGATTAATTGTCCTAACTATCAGTAAATTTCTCCTTAGTTCTTGGTTGCTTCTCTCCTTGATTATTTTTCATCCATTGCTTCTTGGCATATTTAGTTTAGTTTAGTTTACTTTATTGTCATTGCACCTCGTACAACGAAATCTAACACCATCTTCAGTGCACATTGTGACCCCATGAAAATAAACACAAACACACATCCTTCACCCTCCACACAATGAACCGTAAACCCCCAACACCTCACCAACACTGCACTATACAGTAGAATTCCACAGAGCTACTGCCCTGGGATAGAAGCTGTTTTTCAGCCTATTTGTCCTTGTTTTATTATTCTGTACCGTCTGCCAGATGGTAATAGTTCAAAAAAAGGTGTGCCCAGGATGAGGGGATCTTTGAGAATGTTTTGAACTTCCTTAAGGCAGCAGGAGCTATAAAGCTCTTCCAAAGAGGGCAGAGGGCAACCCATGATCCTCTGGGCAATGATGTTCACCCTCTGGAGTGCTGTCCTATCTGCCCCTGTGCAATTGGCAAACCATACAGAGGTGCAGTGAGTTAAGATGCTCTCTATGGTGCAGCGGTAGAAGGTCACCACCAGTTTCTCATTCAGTTGTTGTTTTCTGAGAAGTCTCAGGTAGTATAATCTCTGCTGGGCCCTTTTGACCAGGGCTGCACTGTGAGCCCCCAGGTCAGGTCCTCTTTTAGGGTAACACCCAGAAACGTAAAACTGGCCACTTGCTCCCCTCGGTCTCCATTGATAAGCAAGGGCTGGATGTCCGATCTGTTCCTTCTATAGTCCACTATCAGCTCCTTGGTCTTATTGGTGTTGAGGACCAAGTTATTGTCTCCACACCACGAAAGCAACCATTGGTCCACCTCATCTTGGTAGGCAGACTCATCGCCCCTGAAGATGAGTCCCACCACCATATTGTACCAATGTTAAAATATTAAACATTAAAATAATGAGAATAACAAATCAACAGAGTTGGAAGGGACCTTGAAGGTTTTCTAATCAAACAGGAGACCTTCTATCATTCCGGACCAATGTTAACAACCAACATACAAAGGGATGGAGTTGGTATGTTCAGCAAGCTGTCCAGTTATATAATCCTCATTGATCCTTCAAGGCCCTGGAGTCTTCTTCATCACACAGAAGGCTGACTCTGAATGATTCGTGGGTCAGTCTGTTGTGGGAATTCACACAGGTAGGTTGCCAAGAATCAGGCTATTCACTGGAAGCTACAACATGATTTGGTTGTTTCCCATTTTTACTGTACTATTATTTTAGGGCAAAATACTTCCTTTTGGGCATTTACTCACCTCACTAGATTCCAGGCTTCGGCCTTGCATGCCATGCTTCCAGAAAGCCAAGACACTGTCTTGAAGGCACACTGTGGGGAAGCAGAGAAGAGACTTCGTTAGAGGGCGCTGTGTTTGCGCTGGGAAGCTAAGCCATCTTCGGATGGGAGGCCACCCGGTAGAGACCAAGCTGGGAAGTTTGAATGATCTCCATGATGAGCTGCTTCTACACTACAGAATTGCCAAGGAAACTTAACATACCTCTAAAGCAGTGTTTCTCAACCGTAGCATTTTAAAGAAGGGTGGACTTCAACTCCCAGAATTCCCCAGCCAGCAGAGAATTCTGGGAGTTGAAGTCCACCCGTCTTCAACATGCTAAGGTGGAGGAACACTGCTCTTGAAGTCACCATGGATTGTTCTCACTTGAGAATTTGTTTCAGCAGTTGGCAGAGAAAATTAACCTAGAAAAATTCCAAGCAGGATAGTGTTTGGTTAGCGTTAGGAAAGGATACCACTAGGAAATCACGTAGATGGACCCCCAATTGGAAATTCCCAATCTGTGCCAGAGAAAAGCAGGAGGAAATTCGTGCCTTGTCATTTTGCCAAGAAGAAACCAAGTCATCAAGGAAAAAATATCACCTGAACCAGACCAACATGCTGATTCTGATCCGCAGTGGAGTCTTCGTTTTTGTTTTCATTTGCGGCATTGAAATTTTTTTTTTGAAATTAAATTAATCAATTCATTTTTAAAGGGTGTAAAAAACCACTCTAAAGAGGCAGCAAATCACTCAAGGGAAGGTTTTCACCGACGGCATTTTGACTAATTTTTCCACTGGGAATTCCCAGATATGAGGTGGTCCTTGGTCTTCTCTAAGCTTGCAGATCTTTCACGACCAAATTAGGTAACAACATCAGTGCTGCTGTCAGGGTTCCGATGGACGCCCTAATTAATTCACGAGCCTCCAGCCAAGTTTCAAAAGAAATCCAATTATTTATTAGGAGCGACATGTTGGCACTTTTCCCAAGTGCAGTCTGGCTCTGCCCTACGTCATTTACTGCCCACCTATGACCCCGTTTCCCCGCTCCTCCCAGGGTGTGTCACAAATCACATTCTCCAACCGACATTTCATGGCCCAGTTAGGTAACATCGTCAGTGCTAGTAGAGCAAAACCTGACTAGCACGGATGATGTCAGCTAGTTTGGGTGGCGAAATGTCTGCAAGAAAACAGCCAAGCTCAAGAAAGCACCAAGGACCCCATTTCAACCCTGAGCTACAAATACCCTTACGTACCGATGGTTTCGACGGGGAAATTGAAAACAAGCTCGGGAGTGAACACTCCTTGAGGCGTCCCCCGCAGATTCACGACCCGGACGCAGCCTGGGGGAGAGGAGAAGAGCTTTGAAAGACGAAGAAACAATCCAAGAGTAGGAGGAAGGGTGGAAAAAATTGAGGCCAAGAAAACCTCCCCAAAAACACATTCATATGACAAACGTGTGATGACCCAGGGTGGGATACAAAACAAACACAGTCACCGAAAACAGGTGAAGCCCCTTTTATTCCTTCACTTTGCTTCCGAATGTTTATATTAAATATTTGCTTCCTAATATTTATTTGTTTGTTTATTTATTTTATTTTATTTTATTTTATTTTATTTTATTTTATTTATTAATTGGATTTCTAAGCCGCCCCATCTCCCTAAGGACTCGGGGCGGTGTACAATAAAAACAATACAAATATACAGTTAAAAAGAGATTAAATCAAATAAGAAACCCAATTATAATCTAAAACACTAAAAAACAGTCATTAAGACTCCCACACAATATCCTTAAAGGAAGGCAAAAAAACCTCCCACACAAACAGTTACAAGAAGGAGGAAAAAAAGCAACAGAAACCAGGCAAGATAAGGGCTGGAGGATGTCCACAGATAACACACACTGGGAAGGACACCAAACTCAGAAAGGAACCATAAGCTAGAGATATTTCCGCGCTTTGTTTCCAGCATTTGCCCATACACATGTCTGTCCTCTTATTCAGTTGTCACAGCTGCAGCCCATGAAGAGGATCAAGGCCCTCTCATCCCCAATAGACCACGTCTCTCCCTTATCCTCTCCTCCCTGCCTGCCCTAGGATGGAGAGGGATGGGCCTGGGTCCTCCTCTGACTGCCCAGCAGGCCTCTGCCCTTCCCCAGCCTCCTCCACAACCTCCGGAGCCACACTTCCACTCCCTGTCGGCTGTTCCTCCTCTCCCTCGGAGTCAGTCTCCACCAGGGGGAATGACAAAACGATTGAGGGACCTAGGTACGTCTAGTCTATTGAAAAGAAGAATCAGGGGGGGACATGACAACTGTCGTCCAACATTTGAGGGGCTGTCCCAGAGAAGATGAGGGGGTCGACCTATTCTCTAAAGCAGAGGTCCCCAAACTTGGCAACTTTAAGACCTGTGGATTTCAACTCCCAGAATTCCTCAGCCAGTTGAAGTCCACCCCTCTTAAAGCCTGCTGGCTGAGGAATTCTGGGAATTGAAGTCCACAAGTCTTAAAGTTGCCACGTTTGGGGACCCCTGCTCTAAAGCACCAGAGGGCAAGACAAGAAATAATTGGTGGAACATCATTAAAAGGAGATCCACCCTAGAATTAAGGAGGAATTTCCTGACAGAACAATTAATCAGTGGCACGGCTTGCCTCCAAGAGTTGTGGGTGCTCCATCACTGGAAGTTTTCAAAAATAGCCTGGACCACCATTGGACTGGGATGGGATATGGTCCCCTGCCTTGAGTAGAGGGCTGCACTAGAAGACCTCTGAAGTCCCCTCCCGCTCTAGGATTCTAGGTTCTAAAAGAACTTACGTTCAAAACAAACGAGGACAGTATCTCGGTCCATCTGAGTGACGTGGCTGGCCAGGACGAGAGGACGTTCTACAAGAGGAGAGAAGCCAGTGATGAGAAACAAACCTTTGGAAGCCAAAAGGCTGGTGTTTTATGCTGCTTTCTAGGTGAATCAGTGGGAATTATGGGAGTTGAAGTCCACGGCAATGCGGACTTCAAGGGTGGTGATCTTCAAGGTGAGGATCGAACTCCTGGCAGTGGGCAGTTAGCCTGCAATACTATATTCTAACCACTGGGAGGGAGGGAGAGAGGGAGGGAGGGAAGGAAGGAGATAGATGAGGGAAGGAAAGAAGGAAGGATGGATGGAAGGAAGGAAGGAGGGAGGGAAGGAATGACATAGATGAGGGAAGAAAAGAAGGAAGGATGGAAGGAAGGAAAATAGCAATAGCACTTAGATTTATATACCGCTTCTCAATGCTTCCCAGCCCTCTCTAAGCAGTTTACAGAGTCAGCCTCTTGCCCCCAACAATCTGGGTCCTCCTTTTATAGACCTTGGAAGGACGGAAGGCTGAGTCGATCTTCAGCTGGTCAGGATCGAGCTGCTGGCAGTCAGCAGAATTAGCCTGCAATACTACATTCTAACCAGAAGGAAGGAAGGAAGGAAGGAAGGAAGGAAGGAAGGAAGGAAGGAGGGAGGGAGGGGGGAGGGAGGGAAGGAAGGAAGGAAGGAAGGAAGGAAGGAAGGAAGGAAGGAAGGAAGGAAGGAAGGATAGCAATAGCCCTTAGACTTATATATCACTTTGCAGTGCTTTCCAGCCCTCTCTAAGTGGTTTACAGAGTCAGCCTCTTGCCCCCAACCATCTGGGTCCTCATTTTACCCACCTCAGAAGGAGGGAAGGCTGAGTCAACCTTGAGCCAGTCAGGATCGAACTGCCTGGCAGCTGGCAGTCAGCAGAAGTAGCCTGCAGTACTGCATTCTAACCACTGCGCCACCACTGTACCTCTTAAAACTTAACTCTTAAAATGCAGGGAAGAGATTCTTTCAACTGGGTTCTCCATGGTCCCCTTTTCTGACCCCCCCCTCCCCCAAAATAGCCGCTCTTACTGGAAGGGCTGGAGGTGGTGTGGCCAGTGCTGAGCGAGAGGATGCTGAAATGCAGCTCGGCCCCCGGCTGATCGCTGCCGGTGACGCCGAAGCACACTTGCGGGTATTCCTCCGTCTCCACAACCAGCAGCTCAAACAGGGAAAGGGGATCGGGTAGCAGCACGGGGACGTGCTGGCAAGAGAAAACACAACACAACACAACAAAATAAAACAGAGAAAATATTGCCAGCAGAACCTGGCTGGGATCTAGAACCTCAAACTGGAGAGGCTCCTGACTGTTGGCAGCCGCACACGTACCTTCAGTAGCATAAATTTCTGCAAAGGTTCGTACCACTGTAGAAGGGCCAGGCTGGAGGGCAGTGCGGCACACAGAAAGGTGTTTCCTGAGTAAGGATTTCGGACTGAAATTGGGGAGGGGGGAACGGACAAAAACAGACAATGGGATTAGCCACCAACTGTTGGTCTCCACTTTTGCTGCTAGAAAGGTGGACTTCATCTCCCAGAATTCTGCCTGGCGAATACTGGGAAATGGTCCTCCTTCCTTCCTTCCTTCCTTCCTTCCTTCCTTTCCTTCCTTCCTTCCTTCTTGCCTGCCTTCCTTCCTTCCCTTCTTCCCTCCCTCCCTTCCTCCCACCCACCCTCCCACTTTTCCTTCCTTCCCTCCCTTCCCTTCCTTTTTTCCTTCCTTCCTTCCCTCTCTCCCTCTCATCTTCCTTCCTTCCTCTTTTTTCCTTCCTTCCCTCTCTCCCTCATCTTCCTTCCTTCCTTCTCATTCCTTCCTTTTTTCCTTCCTTCCCTCTCTTCCTCTCATCTTCCTTCCCATTCCTTCCTCTTTTTTCCTTCCTTCCTTCCCTCCTTCCTTCCTTTTAGAAAATGCCCCTCTATCACAAAGGGACTAAAAAACCCCACAGAGCTAAGGAACTTCATGAGCATTCTGCAGGCCTTCCGATTAAAAAATTAAAGAACTGCTGAATTCCAATCCTTGCAGCTGCAGGAGAAATATCTGCATTATTATTATTATTATTTTGCATACAAAAGAGTTACTTTACCTCATGCCATGGGCCTGTTCTCAAAGACGAATAAGGTTCAAGACCTCAAGAGTTTTGAATGAAAGGGGTAATTTAAGCAGGCACTAAAGAACCTGCTATATTCCAAGTTATGTCTTGGTCCCCACCATAATGGAGGGTTTTCCAACTTTGGTAACCTTAAGACCTGTGGACTTCAACTCCCAGAATTCCTCAGCCAGCCATCTTAGCTGGGGATTCTGGGAGCCGTAGCTCACCCTTCTGAAAGGTCACCATCCCAGAATTCTCAGCCAGGGCCATGCTGGATGGGGAGTTCTGGGAGTTGCTCAGCACCACTCTGAAAGTGGGGGAAAGTTACGGGAAGAATTCAGAAGCGAATTCGAGAAAGGTGGAAAAATCTGCTGATAAGGAAGAGAGGGGACTAGCCACACTCACCAATTTGACACTTAAGGCACCCTTTGGTATCTGCTATCTTGGCTGACAGAGCAAACTTCCTGCCACAAAAGGAAAATGGTTTAAAGTTTATTTATTTATTAATTATTTGTTTAATCAAACTTATATGCCGCCCAACTCCCAAAGGACTCCGGGCGGCTCACAGCAAAAATAAAACACACACACACACACACAGACACAAAATTACATTAAAAAATTTAAAAGCAATTTAAAAAACAACGAACAACAGAAGGGCCGGATCTCGCTAGATCTCAGTCGCGAGATCAACAGCCCCATGCCTGCCGGAAAAGCCAGGTTTCGACTGCTTTGAGGAAGGCCAGTAGGGTGGAGGCAGTCCGGACCTCGGGAGGTAGCTGGTTCAAGAGAGCCGGAGCAGCCACAGAGAAGGCCCTCTCCCGTGGGCCCGCCAGCCGGCATTGTTTAGCTGACGGAACCCGGAGGAGACCGACTCTGTGGGACCTTACCGGTCGCAGGGAGACGCAGGGTAGGAGACGATTCTGGAGATAACCTGGTCCTGAGCCATATAAGGCTATATACATACTGGTATACACATTTGCAAGGTCATCTCCTTAGAAAATTAGCAGATGTCATTCCTTGAGCCTGCACAAGGGCGAAAACGGCCTCCCTGGGTTCTGGAGGCTCTCTGGAAGCCGGAAACGGGCCCATTTCGAACCTTCCCGAACTTATGGGAGGCCCGTTTTTGCCCTCCCTGAGCCTCCGTGAGCGCCCTGCACTTATCTGCATCCAAAACGGGCCGCGTGGGGATTCCTGGGAGGGGAGGGGTGGGCGGGGCCAGCCAGGCGTGGGATTTGGGGGTTTTATTTTATTTTATTTTATTTTATTTTATATTTATTTATTTATTTATTTATTTATTTATTTATTTATTTATTTTACTATTGGACTTGTATGCCGCCCCCTCTCCAAAAGGACTCGGGGCGGCTCACAATTAAGAATAACAACAATAAATACATTAAAAATGAATTAAATACTACAAGCCCACGTAAAATCAATTTAAAACCCCTCTCCCCGAGAGGTCAGTCCAGCCCGGCCTGTTCAAACAGCCAAGTTTTCAGATCGTGGTGGAAAGAGCGGAGAACCGGAGCCAATCGGAGCCCCACGGGGAGTTGGTTCCGCAAGGCGGGAGCTGCTACAGAGTAGGCCCTTCCCCGGGGCACCGCCAGCCGACACTGTCTTGCGGATGGTACCCTGAAAAGTCCCAGTCTGTGCACTTGCACTTTATTAGTTTTAAATACCGCCCTTCTCCCAAGGGACTCAGGGCAGTTTACAGGGCAATAAAAACATGCAGTACAAAAATTAAAATAAAGAAACTAGAATTTAAGCCCGACTAACAAGAAATTTTTAAAAATATTTAAAACGATTATTCCAATCAAAAATTAAAAATATACTTCTCATGGGGATAGATTGGCTTGCTGAAATAACTATGTTTTAAGGGCGCGGTGAAAGGCTCTCAGGTCGGGGACAATCCGGATCTCTAACGGTAGCTCGTTCCAGAGGGCAGGGGCTGCCACAGAGAAGGCCCTCCCCCTGGGGGCCGCCAGCCGACATTGTTTGACCGACGGCACCCTGAGGAGGCCAACCCTGTGGGCCCGCACTGGTCGGTGGGAGGCTGTCATCGGCAGTAGGTGGTCTCGCAAATACCCTGGGCCTAAGCCATGAAGCACTTTGAAGATCATAACCATAACCTTGAATCGCACCCGAACTGCCCAGAATCTTAGGCGGGAGGCTCTCCCGAACCCCTGCGAACCCCCAGCAGCCCACCCTCGCTTCTTGGTGCCCAAAAGGTTGGCAGCATCTCTTCTTCCCCTCTCTCTCCCAAGGCCATTCCCCCCGCCTCCCCTCATGCCGTTACTCTTCCTTAGGGACCTCTGGCCCTTCCTCCCCCTCACCTCTCCCCACCTGGGGATGATCCTCTCCGTCAGTCTGTTGGTGGCAATGGAAAGAGGGACCGGCCGCTTTTGAAGCTGACGACGCTGCTCGAAGAGGCCCAAGAGGTTGTGTGAAGAGATCTGGGAGGATTTTCCTGAAAGGCGAAGGGCAAGAATTAGCCCCTTCAACCCAGCCAGACGTCAGCGGAAGCAAAAAATTATTTCCCAGGCCCAGGTGTGCCCCTGGAGACTCACCTGCCAAAGTCAGGAGGGTGTTGTTAATACAGTAGAGCCAAGAGCATCGGTGAGGAAGGAGCTGATGGGAGAAACAAGGGAGAAGAAGAGAGACAGGGTCCATCAACCTTGGTAAACTCCACGTAGGGAAATGTACAGTCAAGGCCCTGCCTGAAGGCATCAAACGCAACAGCCAGACTGGTCTAGTAGTTAAGGCACTAGGCTACAAACTAGGCAATGATGAGTTGTAGATCTGTCTCAGGCATGCAAGTTGGCTGGCTGAGTTTGGAACAATCATCAGGAGATAGGTGAATTCTTGTTCCTCCTTAGACAGGAAAGCCAGCTGGGTGACTTTGGACCAATCACCAGGAGACAGTGAGTTCTAGTCCTGCCTTAGGCATGAAAAATGGCTGGGTGACTTTGGACCAGTCACAAGGAGAAGTTGCGTTCCAGTCTTGCCTCATGCAGTTAAGCCGGCTGGGTGACTATGGACCAATCACCAGGAGAAGGTGAGTTCTAGTATTGCCTTAGGCATGAAAGGTAGCTGGCTGACTTTCAACCAATCACCAGGAAACGGTGAGTTCTAGTTTTACCTTAGGCACTATAGATGGCTGGGTGACTGTGGACCAATCACCAGGAGAGTGTGAGTTCTAGTCCTGCCTTAGGCATGAAAGATGGCTGGGTGACTTTGGCCCAATCACCAGGAGATGGTGAGTTCTAGTTCCACTTTAGGCATGAAAGCCAGCTGGGTGACTTTGAGCCAATCACCAGGAGACGGTGAGTTCTAGTCCCGCCTTAGGCATGAAAGGCAGCTGGGTGACTTTGGGCCAATCACCAGGAGACAGTGAGTTCTAGTCCCGCCTTAGGCATGAAAGCCAGTTGGGTGATTTTGGGCCAATCACCAGGAGACGGTGAGTTCTAGTCCCACCTTAGGCATGAAAGCTAGCTGGAAGACTTTTGGCTGGTCCCTTGCTCTCCCCCAGCCCAATCCACCTCACAGGGTTGTTGTAGTAGGGATAATAGGCGGAAAAAGGAGTATTAAGTACGCTTGACACCTTGAATGACTGATAAAAATAATGAAGGTGGGATCTAAATAACTAAATAATTTAAAAATATTTCAAGCAACTTGCTAAATTACAGAGAGTCGAGAATCCAAGCTCATTCACTGCAGTTTAAGCAGACAGCAGAGGGACTAGCCTGCTACAGGGTGGCTTAATCATGGCTTGTAGTGGTCGAACAAGCAAAAGACCCTTGCCCTGGTTCTTTCCTCGTGTTTCTCTGCAGAGGACCTCACCTTCTCCATCGTGTCTTCATGGAGCTCATGAAGATTCAAGGTGTATATACCTTCCTCTGCTCCCACGACCAGATACAGATCTGCAAACCGGAAAAGTTTATAAGCCATGGCTGGCAACATTGAAAGAGAACATGGTGGATTAGGAATGGAGAGATCCAAGTTCTAGTTTTCTCTTGACCATAAATTCCTACCTGGTCCAACCTACCTTGCAGGGCTGGTGTTGCGGGGGGAAATTGTACCGGTGTTTGTCAACCTTGGCAACTTTTAAGACATGTGGACTACAATTCCCAGAATTCCCTAGCCAGCATGCTGGCAGGGGATTTCTGGGAACTGAAGTCCCTACCTCATAAAGAATGCTGTCTGGGGAATTCTGGGAATTGAAGTCCACCCATTTTAAAATATTCTGGGAATTGAAGTCCACCCATTTTAAAATATTCTGGCTGGGGATTTCTGGGAACTGAAGTCCACCCATAAAAATGCTGCTGGGGAATTCTGGGAATTGAAGTCCACCCATTTTAAAATATTCGGCTGGGGAATTTGGAATTGAAGTCCACCCATTTTAAAATATTCTGGGAATTGAAGTCCACCCATTTTAAAATATTCTGGCTGGGGAATTCTGGGAATTGAAGTCCACCCATTTTAAAATGTTCCGGCTGGGGATTTCTGGGAGTTGAAGTCCACTGCTCTTAATGTCAACTCATAAAATATTTCTATGGTCTTTTTAGAGTTGCCAAGAGAAGGGGAGGGGGGAAAGGGGTTTTGAAAGAGCAGTACGGCAGCTTGGAAATCAAAAGTGCATTCCATACATAGTTTTTCAAAGATAGTAACTAAGTGGCTGAAGTTTCTGCCGAGCAAAATTCTAACTGGAGAGCATGATTGATGCCTCTGGGCTATGGAGGTGTCCCATTGGAGAATATGAATTAAAATACACCCAGGGGGTGGGGAGAAAACCAGGGTCAAGGGTGACAATGAATTATGTGTCTCAGAGTCGGCTACACCCAGGCAGTGCCGGACATGTTAACTCCCAATAAATCCTTTTGAAGTTTTGGAAATGTGGCTCGAGGCTCATGATTTCATTGGGGGTAACTGCTGGAATCCTGACAGGTTGAGAAACGCTGCTATGTATGCCACCTTCTGATGGAATGCAAATTGCAGAAAACAACCAGAAATAAATCCCTACCTCGTGTTTCCGGATGGATCCACGTTGTAGCCGAGTTAATCTTCAGTGGGCAGCCATTGAAAACTTTGGAAAAACAAGCTCCCATCTGAGAAAAAAGGAAATGGAATATTTGGATATTGGGGTGTGTTTGTTTATGCAGGAAATGACTGGGATTTATTGCTCCATTGTCAACTGTTCTGCAGTGCTTTTTAATCTCCCTTTTAGGTTTCGGATCAAATCTTTCATTTAGTCCAGGGATGGGGAACTGTGGCTTTTTTTAATGACTTGTGGACTTCAACTCCCAGAATTCCTGAGCCAGCCATGCTGTTTGAGGAATTCTAGGATTGGAAGTCCACACATCGTAAAAGGGCCATAACAGTTTCCCACCCCCGTTTTAGTCATAGGCAGATTTGAGACTTTTCTAACCCCTCTAAGTGAGCAAAACTGCCACATTTTCACACTTGCCCACCCCCCACCCCAAATTTTGCAAAGCCACCCACTTGCGTTGTCTCCAGGCAGAAGTTCATTTGAGCTTTCTTTCCCATTGTACGACATCCATCATGCACCACACATACAATCAAAAACCCCTGAAATACATACCACTGGCCTTAAATAATATTCCAGCTGCTCTTTGAAAATAAATAAATAAATAGGTAGGTAGGTAGGTAGGCAGGTAGAAGATACACATAGACAGATAGACAGGTAGACAGATAGACAGATAGATAGATAGAAGATACAGATAGACAGGCAGACAGGCAGACAGGTAGATAGATAGATAGATAGATAGATAGATAGATAGATAGATAGAAGATACAGATAGACAGGTAGACAGGTAGACAGATAGGTAGGCAGACAGACAGACAGGTAGATAGACAGACAGACAGAAGATACAGGTAGATAGATAGATACATAGATAGATAGATAGATAGATAGATAGATAGATAGGAGATACAGATAGACAGGTAGACAGGTAGACAGATAGATAGGTAGACAGACAGACAGACAGGTAGGTAGATAGACAGACAGACAGAAGATACAGATAGACAGATAGACAGGTAGACAGGCAGACAGATAGATAGGTAGGTAGACAGACAGGTAGACAGGCAGACAGATAGATAGGTAGGTAGATAGACAGGTAGGCAGATAGGCAGATAGACAGACAGATAGATATCCATTTTCTCCCTTGTCAATCGCCGGTTTGGAATCTGCCTTTTCCTTGCAAAATTAAATGGGTGAAAAAGCTGGCAGATTGTGGTTCCGTGATTCAGGAATTCGTTTCGAAAGTACCAACAAAATTGGCTTGCATTAAAATGTCTATGGAGAACCTCAGTCCTCCAAGTCCTGGTTGTCCCAAAAGTGCTTTTCCAAGAGGCAACTGGACTTTCTGGTTTTTCCTTGAAGATGTTTCATTTCTCATCCAAGAAGCATCTTCAGCTCTGACTGGATGGTGGGAAAGGGAAGGGTTTATCCTCCTTGCAGACAGCTGGTCATTTGAGTTCTTTTAGAGTGTCAATGAGGCCACTTGGAGGTTTAGCTATGTCTTCAGATAAATGGGTCCTTCCACACCCATTTGCACCACTCAGGTGACCTTGAGAACATAGATAAATCTCCAAGTGGCCTCAATGGCCCTCTAAAAGGATGCAAATGACCAGCTGCCTGCAAGGAGTATAAATCCTTCCGTTCCCCACCATCCAGTCAGAGCTGAAGAAGCTTCTGGAATGAGAAGCAAAACGTCTTCAAAGAAAAAACAGGAAGTCCAGTTGCCTTTTGAAAAAAAGCACTTTTGGGATTTGCATTAAAATGTTAAATTCCAGGGATTTTTGGGGGTTTAGGGAAGAAGGAAATGCAACTTACATGAACTTTGGGTGTAGGGGGCAATCCATGGCACAGCAACCTCTGGAAAGGTGATGGAGAGAGAGAGAGGGGAGCATTAAACAAAGTTTTTTTTACAAAGTTCCCAATATTTTCCTTTTTTAATAGAAGGAATGAAAACGCTGTCTCTAACCCCATTGCTCGTTCAATCGCAGAATTAAGTCTTCCTGCTTTGGTGGGAGAAGAGCAGGGATTTGACCAGGGGCATTTCACAGAATCAAAAAAATAAATAAAATAAAATCCTAAGCTTAGAAGGGAACTTTAAGAGTCCCAACCTCGTGCTTAGCGCTGGATTCTCGACAGCATTCCAGAAACATGACCGTCCAGTCTTCGTTGGAAAACCTCCCTGTGAAGGGAGACCTTGTCAGGGAGTAAAAGTCTTCCAAACATCCCTGCTAATTAGAGGTGATAGACCATGCCTTTCTTTGCTGTCAACTTTGATAAAAGAAGACCCGGAAAGTAATCTAAGTAGCATTCTTTATTGTACAAAAATAATAAAACCTAACGGAGCTACATACGAGTGACAGACCTCACCACTACCAGCTCATACGATCTGCAACTTCCTTCCAAAAATCTAACCACTATCTCCTTCCTTGCAATTTTATCCTGATAATTCTGGCCCCGTGTTCTGGGGCCACCAAAGCGAAGCTCATGTTCTCTTCATGTAGCCCTCCACTTACAACCATTCTGTCAACTCATAAAATATTTCTATGATCTTTTTAGAGTTGCTAACAGAAAGGGAGGGGAGCAGCAGGGCGGCAGCTTGGAAACCGAAAGTGCACTCCATAAATGTTTTCAAAGATAGTAACTAGGTGATCGAAGTTTCTGCTGCGCAAAATTCTAATTGGAAAGCGCGATTGATGACTCTTGGCTATGGAGGTGTCCCATTGGAGAATATGAATTACGATATACGCAGGGGGTGGGGGAAAACCAGGGTCAAGGATGACAATGAATGATGTATCTCAGAGCCGGCTACATCCAGGCAGTGCCGGCATGTTAATTCCCAATAAATCCTTTTGAAGTTTTGGAAGTTTGGCTTGAGACTCAGGATTTAAATGGGGATAACTGCTGGAGCCCTGACATATTCATTTAGTGATCGTTCAAAGACACAATGGCACTGAAAAAGAAAGTGACTTAATGACCATTTTTCACACTGACGACTGTTATACATCCCTTGGTCACAAAAGTCAGCCACTTGGTAACCGGCTGGTATTTATGACCATCGCAGTGCCCTGGGGCCATCTGATCCCCTTTTGCAACCCAGAATTCCCCAGCCAGCCTTGTTGAAGTCCACGGGTCTTAAAGTTACCAAGATGACCTAAAATGGACACCTAACATCAAAAACGTCATAAATAAAGCACAACAAAGAATGTTTTTTCTGTGCCAACTCAGAAAGCTCAAGCTGCCCAAAGAGCTGCTGATCCAGTTCTACAGAGGAATGAATGAGTCTGTCATCTGCACCTCTATAACTGTCTGGTTTGGTTCTGCAACCCAACAGGAAAGACACAGACTCCAGAGGGTAATTAGGACTGCAGAAAAAACAATGGCTACCAATCTGCCTTCCATGGAGGACCTGTATCCTGCACGAGTCAAAAAGAGGGCTGTGAAAATATCTACAGAGCCCTCACATCCTGGACATAAACTGCTTCAACTCCTTCCCTCAAAACGACGCTATAGGGCACTGCACACCAGAACAACTAGACACAAGGAAAGTTTTTTGCCAAACGCCATCACTCTGCTAAACACATAATTCCCTCAACACTGTCCAACTATTTACAAAGTCTGTTACTATTAATCTTCTCATCACTCCTTATCACCCATCCCCTCCCACTTGTGACTGTATGACTGTAACTTTGTCGCTTGTATCCTTATGATGGACTGTTTCCTAGTATGATTTGATTGCTTATTGTACCCTATGACTATCATTAAGTGTTGTACCACCTTATGATTCTTGACTCTTGATGAATGCATCTTTTCTTTTATGTACACTGAGAGCATTTGCACCAAAGACAAATTCCTTTTGTGTCCAATCACACTTGGCCAATAAAGAATTCTATTCTATTCTATTCTATTCTATTCTATTCTATTCTATTCTATTCCTTCTATTCTATTCCTTCCAATATCTATTCTATTCTATTCTATTCTATTCTATTCTATTCTATGATTAGATACTCCTGCTGTATCTTGGGATAGAATTTGTATCTGGCTGTATCTGTATGAATATTTTTCACCCCCAAGTCTCTCTCTTTTTTAAAATATTTTATTCATCAATATTTTTTGAGTAGAGTGTTTTGACCAGGTATAGTATTTACAAAACCACAAAAAACATAGCTAATACTGTAAAAAAAATATTGTCCCATTTACTAATAACAATACTAATAATATAATAACACATAAGTTAACAATTCTAATAATACTATGATAGTTCCCATACAGTACAATTCCCATTCTTTGTGTTTAGTTCATTCGTATTTTTAGTACTTATAACGATTATAGTTATAAAGCATCCCTTATTTTGATAAGATCGTTCATCGCTTTTCTTCCTCTAACTTCTCTTTTGTTTTTAACGCGTAAAATCTATTCCAACCCCGAGTCTCTCGTGATTGCTCCTTTTAACTTGGTTTTACTCTGGTTTTTAACTTGGTCTTATCTATAACTTTTATATCACTTTGCTGCTTTCACTGGTTACTACCCAGAGTGCGATGTACAGTACTGAAAATTGGGCAAATAAATAAAACAAAATTCCATCCATTCCGGAGGAATAGAACAGTAAGAGTTGGAAGGGATCTTAAGAGATCTTCTAGGCCAATCCTGCTCAAGCAGGGGACCCTATACCATTTCAGACAAATGATTGTCCAATCTCTTCTTGAAAACCTCCAGTGATGGGAGCACCCACAACTTCTGGTGGCCAGCTGTTCCACGGGTTAATTGTTCTATTGGGAAATTTCTCCTTTGTTCTACGTTGATTCTCTCCTTGATTAGCTTCCATCCATTGTTTCTTGTCCTGCCTTCTGGTGCTTTGGAAAATAATTTGACCCCCTCTTTCCTTGTGTTAGCCCTTCAAGTATTGGAACACTGGTATCATGTCACCCCCTGGTCCTTCTTTTCTCTAGACTGGCCATACCCAATTTCTCCAACCGCCAAAGAGAGTCTGAACAATCTTGATTTAGCATGCTTACGGTGGCTTCCTCCTTCTTTTTCATGGTGGCCCATTCAGTGGAAAGGAGGCAGTCTGCAGGCTTGGGAGAATCCACCACAGGAGCATCTGATGTCTCACCAAAGGCCGTGTTGCCTGTTGTCGAAAGAGAAATTATCAAAATCACTTGCAGGAAAGCAGTTTGGATTTTCTTCCATAAGCTTCTTCCACCCGCTATTTCTGGTCCTGCCCTCTGGTGCTTTGGAGAATAAGCCAATCCCCTTTTCTCTGTGTCAGCCCCTCAAGTATGGAGAGACCCCTACCATGTCACCCCCTAATCCTTCAGCTCGATACGCTAGATCGGGGGGGGTGTCCAAATTTGGTGACTTTAAGAGTTGTGGACTTCCGCTCCCAGAGGAATTCTGGGGAAATGGGCTGAGGAATCTTGGGAGCTGAAGTCCACTCCTTTTAAAGTGGACAACCGATTAAATATGAGCCAGCCGTGTGCAGCAGCTGCCAAAAAGCCAACACAGTTCTAGGCTGCATCAACAGAAGGGATAGAATCAAGATCATGTGAAGGGTTAATACCACTTTATAAGGCCTTGATAAGGCCACACTTGGAATACTGCATTCAGTTTCGGCCACCACGATGTAAAAAAGATGTTGAGACTCTGGAGAGAGTGCAGAGAAGAGCAACCAGGATGATTAGGGGACTGGAGGCTAAAACATACGAAGAACGGTTGCAGGAACTGGGCATGGCTGGTCTAGTGAAGAGAAGGACCAGGGGAGACAGGATAGCATCTTCCAGTATTTGAGGGGCTGCCCCAGAGAGGAGGAGGAGGTCAAGCTATTTTCCAAAGCACCCCAAGGCCAGACAAGGAATAATGGAAACTGATCAAGGAGAGATTCAACCTGGAAATAAGGAGAAACTTTCTGACAGAACAATTAATCAATGGAACAACTTTGGACTAGATGACCTACAAAATCCCTTCCACCTCTGTTATTACTATTCTGTCCTTTGAGAGTGTTGTGGTTAGCCAGCAGCAGGTGCGGACGGCTGAGGAGAGCGAGGACTCAGATGAGGGGCCAGGACCACTAGGGAGTGGGCTGCTGCCTTCAGAGATTGTGGGGGCTGGCAGCAGCGATGAGGAGGTTCCCGAGGAGCTTGTGCCAAGTGCGCGTGCGCGCAGGGCTGCTCGCAGGAAAGAGCAGCTGCAGCAGCACGGGTGACTCGGGAGCAAGGCTGCAAGGTAATGGCCCCTCCCTCAAGAAGATCAAAGCCAGCTGTGAATCGGACGTTCTTTGCAGGAAGCAAAGACGTTTTAAAACTCAGCCTCGTGGACATTACAGTATCTTAAGTTGGTATTTGAAGACTCTTTGTGTTGTGAAATATTTCTTATCTCTTATTCTTGGCAGCCTCGCAGAGTTTGGGTGAGGCTTGTGCTTATCAAAGTTAATTAGTTTGCAGCAGCCTTTTAACCGGGGATTCGTAAGAATCATTAAAAGGTTTCTGTTCCCTTTGGTTCGGGTCTGTTTTATTGGAAAAGGGTTTGGGTCAGAAGAGAGAGTTACTTGGTCTCAAAATATAAAGTTAAAGGTCACCTCTTTACCTGGGACGGTGTGGTCCCTGGGCGCCTCCAGATCCAAGCGTTCCCCGTCCTGCTCCCAAGGAGGCTTGTACGTGAGCTCCAGGTTAAGAAAATCCCAAAAGGGGCCCCTTTTGATTGTGCTGGAAGCATCTTCCCCAAGTCCGCCCGTCTGCTGCTCTTCCTGGATCTGCCGGGGGGAAAAACACCAGAAAAGATACAGATAGATAACAGATTAACAGAAGGGACCTTGGAGGGCATCTAGTCCAACAGCCCCTCCGCCCTGCCCAAGCAGAGACCCTACACCATTCCTGACAGAGGCAGTCCAGTCTCTTCTTGAAAGCCTCCAGGGATGAAGCTCCCACAACTTCTGAAGGCAACTTCTGTTCTATGGGTTGATTGTTCTCACTGTCAGAAAGTTTCTCCTTATTTTCAGGTTGAATCTCTCCTTGTTCAGTTTCCATCCATTCTTCCTTGTCTGGCCTTCTGGTGCCTTGGAGAATAGCTTGACCCCCTCCTCCTCTCTGTGGTAGCCCCTCAAATATTGGAAGACTGCTATCATGCCTCCCCTGGTCCTTCTCTTCCCTAGACTAGCCAGGCCCAGTTCCTGCAACCGTTCTTTGTATGTTTCAGCCTCAAGTCCCTTCATCATCCTGGTTGCTCTTCTCTGCACTCTTTCTAGAGTCTCAACATCATTTTTATAGTGTGGTGACCAAAACTAGATGCAGTACTCTTAAGTGTGGTCTTACTAAGAATTCATAGAGTGGTATTAGCATTTTACTATAGTTTGCAGAATTATATTAAAGAATTATAGAATTATTACAGAATTGTAGAATTATTATAGAATTATAGAATTCTCACAATAATTTGCAGAACCCAAAGGAAGTGACCGTTTCATGCATACCTGCTCTGTAGGACGTGCTGGGCGGATGGTTAGACTCCTAAAGAAGAAAAAGCAATTTAAAAAAAGAAAAGAAATAGAATAAAAGAATGGGGAAAAATCCAAAGATGTCAACCCTCCCATTGGCATATGCAGCAAAAAAAAAAAATCCTCCTGGGACATGATTTTACCAAGAAAACACAGGTATTCCTCACCTTACAAACACAATTGAGACCAACGTTTAAGTTGTTAAGTGAGAAATGTGTTAAGTGAGTTTTGCAATTAGCCAGTGGAACAGCTTGCCACCAGAAGTTGTGGGTGCTCCAACAAGGAGGCTTTTAAAAAGAGACTGAACAGCCACTTGTCTGGAATGATATAGCGCCGTGATCGCGAACCTATGGCATGCATGCCACAGGTGGCACGCAGAGCCATTTGTGCGGGCGTGTGAGCCTCACTGCACATGTGCGCGCCTCCCAGCTGATTTTCTGCATGTTTCAGGTCTTTTTCAGTCTTCCAGAGGCTTGAAGGAAGCCTATGCAGCCTTTGCAGGCTGAAAAATAGGCCCGTTTCATCACTTCCTGTATTTCCGGAAATACCGAAGTGACGAAACGGGCCCATTTTTCAGCCTGCAAAAGCTGCACAGGCTTCCCTCAAGCCTCTGGAAGGCTGAAAAAGACCTCAAACTGGCAGAAAATCAGCTGGGAGGCACAGTGCAGGTAAGGGGGGAGGAGGGATTGCGCGCGCATGCGCAGGGGGCATTGGGGGTTGCATTGCCTTCTGGGTGCTGGCACAGAAGCCCAAAAGGTTAGCCACCACTGGTATAGGGTCTCTTGCTTGGGCAGGGGTTGGACTAGAAGACCTCCAAGATCCCCTTCCCACTTTATTCTGTTAATGGGGAAAGCCAGATTCACTCAACGACCAAATGATTCCCTCAACAGCTGCAGGGATTCGGCTAACAAACATGACCAAAAAGGTCATAAAACTCATAACTAACCTTGGTTAGTTACAGAAATGCTGTTCCCAATTGTGGCGATAAGTCGAGGATTGCCTGGTTTGGGCGGGAGCCACATTGAGGCTAGCATCAAGATGGTCCCAAAAGGACCCTCCCCGCAAATTATGTTGCGCTGGGCAAGACCACCATTTAAAAGTTTTATTGGGGATAGAAAACAACACACCAGGTTTAATGTTGGCCTGTCTGGGGAAAACTCTGCTAGTGCCCCAGAGTTTCTAGGTTAATCTCCCATCTCCTCTTACCTCTCTTCCAGGGCTTCTTCGACGGATTGAAGCAGGCTCCTAGGGAAGGCGAAAACATGGCACAAAGTTACCCACCAGTTACTCAGTCTGTACATCACACCAAGCCCGTGTGATGACCCAGGGTGAGGCACAAAAGTAACCGAGTCACAAAAATAGGTAAAGTCCCTTTAATTCCTTCAACTTGGCTTCAAAGCTCCAATTATCATTGACTGGAGAAAAAAACTCCCCCACAAACAGTTGCGAAAAGAAAGAAATTCCGTTCAAACTCAAAATACATATAAATACATATAAATAGGAAAAAATGACACAAGCCATACTGAAGCAATTAATGAGACAACGCAGGATAAGGGCTTGAAGACGTCCACAGACATTCAAATGCCAGAACTCAGATAAGAACTGACAGACTAGAATTATTTCACGCTTTGCTTCCAGCAGCCTGGCCATGTGCAGTTTGTCCTTTTAAACAGTCCTCCCAGCCGCAGCCCATGAAGGGGATCAGGGCCCTTTCCTCCCCCTTAGACCACGCCATTCACGTTTCTCCCTTATCCGCTCCTCCCTGCATGCCCTAGGATGAAGAGGGGATGGGCCTGGGTCTTCCTCTGAATGCCCAGCTGCCTGTGCCCTTCCCCAATTTCCCTTTGAGCCTTTTGAGAAAAAAAAAATTGACCTGGATGACTGAGACATCCATCAGGGCTTATTGGCCAAACCATGATTGCCTGGGTTCGGGCAACACATCAGCGTGAAATTAAACCCCACCATACGACACATGCTTTGTCCAAACCCTGAGTTAACAAAACTCCATGTTTCTGTTTGCACGGCATGCTTAAAACAATAGTTTTGGTCCAGACTGCATTCTGCAGCCAGCCCAGTTCTAGATTAGACTAGTGAACTCAGCTTAAAAATTTCAACGAGGCAGAAACTAGCTCCCAATCATTTCATGCTCCACCACAAAGCAAGTCAATGGCCCAGGCAGGATAGGGGAGGTCAAGAAAAGCACCCCAACCACATCTTTCATCTTCTTTTAACGACCCCACAATCCCTTGCAGGGTGGAGTCTGGGCATTGAATGGAGCTAGCAGATTGTTTACTGGCCAGATGCCCTTCCTGTTGCCAGAGCGGAGTTTTGTTCAGCAGATATATATATTCTCATCGTGCCCAGAGAGAGGAATACCTGCCTCTATCTAGGATCAAACTCACAGCCTCCTGATTGTGAGACAGGAGCTCCACCTCAAGGCCACCGCACCACTCCCACCCTGACCAGATCTTTGCCCCCCCCCCTAAATTCCTTACTCTCCATCTCCAAGCACCATCCAATTCTCTTCCTCTTCTTCCGTCTGCTAAGGAGACAAAAACAATCGCATTAAACGGGCCAGAATAAAAGTGATCTAGTTTTATTTTTCACCTTCACATCTGGAGCTCGGAGGCTGAGCCTGCTTCACTTCCCAATTTTGACCCCCAAGAAAACAGGATGGGTGGGAATGTAGAAGCAGTCCTCAACTTATGACACCAACATTTCTTCTGTTAAGAGAACCAGTGGTCAAGTGAGTTTGGCCCATCTTTCTTGCTACAACTGTTAGGTGAACCACTGCAGTGGTTAAGTTAATGACACAGTTGTTAAGTGAATCTGGCTTCCCCATGGACTTTGCTTGTCAGAAGGTCGCAAAAGGGAATCACATGACCCTGGGACACTGTGACCGTCATAAATATGAGTCGGTCGCCAAGTGTCTCCATTTTGATCACGTGATGTTGCAACAGTCGTGTGAAAAAAGTTATTTTTTTCAGTGCCGTTGTAACTTTGAATGGTCACTAAATGAACTTTTGTAAGTTGAGGATTGCCTGTATTCCATATCTAGCAAACAGGAAGGAGACAATAGGAAAACAGCCAACTTACATTGTGCATGAAGAACCCTAAACCCCAATTTGTTTCGGCACCAGTTTAAAGGATTGATACTCTCAGCTGCAAACCAGAGTTTACAGCCGGACTGTGCCCCGATTCATGCAAACATTAAACCAAGCCAAACAAGTTACATTTGTACAATATGTCAACGCAGACACAAATACACACTTTATGAATGCCACTTACTGGGTTGCCCCACGGCTCCGTTTCCTTCCTTAGTGGAGGGCCGAATTTAACCTGGTTAACTGGAAAACAGGAACAATTGAAAGATCAGCCAGATAGGCAGAAATGAGATTCTACTCACAGGGTTTGAAAGGCCAAATCCCAGATTTTTAAAGTTTCTTTGCAAGCAATGCAACAAGAAGTGACAAAAGTGGGTCATTTTGTGCTGACTTTGGACCACAATCTCCCACGATTAGTTAAGAACAAGTGAGGTTATCCCAAAGGTGCTTTTTTCAAGAGGCCACTGAACTCTCTGGTTTTTCTTTGAAGACATTTCACTTCTCATCCAAGAAGCTTCTTCAGCTCTGACTGGATGGCAGGGAATGAAAGAATTTATACTCCTTGCAGACAACTGGTCATTTGCATCCTTTTTGAGGGTCGTTGAGGACACTTGGAGGTTTGTCTGTGTCCCCAGGGTCTCCTGAGTAGTGCAAATAGGTGTGGAAGGACCCACTTATTTGAGGACACAGATTTATCTGAGGACACAGATTTATCTGAGGACACAAATAAACCCCCAAGTGGCCTCAATGACCCTCTAAAAGGATGCAAATGACCAGCTGTCACAACGAGTATAAATCCTTCCGTTCCTCATCATCCAGTCAGCTTCTTGGATGAGAAGTGATTGAGCCAAGTACTGCCTCTCCTTTACCTGTACATCTGGTTTTCTTGCCTAAGCCCAGGACTTTAATTCCATCCTTCTCCAGGACTTCAAGGCACAAAAATACGTCATTTCTTCCCGAAATAATCTTCTCGTTCTAGTGGGTCTCCCCCATTTTAGAAAACTGTGTCAGCAGAGCCAGTGTTTGTATACAAACATACATTTGCAGGAAGGCCATCCTGACATACGGATTATACTTACGCTGGATCTCCGACAGGGTGCCTTCTGCCGGCCCATGTGGCTTACTTGAGCAGATTTTATCGGGGAAAACGTCGTAAGCCTGAATTGGGAGCAAAAGTCACATTTTTTTTATTTTCAATATTCATTTACTAGCTGGATACCTGTGCTTCGCTACGAAACTATGTGATCGGACTTAGTTTTTGGGGAGGAAAATAAGCGGGGGGAAATTCTGCCTCTGCCTACCAGCATCCATCAGTATTCGTCCTGTCAGTGTGGGAGAGAATTGAGGGCTGTTTGGAAACTGAAACAGCATTTGCTGTGTGAGCAAGGAGACAGTAAGGAGCCTGGGCGTGGCTTAGCTCAACTGTTCTGTACTAAAGCTGGTTGCTGCTCTGAAACTGAAACTGAAGCTCCTCTCTTCTGCTTGTAGAATAGAATAGAATAGAATAGAATAGAATAGATATTGGAAGGAATAGAATAGAATAGAATAGAATAGAATAGAATAGAATAGATATTGGAAGGAATAGAATAGAATAGAATAGAATAGAATAGATATTGGAAGGAATAGAATAGAATAGAATAGAATAGAATAGAATAGAATACAATAGAATAGATATTGGAAGGAATAGAATGGAATAGAATAGAATAGAATAGAATAGAATAGAATAGAATTCTTTATTGGCCAAGCGTGATTGGACACACAAGGAATTTGTCTTGGTGTAAATACTCTCAGTATACATAAAAGAAAAGATACATTCGTTAAGAATCAAGAATCATAACATACAATACTTAATGATAGTCATAGAGTACAATCAGCAATCAAGTCATACTAGGAAACAGTCAATATAAACCCTAAGGATACAAGTGTTTCGTACTTGGAACAGATTTCTTTTCAGGTGGGAAGGGGGAGTAGAACTCCTTAGCATCAGAGCATGTTCTTCATCATCATCATCATCATCATCATCATCATCATCATCATCATCATCATATAGGAAATACTAATGCTCTGATGGTCATTTTGAAAAATCCTTTCTTAGTGAGCACCTAGAAGCCAAGAGGAACCTACGTGCCAAATTTCAAGTTTGTAGGCTTTACGGTTCTGGAGATTTTGTGATGATGCCTGAGTGGTATTTCACTTTTATATATCTAGATTTACTTTCTTACTTACTTATTTATGGAATTTATATTGCCGCCTATTCACACATGGCGACCAGAGGCGGGTTTCGCATAATTTAACAACCGGTTCGCCTAGTGCAAAACCAAAAATACGAGCGAAGTTGAAAGCAATTACCTTAATCTCCATCCTCCTCCACCCAACCACCCACCTACCCCGACACACCCAACACAATTGGACAACTGTACCTCGAAATCCCCATCGTCCAACGCAGTAGCAGCCAATTCAGGGTTTGTGGCTTTATCCAGTAATTCAATGACGAGAACGCGGGCTAAAGGCTGGCAGACGAAAGGATGCTACGGGAGAAAAGACCTGATAAGCCGAAGGGACCAAAAACAGAGGTGGTATTCAGCCGGTTCTGGAGAAGGATTCCTTTGGCAGCTGTGGAATCCCAGAGCTGACATCTGGTTTATGAGACACCCGGGGGGAGAGGGGGGAACAGGGTCACAGGGGACTGTTAAATTACGTCTGCCAGAGTTGGCTTCACACAGGGCAGTGCCAGTATGTCGCCTCTAATGAATCCTTTGAAGTTTTTTGAAGTTTGGCTCGAGAATCATGATTTAATTAGGGTGATTGTTGGAATCCTGACAGGCTGCTCACAAATCTCTCCAGCACCCCCAGCAGAGACGATGTGGTATTCCTTTCCTTTCCTGAGTTGTTTTTAGACAATTTTGATTTGGGGGAGGGGGAGCTGGAGTGGGGGGTGTTAATTTTTGCCCACCTCCCAACCTGCAATCACCTGCAAGAGTTTTTCTGCCACTGGTCGTTTTCTGGGACTTTTGGTCAAGGAGAGTTTGAGGAAGTGGTGAAAATCGGGAGACCTGGAAGAATAAAACAGGAGCAAATGAAGAGAAAAATTCCTAGTGCCCTAGGAGAAGAATTGTGTCTCTTACACACCCACACACTCACCAACATGCCTTATCTTTTAGCTTGGGGGGCTGGAAGTTGCTCTTCGACATCAACATCAGAGCTCTGCACGGCAAAACAAAACAACAGTTAAAACTAACTTTCTTGTCCATACTTGGCAACTTTAAGACTTGTGGACTTCAACTCCCAGAATTCAATTCAATTCTATAGCTGGCTGAGGAATTCTGGGAGTTGAAGTCTAGAAGCTTCATCACTGGAGGCTTTCAAGAAGAGATTGGACTGCCATCTGTCAGAAATGGTGTAGGGTCTCCCACTTGGGCGGGGGGTTGGAATAGATGACCTATAAGGTCCCTTCCAACTCTGATTATCTGTTTATCTGATCCTTGAGCAGGGAGCGGCTATGAAGGACTGTCAAATATTATACAAACACGCACATCGAGATGTTGGGAAGCTGGTTTTTCTAGAAAGGCCAAACCAGTGGCATATTTTTTTGTGTGGTTTTGCTATTGTGGGTGGATTTAATCCTGCCTCTCCCAAGGAGCCAAACTGATATGCTGATCTTTCAGTGACGGGAGCAAAATTATGGGGGTTTTGCATCTGTCACCCAAGCCAACCCCAAAGAATTCTAGGATTTTCGAAGCTGTAATTAGGATTTTGGAAATACACGCCTACAGAGGTGGCTTGTTTTAAAGTTTGTTTGTTTTTTAAATCAGAGGGACCAAAAAGGTAGTGCATGTATTAAAGATAAGAAGGGAAATCAGGGCTGTGGCCAATTTTAATCAGGAATTGTGGAATTTAATCAGGAACCCATGACCAAGACAACTCCGATAGTTATAATTTTTTTAAATTCTGTTTTTACTTGTGTGAGATGCTAGAGTCGTGTATTTTAGATGGGTGGCCATATCATTTTAATTTTAAAAAAATGAAGAAATAATAAAGAAATCAAAGGAGAAGTAAAAAATGAGCAGATACCCCTCATTTTTCCACTGCTTTTCCCCCTAAGGATCCTGAAATACCGGTAGATATTGTAATGCAATGTTTCCTAGCCTCACCAACTTTCAGATAGGTGGACTTCAACTCCCAGAATTCCCTAGCCAGCATGTTGCCTAGGAAATGCTGGGAGCTGTAGTCCACCCATCCTCAAACATCCTTGCCCAGGAATTCTGGGAGTTGAAGTCCACCCATCTTAAAGCATGCTGGCTAGGGAATGTTGGGACTTGTAGTCTACACATCTTAAAGCACTGTGGCTAGGGAATGTGGGTTGTTGTAGTCCACTCATCTTAAAGCATGCTGGCTGGGGAATTCTGGGAGTTGAGGTCCACAAGTCTTAAGGTTGCGAAGTTTTGCTGACTGAGGAATTCTGGGAGTTGAAGTCCACCCATCTTAAAGCATGCTGGCTAGGGAATGTTGGGACTTGTAGTCTACACATCTTAAAGCACTCTGGCTAGGGAATGTGGGTTGTTGTAGTCCACCCATCTTAAAGCATGCTGGCTGGGGAATTCTGGGAGTTGAGGTCCACAAGTCTTAAGGTTGCGAAGTTTTGCTGACTGAGGAATTCTGGGAGTTGAAGTCCACCCATCTTAAAGCATGCTGGCTAGGGAATGTTGGGACTTGTAGTCTACACATCTTAAAGCACTCTGGCTAGGGAATGTGGGTTGTTGTAGTCCACCCATCTTAAAGCATGCTGGCTGGGGAATTCTGGGAGTTGAAGTCCACAAGTCTTAAGGTTGTGAAGTTTTGCTGACTGAGGAATTCTGGGAGTTGAAGTCCACCCATCTTAAAGCATGCCAGCTAGGAAATGCTGGGAGCTGTAGCCTACACATCTCAAAGCACGCTGGCTAGGGAATGTTGGGTGTTGTAGTCCACCTATCTTGAAGCATGCTGGCTGGTGAATTCTGGGAGTTGAAGTCCACCCATCCGAAAGTTGCCATGGTTGCAAATCTAAATCCATGCTAACCTCTACATCCAGCTCAGTCTACTTTGCTCTCTGCAAACTTTCTCTCATCCATCTTCCTTACCTCATGGGGTGCAGGTCAAAGAGTGGCGGCTGCAGCTCCGCCAGTTCAATGGCGGTGATGCCCAGGGCCCAGATGTCGCACAGCTGGTTGTAGCCCCCTTTCTTCTCCACCGCGGCCACCTCTGGCGCCATCCTGGAGAATCAGACAGAATGCAAGGTAAGGCGAGGAAGCTAGTCCAAGAACACTCATCCTTTGTTGTGATAAATCAGCAAAGGCAACAAGATTGTTGGGGGCAATTAGCTGACTTTGTAAAAATGCCGCTTAGTAATAAGCAGGCATATACAGTGGAAGGAAGGCTATTACTGGGCGCATTGGGTTGTGCTCCAAAACATTGTAAGCCACCCTGAGTCTCCGGAGAAGGGCGGCATATAAATATGAATAAAAAAGAAAACTTCCAAGAGCTCTTGGTAATATATTCATTTTAATTGTTGCCATTCTCCCTATTAATGATAGTTGCAGATTTTTCCAGGCCTATTTTAATCTGTTGTTTTACTTTATAATGGTTATCTTCTTTAATTGGTGCTTTAATTGGAGCCTTGGTGGTGCAGGCTGTTAAATGCCTAGCACTTAAGGTCCAGCTGCCTGCAATTACTGTAGGCTCGAATCCCACCAGGCTCAAGGTTGACTCAGCCTTCCATCCTCTCGGGGTAGGTAAATTGAGGACCCAAGATTGTTGGGGGCAATAAACTGACTTTGTAAAAATGCCGCTTAGTAATAAGCAGGCATATACAATGGAAGGAAGGCTATTGCTGAGCACACTGGGTTGTATCCCAAAAAATTGTAAGCCACCCTGAGTCTTTGGAGAAGGGCGGCATATAAATGTAATTAAAAAAAAAAAATTGTCCCACATCTTGCTGTTAAATGAATCCCCAGATATTTCACTTTCTTTGTAATCTGAATATCTAGTCTATCCATTAATTCTCTTTTTTGCTTTTCTGTGTCATTTTTCACTAAGATCTTAGTTTTTTTTTTCCCTTGTTTATTTTCAGCCCTGCAACTTCTCCATATTCTTCTATCCTTTTTGTCGGTTTAGGTCCTGTTTCTGGTGGTTCTTCTGATATAAAAACCAAATCATCTGCAAATGCCTGTAATTTATACTCTTCCTTTTTTTTTTATCTCCATACCCTTTATTTCCTTATCTTTCCTAATATTTCTATTTAACACTTCTAATGTCAGTACAAACAACAATGGTAAGAGGGCATCCTTGTCTTGTTCCTTTCTTAATATTAACTTCCCCAGCCACTCCAAGAACGCTCATTCTTTGTTATGATAAATCAGCAAAGACAACAACTTCCAAGAGCTGGATTTAACAGAATAACAAGAGTTGGAAGGGACCTTGTAGGTCATCTAGTCCAACCCGCTGCCCAAGCAGGAGACCCTACACCATTTCTGACAGATGGCACCTCTAGTCTCTTCTTGAAAGCTTCCAGATTTCATGCAACACGATAACATGTCGTATCTTTGCAGCGAAGAGGCCTAATCCATAAAGCCGGCAACGGAGTTTGAAGGCTAACGAATAATCTTTTTATCTTTCTCTCAACCTCTGTGGCCCAAACTCTCTTTGCTCCCTTCACAATGCAAATTTTCATCCCTCTCCCTTTTGAAACTTCCTATTTTAACAGAAGGCGCCATTCTGGATGAATGAACCAAATTCATTCATGTTTCATGGTTTCGCCTTGTGATTTGAATTTTCACGGAAAGGTTTTGCAGGGCCACCAAGTTTAGACTTGCACAGGTCACACACACACAGTGCCGACCTCGCGATAGCGGTGCAGGAGGCAGACTGCAAACAAGCAGAGCAAACACACGGGTTTTACCAATAGGGCGTTCCGATGAATGATTTTCGCTTGGCCACCGAAGCAGTTAATTCTGCAGAGACCCCAAAGTCCGCTGTGGAGGAGAGAGAAGGAAGAACAATATCAAAGAGGGTTTCAACTGGGCCAGCTGGAATGGCTGGTGTAGGTATACAAAGAATAGGAACTGTAGTTCAACTTCAATGTCTATTCTACTCTATTCCCTATTCTACTCTATTTATTCTATTCTATTCCATATTCTATTCTATTCTATATTCTATTCTACCCTACTCTACTCTACTCCATTCCAATTCTATTCCATTCTATTCTAATTCTATTCTTATTCTAATTCTATTTTTAATTCTATTTTTAATTCTAACTAGCTGGATACCTGTGCTTCGCTACGCAACTATGTGGTCAGGCTTAGTTTTTGGAGAGGAAAATAAGGAAATAAAAATTCTGCCTCTGTCTACCAGCATTCATTGGTATTCATCTGGCTAGCGTCCTGTCAGTGTGTGAGAGAGTTGAGGGCTGTTTGGAAACTGAAAGAGTATTTGCTGTGTGAGCAAGGAGACAGCAAGGAGCCTGGGCATGGCTTAAGCTCAACCATTCTGTACTAAACTGTTTGGTGCTGTGAAACTGAAACTCTTCTCCTCTGCTTGTGTTTTGCATTCGGAAGAGATTTCTTTTTTTCAGGTGGGGATGGGGAGCAGAACTCCTTAGCATCAGAGCGTGTTAATAGTAATAATATAGGAAATGTTAATGCTCTGATGGTCATTTCGAAAAATCCTTTCTTAGTGAGCACCTAGAAGCCAAGAGGAACCTATGGGCCACATTTCAAGTTTGTAGGCTTTCAATTCTGGAGATTTTGTGATGATGCGTGAGTGGCATTTTGCTTTTATATATATAGATTCTAATTCTCATTGTTCTGATTCTCATTATTCTAGTTCTCATTATTCTAATGTTCATTATTCTAATTCTAATTCTCATTATTCTGATTCTCATTATTCTAATTCTAATTTTAATAATTCTAATAATTCTTATTTTATTTTCTATTCTATTCTAGGCTCTGTTCTTAGACTGCTCTGTTCACTCTCTCCCCCTAGAGAGCAATGGGGGCAGGAGCCAGAGGATGAAGAAATGGATTATCATCATCATCAATGTGAATCCTGAAGTGGACTTCAGATAGAAGTAGTGCCCTATTTTACATCCTTCCTTGCTCCAGTGGTTAAGTGAATCCCTGCAGTTGTTAAGTTAGTCACCCAGTCATTAAGTGAAACTGGCTTCCCCATTGACCTTGCTTGTCAGAAGTTTGCAAAAAGGGACCGCGGAACGCTGCAACCGTCATAAGTACCAGTCAGTTGCCAAGTGCCTCAATTTTGATCACGTGACTATGAGGATGCTGACCCAGTCGTAACACACTTAAAGTCTTAACGTGACTTTTTTCAGTAAGGTGTAACTTTGAATGGTCACTAAAAGAAGGGATGTTAAGTCAAGGACTTCCTGGGTAGGCTCAATGATCAAGCCCAGCCAGGATACCCCAAACCCAGAAGTCTCCGTTGTGTGTGTGTGGTGTGTGAAGGTGTGTCAAAAAATTCAAGATGGTGGCTGTTGGTCATGCAGCGGAAGCCCCACCCACTTTTAATGAACAATGCATGCTAAAAGGGGGCGGGTCTTCAACTGCACGGCCCCGCCCACCATCTTGCGGGGTTTGTTTTGACCTGCTCTGCAGACAAACCGAGATGCTGAGCAGGAAGGGAACATCGGAAGAGGAACTAACCCAGTTTGACGTCGCCGTTCGTCGTCAGCAGGATGTTGGCCCCCTGAATCAGAGAGAGAGAAAAAGAGGTTCAGAAGGACTGGTGGCCATTTTGGGGAAACGCTCTTCCTCCCTTCTCCCACCCGGAGCCCCCAAAGTCCTTTAAAACAGGGGTCGCCAACCTTTTGGACCTCAGGGACCACCAAACTCATAATTTTAAATTCCAGGACCACTAACCGGATCTGTAGGCGTGGCCTAATTTCTGAGTGTGGCTTGGTGGTCATGTGACTGGCTGGGCATGGCTTGTATGTAAATATTATAAATATTTATATAAATATTGAATTTTTTAATAAAAAAAGAGCAACTTTTACCCAAAATCAGGCAAAGCAGGCAGGCAGATTGAGTTGCTCACAGAATCACAGATTCATTCAGAGATCTATCTATCTGCCATTGGTTACCTGAGTCTGTCACATAAAATTTGCTGCACTGAATAATAGAACCTTCAGTCCTAAGGGAGGTTCGGCTGTGCTTAAAAGCAGAGCCGAAGACCTAAAGACTAGCTAGAAAGCAAGAAATCCAACCATTTCCTGCTTCCTAGCTAATCTACATCTCCCGGCACAGCAGAACAGCTGATGGTCGGAAAAGGGAAAAATAGCAATTTAGCAGGTAAGTTTGTCAGGTAAGGAGTGAGTGGGCGGGGAGGGTTCCTGTGGGTCATGTGGGCGGCACAGCCTTGTGTTTCTGCACAGCCTGGATTAACTGCTTTGGGGGGGGGGGGTGCTCGGGGGGTGAGACTTCTCTGCGGCCCACCAAAATTTTATCGTGGCCCACCAGTGGGCCGCAGCCCACCAATTGGCAACCGCTGCTTTAAAAAGCAAGAGAAAACGGACAAAATTGAATCTGTCTCACCTTAATGTCTCGGTGCATTTTCCCTTTGGTGTGCAAGTGGTGAAGCCCCTAAAAGGGAAACAAGAGATAAAAGGCGACAATTCCGACAGCTGGTGAGGCAGGCACTCTGACTCAAACCAGATTTGCATGATGGATTAACCCAGGGTTTGTTGAATGAATCCTGATTGGTTAAAGACACTTCTTTCTCAACCTTTTCCACTTGAGGAGGGATGGACTTCAACTCCCAGAAATCCCCAGCCAGCATGGGACTTGAAGTAAACTCATCTTAAAACGTGCTGACTGGGAAATTCTGGGAGTTGAAGTCCACCCCTCTTAAAAGCATGTTGGCTGGGAAATTCTGGGAGTTGAAATCCACCCATCTTAAAGCAGGCTGGCTGGGGATTCTGGGAGCTGAAGTCTACCCCTCTTAAAAGCATGCTGACTGGGGATTCTGGGAGCTGAAGTCTAATCATCTTAAAGCATGCTGGCTGGGGATTCTGGGAGCTGAAGTCTACCCATCTTAAAAGCATGTTGACTGGGGATTCTGGGAGTTGAAGTCTAATCATCTTAAAGCATGCTGGCTAGGGAATTCTGGGAGTTGAAATCCAATCATCTTAAAGCATGGCTGGCTGAGGAATTCTGGGAGTTGAAATCCAATCAACTTAAAGCATGGCTGGCTGAGGAATTCTGGGAGTTGAAGCCCACCCATTCTAAGTTTGTCAAGGTTGGAAAACACTGCCCTATATTTTGCTTTTACAGTCATCTGCACTGCAGCCACACAATCTATGTTATGTCGTGTTTCGTTTATTGCAGCTCAAAAGAAAAAAAGCTTGCTGAGGTGGAAAAATGAGAAGAGAAGAAGTCCTAAGGAGAAATCAAAATTATTTAGGAGCCCAGAGCAATTCTATATCCGGAAGGATTTAGGTCAGAGGAAGGAGGAAGAAAAGGAGAGATAACTGCTATTGATAGAATTATTTATGGCATGGAGAAAAAGATATATATTTTTCTCTCTTTACCACAAGACAAATTAAGCTACTGTAAGATTCAAGCAAAATTTTAAAAAAATTCTACGTATAGTCCTCAACTTATGACCACAATGGAGCCCAAAATTTCTCTTGCTAAGTGAGATATCTGTTAAGTGGGTTTTTCCACATTTCTTGCCATACTTTTTAAATCAATCACTGCAGTTGTTAAGTTAGTAACATGGTTGTTAAGTGAATCTCGGCTGCCCCATCCAGTTTGTTGGTCAGAAGGTCGCAAAAGGGCACCCCGGGACACTATGACTGTCATAAATATGAGTCAGTTGCTGAGCGTCTGAATTTTGATCACCTGACTGTGGGGAATGCTTCAATGGTCGTAAGTTTGAGGACCAGACAAAAGTCACTTTTTTCAGTGCCGTTGCAACCTCAGTCAACACTAAACAAATGGTCGTAAGTTGGGGACTATTTGTATCACGTTTCTCCCCGTTTATATATTTTTCCAAACCAGAAATCTTTAAGCTTGGCAAGTTTAATTCTTGTGGACTTCAACTCCCAGAATTCCCCAGCCAGCCATGCTGGCTGGGGAATTCTGGGCGTTGAAGTCCACAAGTCTGTAAGTTGCCCAATTTGGAGACCATAGTTCCGCTTTTTGCATGCTCCAACACACGTGCACACGCCTGGATGCACAAACACCCCACACAGCCAACAAACTGTATTTTAGCCCTGTCCTTGTAGCTGTGTCTGCTACAGGAAGACAGGAAAGGAACAGGATGCACAATGGACCAACACAATTTCCTTTCCAAGGTGCACAGCGCTGAGCTCTTTGCTATTTCGCAGAGCCAAAAAGAGAAACCCACCAGCTCGTGTCTCTTTTTGGGTCAAGCCATGAAAAATATCCTCTTAAAAACTCAACAAAACCCCGCTGACCTCAAGAAGCTGAGACTGGAAAGGAAAAGGATGGGAGACCACCAGGAAATTGGGCGCACAACTGGGAGACCAGGAAAGCACCCTGTCATGCCCTTGTTGGAATCTTATTCGGAGTAGGAGGCCGAGCAGCTGACAGGGAGTGGGAGTGTGGCTCCCTTGGCTGCGGAGGAAACTGGGGAAGGGCAAAGTCCGGCTGGGCAGAGCAGGGGAGAGGTAAAGCAATGCAGAGGGAATTCAGAGGAAGATCCAGGCCCACCCCCTCTTCATCCTAGGGCACGCAGGGAGGAACGGGGAGCAACATGAGTTGCATGGCTTACGGGGGAGGAAAGGGCCCTGATTCCCTTCATTAGCTGCACCTGGGAACAGAGTGTTTAAAAAGGGAAGCTGCGCACAGCAAACGTTGAGAGCAAATCGTGAATTATCTGGTACTGTTGAGACTTATCTGGGTTCCTGGCATCTTCTCAACTCTGTGTGTTTTGCTGGCCTTTCAAGTCTGCAATTCTTTATCCTGCCCTGTCAAGTTAATTTCTGCATTGTGATCTGTGTGGATTTTTATTTGTATGTTTGTATGTACTTTGTTTTCGGACTGAATTTCCTCCACTTAAAGAATGTTCTTGGGAGAGTTTTTTTTCTCCAGCCGAAGGTAACCTGGACATTGGGGGCAAAGTTGGAGGTATTAAAGGGACTTTTCTTACTTATGTGACTGTGTTGCCTTTGTGCCACGGCCCTTTGGGTAATCACACACCCTGTATAGAAGGGGTGGGAAATCGTTTCCCAATGGTTGCCCAGCAAGTTATCATTCTAGTGTAATTATAGGTAGTGCTCGACTTACGACCACAAGGGAGCCCTACATTTCTGTTGCTAAGCAAGGCAGTTGTTAAATGAGGAGTGCCCCGTTTTATGACCTTGCCTGCCATATTGGTGAAGTGAATCCACTGCAGCTGTTAAGTTAGTGACAAGGCTGTTAACTGAAGCTGGCTTCTGCAATGACTCTGCTTGTGAGAAGGTCATAAAGGGGGATCATGTGACCCCGGGACACAGAAATAGTCACAAATATGAAATGGTTGCCAAATGGCCGAATACTGATCATGTGACCATGGGGATGTTGCAAACGGTCGTAAGTGTGAAAAACGGCCATAAGCCACTTTTTTTCAATGTTGTTATAACTTCAATCCCTAAACCAATGCTCGTAAGGCAAGGACTACCTGTGTATCAGTCCTGGAACTCAATATTTTTTGCTTTTCCCTGCAGGAAGAGTGACCCCATCACCTATACACTCACCTGGAGGGTTTCTCTGCAGACATAGGCAATCTGTTTTTCAGATAGAGGCCCAGTACCTGGAAAAAAAAGAGAAAACTGAATTATCTTAGCACATAGAACTTATGTCATGACCCTGTTGGAGTCTGAATCCGAGGAGGAAGACGAACAGCTGGCAAGGAAGGGGAGTGTGGCTCTGTTGGGTGTGGAGGAGGCTGGGGAAGGGCAAAGTCCGGCTGGGCAGAGCAGGGGAGGGGGAGAACAAGGGAGAGGGAGTTCGAAGACCCAGGCCCACCCCCTCTTCATCCTAGGTCACGCAGGGAGGAACGGAGGAGAGAGCAACATGGGTTGCGTGGCTTACGGGGGAGGAAAGGGCCCTGATTCCCTTCATTAGCCACACCTGGGAAGAGATTTTAAAAGAGATGCAAGCTGAGTGCGGCAGCTGCTGGGAACAAACGTGAGTTTAGGTTGTGCTGACTTTGGTTATCTGTATTCCTGGCATCCTCCCAACCGTGTGAGTTTTGCCGTGCCTTCAAGTCTGAAATTCTTGTTCCTGCCCTGCCGGACTAATGACCTCATCTTGCCTTAATTGGACTTATAGTTACAGTTTGTGTTGACCACGTTTTGGACTCGATTCTCTGCAGCCAAAGGCTGTTCCTGGGAGAGTTTTTCTCCAGCCCAGAAGGTAACCAGGACCTTGGGGGCAAAGTTGGAGCGAATAAAGGGACTCCTCCTGATTATCCGACGGTGTTGCTTTTGTGCATCACAACTTAGAAGAAAAGAGTTGGAAGGGACCTTGGAGGTCTTCTAGTCCAACCCCCTCCTTGAGCAGGAGACCCTACACCATTTCAGACAAATGGTTGTCCAGTCTCTTTTTGAAAGCCTCTGGTGATGGAGCAGCCACAACTTCTGGAGGGAAATTATTCCATATTAATTTCTCTCACCATTCATTACGAAAGTTCTCCTTAGTTCTAGGTTTCTTGTCTCCCTGATTAGTTTCCATCAGTTGCTTCTTGTCTTGGCTTTCAGTACTTTGGAAAAAGGTTTAACCCCCCTCATCTTTATAGGAGCCCCTCAAATGTTTTAAGAGTCCTTCTTTTCATTAAACTAGAGTAGACATATCCAATTCCTGCAACCGTTCTTTGTATGTTTTAGCCTTCAGTCCCCTAATCATCATTGTTGCTCTTCTCTGAACTCTTTCCAGAGCCTCAACCTTTTTTATATATATTGGGGTGAGTAAAACTGGATGCAGTATTCCAAGTGTGGCCTTACCAAGGCATTATAAAGTGGTACTAACACTTTACGTGTCCTTGATTTCACCCCTTTATTAACAACTATTAATCTTGAGTTTCAGCAGCTACTGGCCACTCACTGCCCCAAATCCTGCAGGGGTGAAACCCACCAAAAGCAGGTTTGCAACTTTCCATTATGTTTTTTTTTTTTTAATTACATTTATATGCCGCCCTTCTCTGAAGACTCAGGGCCCCTTACAATTTTTGGAGCACAACCCAATGTGCTCAGCAATAGCCTTCATTCCATTGTATATGCCTGCTTATTAGTAAGCGGCATTTTTACAAGGTCAGCTAATTGCCCCCAACAATCTTGGGTCCTCAATTTACCTACCCCGAGAGGATGGAAGGCTGAGTCAACCTTGAGCCTGGTGGGATTCGAGCCTACAGTAATTGTAGACAGCTGGATCTTAAGAGCAGGCGTTTAACAGCCTGAGCCACCAATTAAACTGCAACTGGATTAAACTGCACGTGATAAAATTCTGTTGAGTTTTCCAAAGACTTTTCCTAAACTTCCCCTCATAGAAACAAAGGGGGCATTAATTCATGGAGGGAGGCCCCATATTAATCATCTTTAATCCACTTTAATCCCTTTAATTCGGAGCAGCCAAACCGGCCCTTTGGTTTAAATTCTGCACGGGGTCGAAGACGCGCTGTTTCACTCTCCGTCACGCAGCCATCACTTCCTTTTCTAACTTTCCCTCCCCACCCCGCTGCAAATTTGAACCCTCTCCTGGCACACAAGGCAAAAAGGGAAGTAAAATTTTCCAAAAAGGAAGTAGCCAAGGCTGGATCACCAACAGGTTCGTGTCTGTGAGCGGCGGGGAGCAGGGGAAGGGAAATAGATGGCCAAGCCAAAGGATTTAATCTCCCACTTGCAATTTTTTCTTTTCTTTCAGTTGTGTCCCAATTCTTGGGAGGCTGCCTGGACACACCACACCTACAGAATCCTGCATCCAGTTTCGGCCCCCACATTACCAAAAGACGTTGAGACTTTGGAAAAAGTGCAAAGGAGAGCAAACTAAGATGATCAAAGGCCTGGAGAATAAAACATGGGAAGAACAGTTGCAGGAATTGGGTTTGGCCAGTCTAGAGAAAAGAAGGACTGGGGGGGGCAGGATAGGTTAGCAGTCTTTCAGGGGATGCCACAAAGAAGAGGGAGTCAAGCTATTCTCCAAAGCACCAGAGAGCAGGACAAGAAACAACAGATGGAAACTAATCCAGGAGAGAAGCAACTTGGAATTAAGGAGAAATTCCCTAACAGTAAGAACAATTCATCAGCGGAACAGCTGGCCTTCAAAAGTTGTGGGTACCTTTTAAAGAAGGGACCGGACAGACACTTCTCTGAGATGAGACGTTTCAGCAGTTGGACTAGAAACAGTGGTTGCCAACCGGTGGGCCGAGGCCCGCGAGAAAATGTTGGTGGTCCCAGGACAGGGACCCTGGGAAAATGCCAAAAATAGCCTGCAGGAAAATCCCCCCACCCCATTTTCCTACCGACTGATCGCTCTTTATTTGGGATCGCAGAATACCATCTCTCTCTTCCCCCCCCACCCCCGAGAACGGAGCTGAAAAGCAGGTTAGTGAAGGAACGTGGCTGCCTTGGAGGTGTGTGTGTGTGTGTGTGTGTGTGTGTGTGTGTGAGAGAGAGAGAGAGAGAGAGAGAGAGAATCATTGCCAGCCCTCCGAGATTAGATCAGATCTCTCTCTCTCTCCCACCAATGTCAGCAAGCCACCGTCAGTCAAAATTCACATTAGTCGTCCGTGGGATTTAAAATTATGAGTTTGGTGGTCCCTGAGGTCCAAAAGGTTGGCGACCTCTGGACTAGAAGACTTCCGAGGTCCCATCCAGTTCTGTTCCGATTCTGATTTTGAAAGGTCCCTGCGGTTTCTTGGCAAGGTTTTTGGGTCGGGTTGCCATTCCTAGGGCTGAGAGAGAGAGTGACTGGCCCAAAGGCACCCAGCTGACTTTCCTTCTGAGGCTCTCAAAGGTGTTTTTTTTTTTAAAAGGCAGCTGGATTTTGTTTCTCCTTGAAGACATTTTGCTTTTCATCCAAGAAGCTTCCAAAAACCCACAAATTTTTGGGAGTGAATTCTTGGCCTTCCATTAAAGAGGAGTTCTGGATGCAAGCTAGTTGTTGGCGTAATCCCCTCTACCACAACTGAACAGGTTGAGCTGCAGCCTGCCCGGAGGCTGTGGATGATGGGAACCGTAGCCCCACCTTTCCAATAGGTAGGTAAGGAAAGATGGTCCCACCCAAAACTGGCGATTTACCTAGGGATAAACTTAGCAACACCTGTATGCAAAAGCTGTCCTACCCACAAGCTAGAATTCTTCTGCAGGGGGTGGGGATTAATTAAAAAGTAAGATTTGGAACTTGAGGCAGAGAGAGGCCCTCTGTTCTTACAGCAAAACCATCTTGAATACATCTTGAATATATCTGAATACATATATTCAAAGTTTGATTTTGGTGGGGAAAAATATTCTTCAACCCAGACAAGGATCAACTGTCCAAGAAGCTGAAAGCACATCTGCGGTCCTTAATAGAACTGATTTATTCGGAGCCATGAGGACTAGAATCTTGTTTAGTGTCACTGATGTTCCGGAATTCAAGGAAGACAACTGTTCAAGCACGGAACAGTCTGGGTTTTATTTTGCTCCGTCCTGTCAGGATTCCGGCAGTGGCTCTACTTAAATCATGAGTTTCGAGCCAAGCTTCAAAAACTTCAAAAGATTTATTAGGAGTTAACATGTCGGTATGACCTGTGTGATTCTGTCACCCTTGACCCTGGTTTTCCCCCACCCCTCTGGGTGTATCATAATTCATATTCTCCAACAAAACACGTTCATAGCCAAGAGTCATCAATCATGTTCTCCAATTAGAGATTTGCACGGCAGTCGCTTAGTTATAATTTTTGCAAGATATGAATGGAATGTACTTTCAATTCCAAACTGCCGCGCTGCTCTTTCAGATTATTATTACTACTATTATTACCTTTATCATCAGAGTACAACATGGGTACAATGAGACATCCCTTTCCTTAGCCAGCTGCTTTCTACAGCTCCCATCGTCCACAGCTTTTCCAGGTACTGGTGGGGAATCGGCTGAGCACAGACTTAATACAGTTAGCCCTCGACTTACAAGCAGCTCGTTTAGTAACCATTCAAAAGTTTACAACAGCCCTGAAAATAAGCGACTTAAATGACCGCTTTTCACACTTGACAACAGTTGCAGCATCCCCAGCGATCAAAATTCAGACGCTTGTCGTATTTATGACCGTCCCCGGGGTCACGCAATCCCCTTTTGTGACCTCCTGACAATTGAGGAAGCCGGATTCGCTTAACAACCATGTTACTGACTGAATAAGTCGGTGATTCACTTAACAACTGTAGCAAGAAAGGTCATAAAATGGGGCAAAATTCACTTGACAAATGCCTCGCTTAACAACAGAAATTTTGGGCTCAATTGCGATTGTAAGTTGAGGACTGCTTATATTATAATTTCAGAAAAAGCCAGCCACCTGAGTATTAACATAGCAGGTTGCCTCCTGCAAATTATGCTGGAATGTAGGCTGATCCCAGGAATGTAAGCTACCACGCCAATTCCACCACCTCTACTATAAAGTGTATAATCCACTTAGAAATGGATCCTAAAGGAACAGCAAATAATACTTTCTTCCGTCCTCCAACAGGCAGAAACTCACTGTGGTAGATCTCCTGCAGGGAACCCCCTCCACAATATTCCATGCAAATCCACAGTCGATCATTCCTAAAATCCAGAAATAAAAAGGAAATGTGTAACGAACTGTATATATATATGTGTGTATATAAGAGCTTGGCTGGTTGGGTGAGATGCAATCCCCAATTCAACATTTCTCAATATCGGCGGCTTGAAGATAGATGGACTTCAACTCCCAGAATTCCCACGGTGAAAGGCAGCTTGTCAGGCAGGCACTTCTGACTCAAACCAGGTTTGCATGAAGGATTAACCCAAGGTTGGTTGAATGAAACCTGATTAGTTTGTTTGTTTATTTATTTATTGATTTATTGATTGATTGATTGGATTTGTATGCCGCCCTATCTCTCAAAGGACTCAGGGCGGCTCACAACACTAAAAACACAAAATACAAAATTTAAAAGTACTAAAAGATATTAAATAAAAACCCAAACAATATCTAAAATCCCATGAACTTCCAATAAAACCCATAGAACCCATAAAACCCACCCCTCAGTCCAGGCCAGCCTGTGGGAACAACCACGCCTTTAGGTCGCGGCGGAAGGAACGGAGGTTAAGGACACCTGTTTCTCAACCTTTTCCACTTGAGGAGGGATGGACTTCAACTCCCAGAATTTCCCAGCCACCATGGGAGTTGAAGTAAACTCAACTTAAAACATGCTGACTGGGGAATTCTGGGAGTTGAAGTCCATCCATCTTAAAGCGTGCTTGTTGGGGAATTCTGGGAGCGGAAGTCCACCCCTCTTAATAGCGCCTGACATGCAGATGGGTAGAAGGCAGAGGAGAGGAGAGCAGTGGAAATCTATGGGGCGGTCCTTGGGACAGAAGAGCCACCGCTACTAGCAAAGCCCCACCCTAGCTCTGGGGATCAAAGGCAGGAGGCGGAGATGAATAGATGTGGCAGACTACGATTTATCTTCCGGCCAGATAGACTAGTTAGCCAGGTGAAGAGATAGACTAGTTAGTTAGGTGAAAAAGAAATTTTTTGCCATGGCTACTGGCGCTCCTAATAAAGGAATCATTGATTTAACTGCAGAGAGTTTGTCGTGTTCAGGTCAGAACAGGGAGCGGAGCTACATTTCACCGTGTCTAAGATTTGGGACTGGAAAAAGAGGCCTTTTGGGGTTAGAGAATGAAGAGTTGGATTGTGGCCTTCCCATCTGTTAGTGCAGTGGTCGCCAATCAGTAGGCTGGGGACCACTGGTGAATTTTGGTGGTCCGCAGAGAAATGTCCCCCCCAAGCACTCCCCCCAAAGCAATTAATCCAGGCTGCGCAGGAACACAAGGCTGTGCCGCCCACATGGCCCACCAATCCACTGGCCCCCATCCTTTAGCTGAGTGAAAACTTCAGGGATGGGATTCAAATTTCTTAACAACTGGTTCTGTGGCCATGGCCTAATTTGTGGGTGTGGCTTGGTGGTCATGTGACTGGCTAGGCGTGGCTTGTATGTAAATATTATAAATATTTATGTAAATATTGAATTTTTTATAAAAAAAAGAACAACTTTTACCCAAAATCAGGCAAAGCAGGCAGGCAGATTGAGTTGCTCACAGAATCACAGATTCACTCAGAGATCTGCTTTTCTGCAATCTGCTGCCTGAGTCTGCACTGAAAAATAGAAGGCAGGTTCAGCTCTGCTTTTAGACTAGCTAGAAAGCAAGAAATCCAACGATTTCCTGCTTTCTAGCTACCCTAAATCTCCCGGCACAGCAGAACAACTGATGGTTGGGGTGGGAGGAAGGAAAAATAGAAACTTACCAAACACAGGCAAGTTTGATGGCACGCATACCAGGTAAGGAGTGAGTGGGCGCAGAGGGGAGGGGCGGGACCAGCCAGTGGCGTGATTTGCTTGTTCTCTGAACTGGGCAGAATCATAAGAACTGGTTCTATAGAACTGGCCCGACCAGGTAGAATCCCATCCCTGCTTACCTTGAGTACAGCCACGCGAGCTGGAACTGGAAGGTAAGACCAACGGCAGGGGAGGGAAATCCACCATGGGTGGCTTGCTGACGTTGGTAGGAAAGTCGGTCCCATATTCCAGAGCTGCAGGAGTCACAGGACTGGCCCTTTGGTCATCCTGGAGCAGCTTCTCCAGTCCATGGCAGGCTGGTGCACCCGGGTGGAGGAGCAGCTGCTCCGGGATGACCAAAGGGCCAGTCCTGTGACTACGGCAGCTCTGGAATATGGGACCGACTTTCCCATCAACATCAGCAAGCCACCGTCAGTCAAAATTTATATTAATGGTCCGTGGGATTTAAAATTCTGAGTTTGGTGGTCCCTGAGGTCCAAAAGGTTGGCGACCCCCGGGTTAGTGTATTATACTGTGCCCAACTTGTTACCCGATAATTTTGCTAAAGCTGAGAATAATTTTGCTAAAGCTGAGAATAATTTTGATAAAGCCTCTGGCTCCCCGGAGGCTTAAGCAAGTCTACCACTTCCAAGATAGATAGATAGATAGATAGATAGATAGATAGATAGATATAGATAGATAGATAAAGATAGATTAGATTAGATAGATAGATAGATAGATAGATAGATAGATAGATAGATAGATAGATTCATTCATTCATTCATTCATTCATTCATTCATTCATTTATTGGACTTGCATGCCACCCCATCTCCGCAAGGACTCGGGGCGGCTCACAACTAAAAACCAACAATCAATTAATTATTAAAAAAACTATTAAACAGTTACAAGCCCAATCAGACTAAAAACCACAATACAGGTTGTAAAATTTAAAAATTTAACACACACCCCCCCCGAGAGGTCAGGTCAGCCCGGCCTGTTTTATTCCAGTGGACGGATTTCTCTACCTGAGGTAGCTTCCAAAATACATCACAACGTTGTGATGGCGACAATCCCTGAGGGTGGTGATTTCTTGCTGAATCGATCCGATGTCATCTCCTATGATGGAGACCAGATGGAGAAAATGTGTCAGTCTTTGAGAAGGCCTTCCATCGACAATGGTCGACCCGGCCCCACCACTTCTTTCAAACAGTCCCTCAAATATTGAAAACACTGCTATCACGTCACCCACTAGTCCTTCTCTTCAGTAGGCTAAACATATCCAATTAGAACATAGAACAGTAGGGGTGGAAGGGACCTTGGAGGTCTTCTAGTCTAACCCCCTGCTCAAGAAGGAAACCTTATATATCAGTGGTGGCTAACCTTTTCGGGCTCCTGTGCCAAAAATTGTGTGCGCGCTTGCACACTTGCGTGCCAGCACCCAGAAGGCAATGCACCCCCCCTACATCCCTTACGCATGCGCGCACAATCCCCCCACCCCCTTACCTGCACTGAGCCTCACAGCTGATTTTCAGCCAGTTTGAGGCCTTTTTCAGCCTCCCAAAAGCTTGAGGAAGGCTTCTGCAGGCTTTGTAGGCCAAAAACTAGCCCCGTTTCATACTCCTGTTTTTTCCAAAAATACCAGAAGTGATGCAATGGGGCTGGGACCTACAAAGCTGGCAGAAGCCTGCAGAAGCCTTCCTTAAGCCTTTGGGAGGCCGAAAAAGGCCTCAAACCAGCTGAAAATTAGCTGTGAGGCGGGCACATGCTCAGTGAGGTAAGTCTGCCTGCAGCTCGCGTGCCGGCACAAATGGCTCTGCATGTGCCATCTCGGCTATATATCATTCCAGTCAAACGGTTGTGCAAACTCTTCTTAAAAGCCTCCAGGGATGCAGCACCCACAACTTCTGGAGGCAAAACACCCCACTGATTTAATTGCTCTCACTGTCAGGAAATTTATCCTTAATTCTTGGTTGGGTCTTTCCAGCCTTGTCTCACCTGCTATGAAGAATTCTGGATAATCGCCTGTCTTATCTCTCCTTAAAAACTTCCAGTGATGGAACACACCAAACTTCTGGTGGCAAGTCATTCCACTGGTTAATTGTTCTCACTGTCAGGAAATTTCTCCTTAATTCCAGGTTGCTTCTCTGCTTGATTAGTTTCCATCCATTGTTTCTTGTCCTGCCTTCAGGTGCTTCGGAGAATAGCTTGACACCCCCCTCCCCTTCTGTGGGGCAGCCCCTCAAATATTGGAAAATGGCCACCATGTCACCTCTAATCCTTCTCTTTGCTAGACTGGTGACTAGTCTATTTCAATTTCACTGTACACATGTTGTGCATTGACAATAAAGATTGATTGGTTGATTTGATTGATTGACTATTCATACCCAGTTAGAACACGGAACGTAGAATAATTGGGATGGAAATGTGAGAACTGGTCATAAGTCACTTTCTTTCGGCATCGTTGTAACTTTGAACAGTCACTCAAGATGTGATTGTAAATCAAGGACTATCTATATTATCTTCGCAGGTTGGGCAAACTGAAGGGTAACGTTAAGCCAGGATATGGCTGGTGGGTTTAGTATTTCTCAGCGTTAGCTGAGGAACTGTGGGGGATGAAGTCCACTCATCTTCAAGTTGACCCCTGGGAGACTGCACCCAGTTTTGGTCACCAGACTGCAAAAAAAAGATGATGAGATTTTGGAAACGTGCAGAGAACAGCAGGAAAAATGATCAGGAGACTGGAGGTTAAAACATACGAAGAACGGTTGTAGGAATTGGGTATGACTAGGGGGGACATGATAGCAGTCTTCCAATATTTGTCAGAAAGAAGAGGGGGGTCAACCTATTTTCCAAAGCACCTGAAAAGAGCAATGGAAACTTATCAAGGAGAGAGGCAACCTAAAAAACTAAGGAGAAATTTCCTGACAGTGTGAACAATTAATCAATGGAACAGCGTCCACTTAGGAGTGGTAGGTGCTCCAACACCAGAAGTTTTTAAGAAGCGATTGGACAATCACTTGTCCAGAATGGTAATAAGGTCTCCAGCTTGAGCAGGGGTTTGATTAGAAGACCTCCATGGTCCCTTTCAGTTCCATTCCGATTCTGAGAAGCAGGCCTACCAATACAGTAGCAACCTTTTGTTTCCTGGGCTGGCCCTATCTTGAAATCGGCTAAGATCGGAGTTGTAACTGAGAAGTTTTTGGAACATGAAATGTCAGAATCGCCACCTACCTGGGTCAATTTTCACGATTTTGATGGCTGCCAGTTCACCAGTTTCTGTATCTCGCCCCTGTGGAGAGAACCAGAGCGATCAGGGAAGAAATAGGTTGTTCAGGAAAAGTCTCCCCGCATTGCTTTTCTGTGGGAGAAGAGATTTAGTGAAATTCCTCTGCTCCAACTTTTTCACGCTCCCGCCATATGCTCTTTGGCTTAAGAAACGGAGGGGACCACTGCCCCGTAAAGTCGGACACAACGAGTGGAGGAAAACCCACAGGGACAGCCTTACCCTACCTTACCATATGCTCTGCTATCACTGCTCCACCCTGAGTAAAATGGTTGTTATCGCAAAGAATGTGCTTCCTGTAAAGGATGAGACCAGTCTCTGAACCCGCCTGGAAAGTCATTCATTTATTCATTCATTCATTCAACCTGTCTTAGCCATGAAAGCTGGCTGGATGACTTTGGGCCAATCACCAGGAGACGGTGAGTTCTAGTCCCGCCTTAGGCTTGAAAGCCGGCTGGATGACTTTGGGCCAATCACCAGGAGACGGTGAGTTCTAGTCCCGCCTTAGGCTTGAAAGCCGGCTGGATGACTTTGGGCCAATCACCAGGAGACGGTGAATTCTAGTCCTGCCTTACGCATGAAAGCAGGCTGGTTGACTTTGGGCCAATCACCAGGAGACGGTGAGTTCTAGTCCTGCCTTAGGCTTGAAAACCAACTGGGTGACTTTCGGCCAATCACCAGGAGACAGTGAATTCTAGTTATGCCTTAGGCATGAAAGCTGTCTGGGTGACTTAGGGCCAAACACCAGGAGACAGTGAGTTCTAGTCCCTCCTTAAGCATGAAAGCTGGCTAGGTGACTTTGGGCCAGTCATATTCTCTCTCACACAGGGCTGTGGCGAAACTAGGAGGAGAAAGGCATGTCGAGTATATTCTCTACCCTACGTTATTTGTAATAAAATGTGGGTTGCAAATAAATGCATTCATCCATTCATTCCTTGCAAACAATCCCCCAGGATCTCACCTATGTTACAAGAATGCAAATATTAAAACATCCACAGGCCCAGCATGATTCAGAAAAAAATAAATGATGAAAACTGGAAAAGCGGGCATTGGATCCCAAATGGAAAAGAGTACGTAGGAGATACAGGGGGATCAATAACAAACTTTACAAAACCTGTGCACAGGTAGATCCTCAACTTGCAACAGTCCGTTTAGTGGCCGTTCAAAGTTAGAACGGCACTGAAAAAAGCGACTTATGACAGTTCTTCACACTTATGACCATTGCAGCATCCCCAGGGAGAACAACATTCAGAGGCTTGGCAATTGACTCATATTTGTGACGGCTGCAATGTCCCGGGATCATGTGATCTTCTGACAAGCAAAATCGGGCCAAATTCACTTAACGACCATGTTAGTCACTTAACGGCCGCAGCAATTCCCTTAACACCTCTGGCAAGAAAGGCTGTAAAAACGGAAAATGTTTCACAAATGTTTCAGACATTTTGGGCTCCAAAATTTAAATCCTAAGTGGAGGACTTCCTGTATTGTTTTTAAAGCCTTCGAAAGCCAGAGGGCCACATAAATTCTCTCCAGACACCAGGAGAAGACCTTAGCAGTTGGACACGGGGACGAAGACTTGTGTCATCGTGAGCCAAGTCATCGGCACCTTACAAGCACATGTCTTGATGATTGTGCAGTCAAAACTCCCAAACTGTCTGTTCCACTGGATGAAATTCACAAGAAATTCCATCCATAGAAACAAGTGTTTCTATGTTTACAGAGAGGAAGGGGGTCAAGCTATTTTCCAAAGCACCTGAAGGCCAGATGAGGAACAATGGATGGAAACTGACCAAGGAGAGATTCAACCTGGAAATAAGGAGGAATTTTCTGACAGTGAGAACAATCAACCCATGGAACAGAAGTTACCTTCGGAAGTTGTGGGAGCTTCATCCCTGGAGGCTTTCAAGAAGAGACTGGACTGCCATCTGTCAGAAATGGTGTAGGGTCTCCTGCTTGGCAGGGGGTTGGACTAGATGATCTACAAGGTCCCTTCCAATTCTATTAATCTGTTATTATTCTGTTATTCAGAAATTGGGAGCTTCATCCCTGGAGGCTTTCAAGAAGAAACTGACTGCCATCTGCCAGAAATGGTGTAGCATCTCCTGCTTGGGTGGGGTGTGGGGTTGGACTAGATGACCTCCAAGGTCCCTTCCAACTCTGTGAATCTGTAATCCCCATAGCCAGGCTCCTTTCCTCTTGGGGTCACAACAAAAAAGGTCACTAGAAATGTCAATACGATTATTTTGGGCACGAATAAAGGACCCTTCCGTTCATAAGAGAGTTTACTACAGCGTGGATAAATAAATATATTTACTCCTCAACTTATAACAGTTCATTAAGCGCAGGGGTCTTCAAACTTGACAGCTTTGAAGACTTGTGGACTTCAACCCCCAGAATTCCTCCACCAGTCATGTTAGCTCAGGAATTCTGGGAGTTGAAGTCCACAAGTCTTAAAACTTGCCTAGTGTGAAGACCCTTGATTTATCGACGAACATTACAATGGCACTGAAAAAAAGTGAGTTATGACCTTTTTTGCCTGCACTTATGACTTTTGTAGCATTTCCCCCCGAATCAAAATTCACATGCAGCCAAAATTCACTATGGCAGTCAGGTTGCGTTTAAGCCAAGGGTCTTCAACCTTGGCAAGTTTAAGACTTGTAGACTTCAAATCCCAGAATTCCCGAGCTAACCTGACTGGAGGAGGAATTCTGGGAGCTGAAGTCCACAAGTCTTGAAGCCGTCAAGGTTGAAGACCCCTGATCTATCACCTATCTATCTATCATCTCTCTCTCTATACCTACCTACCTATTTACCTATCAATCAATCTATCTGTCTATCATCTATATATCTATCTATGTATCACCTATCTATCATCTATCACAAGGGACTTCAAACTTGGCAAGTTTAAGACTTGTGGACTTCAACTCCCAGAATTCATAAATTAACATAACTGGAAGAGGAATTCTGGGAGTTGAAGTCCACAAGTCTTCAAGCTGTCAAGTTTGAAGACCCCTGATCTATCACCTATCACCTATCTATTTATCATCTCTCTCTCTCTGTGTGTGTACCTACCTACCTACCTACTTACCTATTTATCATCTATCACAAGGGCCTTCAAACTTGGCAAGTTTAAGACTTGTGGACTTCAACTCCCAGAATTCCTAAGTTAACATGGCTGGAGGAGGAGGAATTCTGGGAGTTGAAGTCCACAAGTCTTAAAGCTATTGAGTTTGAAGCCCCCTGCGTTTAAGCCACGGTTTGTCAAAAACACCTATGACACACAAAACGGGCAGCTCCTCTTCTTCAGACCCCGTTCTGTTCAGCAGTGAGACAACATCCTGCCTTCCTTGCTCAGCCAGCTCAACTGTCACAAAGGGTGGGAGGCGCACGGCCACTTGTCGGATTGCAGAGCATCGGTGTGGCGCAACCAAAGAGGAAGGAGAGCAAACCCCGTGGAATGGCTTTGACTTCAGAAACGGAGGTTGCCTTTCATCGACTGGAGGCTTTTAAGACGAGGCTGGTCAGCCGCTTGTCTGAAATTGGGTCACCCTATTCTCCAAAGCACCCAGAAGGCAAGACAAGAAGCCAAGCACGGAAACCAATCCATGGTGGTCCTCTAAAAAAGCCCAGGAGTTCTGGTATAAAAGTTGGACACAGCTAGTGGGAATGACGGGGCTAAAAATTTGTTACAAACCAGAGATGTTCTTACTGGGAACAATGGAAGAGAAATTTAGTAAAGCCGATATCTATTTAATTATACATGTAATCACGACAGCAAGGATGATATTTTCCCAAAATTGGAAAGCAAGTGAAATCCCTAGCGAGGAAGTTACGACCGATAAGATATTACAATGCGCCGAAATGGATAGGTTGACTTTAGAATTGAAGGATCAAGATGAATCAGAATACCATAAAATTTGGAACAAATTTTACTACGGGAAGGGCATGAAAGGGAGTTCATAAAATTGAAATAAGAACTTAAGGTGAAATAAGGAAGAGATGAGGATTTAGTACTTGAGGATTAATGAGAAAGATTTAAAAACTACAAAGTTGAAATGTATATATGTATATAAATTGCACATAACTTCTTTATCTTGCTAAACGCAAAATGTTTTGGCAGAAATGTATGTCAAAGAAGATCACCACCTTCAATGTTTTTAATGTTTTTATACTCAATAAAATTTATATTAAAAAAAAAAGGAGAGAAGGAACGTAGAACTAAGGAGAAATTTCCTGACAGTGAGAACAATTAACCAGTGGAACTGCTTGCCACCAGAAGTTGTGGGTGCTCCATCACTGGAGGATTTTAAGAAGAGACCGCACAGTCACTTTTTTTTTTAAATTACATTTATATGCCGCCCTTCTCTGGAGACTCAGGGTGGCTTACAATTTTTTGGGATACAACCCAGTGTGCTCAGCAATAGCCTTCCTTCCATTGTATATGCCTGCTTATTACTAAGCGGCATTTTTACAAGGTCAGCTAATTGCCCCCAACAATCTTGGGTCCTCACTTTACCTACCCCGAGAGGATGGAAGGCTGAGTCAACCTTGAGCCTGGTGGGATTCGAGCCTACAGCAGTTGTAGGCAGCTGGAACTTAAGTGCAGGCAATTAACAGCCTGAGCCACCAAGGCCCTTGAAAGAGGGCAGGTAAGAGCAATAAAAATAACATAATAACGCAGTTGGAAGGGACTTTGAGGTTTTCTACTCCAACCTCCTGCTTCAACAGGAAGCCAAATGGCTACCCAATATCTGCTTGAAAGCCTCCAGTGATGGGGCATCCACAGGGGTGGGATTCAACCGGTTCGGTGACTCGCTGCCCCAACCCCATCGAAGCTGAAAATAGCCCTCCCTGGCTGCCAGCTGACCAGCCCTAAGCTATTCCTGAATTAAGAATTTCAGGAAATGCCACGCTGGTTCCTGAACAATGCCTGCACACAGCGGGCATCAGCCGGGATCCAAAGAGAACCAGCCCACTCCTAATACGGATTGTAGTGCAGGGGGCGGGAGAAAAGAAGTCCAGGAAAAGGAAGGCTGTTTTATTCTCTTTTGATATGCAGAAGGGAAGTCAGATCCGTCCCTCCCTATTAGGGTCAAACAAGAGTCACAAACCAGGGTGTGAAGAGTGTGTGTCTTTCACATCAAGGCTGGGATGACCCAAAGGGGCGTGGCACAAAGGCAACAGTGGCTCAGGCTGTTAAATGCCCTGTCGTTAAGTTAGTCACATGGTTGTTAAGTGAATCTTGGCTTCCCCATGGACTATTGCTCGTCGGAAGGTCGCAAAAGGGGATCATGTGACCCCGGAACACTGAGACCATCATAAATAGGAGTCAGTGGCCAAGCGTCTGAATTTCGATTTTGTGTGTCAACTCATAAAACATTCCTATGCCTGTTTTAGTAGTTGCCATAAAAATAAAAAAAGGGGGAGGGAGGAAGGAAAACTGGAAGAGCAGTGCAGCAGTTTGGAAGCGAAAGTACATTCCAACTCTTATCTGTAAAAATTGTAGCTAAACTACCAGAGCTTTTGCCCTGGAATATATTTAATTGGAGAACGTGACTGATGACACCCAGCCTGTAATTGGAGAATGCGATTGATGACACCCAGCCTGTGAACTGAGCCTGCTCAGCTGGAGAATCAGATTTATGACACACCCAGGGGGAAGGGTGGAAACAGGGTCACAGGGGACTGTAAATGACGTATGCCGGAGTTGGCTTCATCCAGGGCAGGGCCAGTGTGTCGCCTCTAATGAATCCTTTGAAGTTTTTTGAAGTTTGGCTCAAGAATCATGATTTAATTAGGGCGATTGCTGGAATCCTGACAGCGTGACCATGGAGAATGCTGCAATGATTGTACGAAAAACGGTCATAATTCATTTTTTTCAGTGTCGTCCTAACTTTGAACGGTCACCAAATGAATTGAGGTAAGTCAAGCACTACCTGTGCAATAAAATACAGCTTGGGAGGGGAAAACCAATTTTACCAGCGAGACAATAGGGCTGGATTTAAACAGAAATGCAGAAGCATCATAAAATAGGATTATCATGATTGTGACGACTGGTACTAATGATGCTAAGGGCATCTCACGGGCTTCTAAGGATGAACACACAACCACATGTACACAATTATAAGAAAACAACATATGAAAGCTTCACAACAGCTGTTCCTCCAACTGCCTTCAGTGGGTACAGAATGTGTTGCAAAACGCCCATGCTTTTATAATATTTTTTGCTCTTCTCCATCTTCCCTCTGGCCCCAGGAGGCTAAATCAGATTTACTCAGAGAGGCAAGCATGTATTTAAAAAAAAAAAGTATTGAGGACTAGTAACTTGAATGAATCGGTTTAAAGATGCGGATTGTGTTATTTTTCCAGTCTCCCAGTTGGAAGCTCTTCTACCAGCATAAAGATCATGCCAGTTAGATATTTTAAGCAATGGGGTCCCCAGCATAACTGCAAGATGCCAGTTGCCCAGGATTATTTTATAGCAGTTTTTAAAATGCATGGACTTCAACTCCCAGAAGTCCTCAGCCAGTCATGTGAAGTGGAGAATTGAAGTCCACATGTCTTATAGGTACTTGCAAAGGTTGGAAAAACACTGTTTTATAGGATCCGTTTTAAACAAAAGATCCTTTTCAACGAGTCAGGACGAAGCCAGTTCAATCAACTGGTTTGCCCAAATAAAATAAACATATCACTTGGATGGTGAGATGGGCAGTGAAGACACACACACACATATATATATATATATATATGCCTGCCAGAATTCGCTGCACGAGAATTTACATCAAAACATTGGAATGCTGTTTGTCAACCCTGATAACTTTAAGATGGCTGGACTTCAACTCCCAGAATTCTCCAGTAAACATACTTTTAAGAGGAGCGGCCTTCCAGCCAGCTGAATTCTGGGAGTTGAAGTCCAGCCATCTTAAGTTAAAAAATAACAGATAATCAGAGTTGGAAGGGACCTTGTAGGTCATCTAGTCCAACCCCCCGCCCAAGCGGGAGACCCTACACCATTTCTGATAGATGGCAATCCAGTCTCTTCTTGAAAGTCTCAAGTGATGAAGCTCCCACAACTTCCGAGGGCAACTTCTGTTCCATGGGTTGATTGTTCTCACTGTCAGAACGTTTCTCCTTATTTCCTTGGAAAAACTCATGTGATCCCTTTTTTGCGTCCATCAGACAAGCAAAGTTGATGGGGGAACCTAGAGTCACCTAACAACGTCACTGAGGTAAAAACTGCAGCGGTTCACTTAATAACGGCGGCAAGAAAGGTGGCAAAATGAAGCAAAATTCACTTCCAGGTGTCTCACTTAGCAATGGAACTGTTGGCCTTCCGTTACGGTCGTACGTCGAGGACCACCTGTGTTCCGCCATTCAGTATAAAAACAGATCTGTTTCTGGTTTCCATCAGCACAGCTGACCCAATCTTCATCTTTTTGACTGTTCTGTCCTTGGTGGTTGTTGTGGCCCCACCGGTGGCTGACGGAAGTCGGACAGTAGTGAGGAGGTTGGGGAGGAACCTGGGCCAGGCCTGGAGGCTGAGGAAGGCTCGGACGAGGTATGGGGCCAGGGCAGGCTGGCAGTCATCAGCTGCTTCCGGGCTCGGACAGCAGTGAGGTAGGGGAGCTTCTGTAACCAGTTCCCAGCCTGCACATGTGCAGAGCTACCAGAAGACAAGAACAATTGAGAAAGCAGGGTCGACTCAGGAGTAAGGCCACACCTTGCAGGTGATTGGCCCCTCCCCTAGAGCGAACAGGACGTGAGCTTTTGCAGGAAGCAATTAGTTTGTCTGGTCGATCCAAGCTTTGTAAAGTTCTGTTTGACTCTGTGTCAAGTTTGGCCTTGCCCTGCGTCTGGCAATCCTTCCTTCCTTCCTTCCTTCCTTCCTTCCTTCCTTCCTTCCTTCCTTCCTTCCTTCCTCCTTCCTTCCTTGGAGTTGTATGCCGCCCTATCTCCCGAAGGACTCAGGGCGGCTCACATCATAAAACCCAAGTACAAAAATCAATTAAAAGTTATTACATTCAAGCCAAACAAAGTCTAAAACCCATGCAAAAGATATTAACATTAAAACATCTAAAAAACCACACACCCCCTCAGTCCAGGCCGGCTTGTTTGAATAACCATGGCTTCAGGCCGCGGCGGAAGGAACGGAGGTCAGGGGCCAACCGCAGCTCCGGGGGCAACTGGTTCCAAAGGATGGGCGCTCCCATGGAGAAGGCCCTACCCCTGGGGGTCGCCAGCCGACACTGTCTGGCTGACGGCACCCCAAGGAGGCCCTGTCTGTGGGAGCACACAGGACGATGGGCAGTCGATGCTGGCAAGAGACGTTCCCGTAAGTGCCCTGGCCCCAAGCCATGTAGGCCACATTCCAAGTGCAATAAGGTGGGTATCTATAAACATTCCCCTGAAAGACTGTTTGTGAAGCCTTGCAGGCTGCGAATGAACATAATTCACAGCCATGGAAATAAAAGAGGTTTTGCCGGAACTAAGATTGTACTTTATGCTTTCTAAGGAAGCCTGGATCAGAACACTGGCTCTCTCAGCTTGGTTGCTTTCTTGCAGACGTTTCATTACCAATCTAGGTAACATCATCAGGGCTATAGGGAGTGGCGTTCACTCTCATTCCATATTCTTTTGCTTGCCTTAATCGATTTTGGTGAGAATGATTATTAGATAAAAATCAAATCAATCAATAAATATTCCACTATCAAGGAACTCAAAACATGCCACCCTCTCTCCCTGAGCACCAAGAATTCATACTTTCTGTTAAATCACTCAAAATTTTGAGTGGCCTATAAACTTAATAAATAATATTACAGTCCTGAGTAACAAGGGCTATCCATCAATCTGGACCCCTGGACCCACAGGTGTTTTCAAATTGGCAAGTACAGGTAGATTCCCCCCAGTTCCTATGAAATAGTAAGTAACCTGTGTTAGTGTACAGGTTACCTGTGTTAGTGGTAGTAGGAGATACTGTATTTCTCAATATCAGTAACTTTTAAGGTGCCTGGACTTCAACTCCCAGAATTCAAAGCAAAGCTGGCTGGGGGGATTCTGGGAGTTGAAGTCCAGGCATGTTCACGGGGCTGAGGTTGAGAAACTGTGGCCTGCAGTGTCAAAAAAACAAACAAACTAGAAATCAGATAAGCTTTCAGCAAAGTAAACCCTGTTTAGTAGCTTCCTCCCAGGACTCCAAGGTTTCAGGAGGACCCCAAACAGGGGGCAAGAAACAGATGGTGGGTCCAAAAATATTGCCAGGGTCCCCCCAAAGCCAATTTCCTCTCTTAAGCTCTTTCTTCTTAAAATAGCCCCATATTCCTTCCTCCCCCATGGGGCCCTGCTCACCCACCCTTTCCAAAGCCCCTGCAAAAGACAACAATTTTTAATTTGCAAGGCTCTTCTTTCAACCGTTTCTCCCTCTCTCTCTTTCTTCTCTTCCTTCCACCCTCCCTCCCACCCTTCCTCCTAATCATATTTTTTCTTTCTCTCCCTCTCTCTTTTTTCTTTCTTCGTTTCTCCCTCCCTCCCAATCTTCTTTTTCTCTTTTCTTTATCTCCCTCTCACTTTTTTCTCTTTCTTTCTTCCTCCCTTCCTCCTCCCCCTCTTCTTTTTCTCTTTCTTTATCTCCCTCTCGCTTTTTTCTCTTTCTCCCTCCCTCCCAACCTCCCTTCCTTCCTTCCCTCTTCTCTCTGGTCCTCCTACCTTCCTTCCTTCCCTCTTCTTCCCTCTTTCCTAGCCCTCAGCACCGCAAGATCCGCGCATGCCAAACTCTCTGGCAACCCTGACAAATAAGCGCATTGTGGTCACTTCGGTCCCCCCAGGAAAGCGGAGGGAGCAGGGAGAGGATCCCGCCCGCCCTGCCTACAACTTGTAGCAAAGCCAGCCTGCCGCACAGAGCCGACCTTGGCCGGAGAGCCAGCCAGCCAGCCAGCCAGCCAAGCCTGCCCACCCCACAGCCCAGCCCCAGCCAACACTCGCCTCGCCTTCTCCAAAAGGCGCCCTCCGCTTGGGGCAACCCTTTGGTGAAAAGCTTCCCGTGCAAAAAAAAAGGACAAAACTTGGGCGCAAGAGACCCGGACACGCCCCGGGGAGAGAAGCCCTGTAACCCCGGTTACAATTTCCTGCTTCTCCCTCCCTCCACCCCTCTGCACCCCTTCCCCAGTCCGATCCACACCCCACCCGGGAGATGGGGGGGGTTGCAGAATGATCCCCAGCACCACCGCGCAGCGATGCCATCCGCGGCTCCTTGCTCTCCATTACGCGTCTCCAAAAGCGCGCTTTGCAGAAGTTGTCCAACGGGGAGGGGGGAGAGGGAAGAAAAGGGGGGGCTGCCAGTCAGGGGGACCCCCACCCCATTAGAAACCCCCTCCCCCTGCTCTCTCTCTCCCCTCCCTCCTGGGGACCCCCCCTTCCCCTCCCTCCCTCCCTCCCCAAGCGCGCCCGGGGACCCTCTCCAAACAGCCTGGCGGGCGCCCCGAGCACCCCGTTGCGCACCTTGTAAACGTCGCCGTAGGTGCCGGAGCCGATGCGCTGGATGAGCTCGTAGCGCAGCCGCGGGTCCTGCAGCGAGACGTCCCGCAAGGCGCTCATGGTCCTCCCCTCGCCCAGCCGCCGAGCCAGGGCCGGACGGCGCAGCCGGGGGCCAGCAGCGGCCGGGCAGGGGAAAAAGGCGCCTCCTCTGGGGCGGAGAGGAGCCGCAGAGGCTGCCGAGCGAGCAGGAAGGAAGCCAGGAGGAGCCCGAGCCGCCCAAGCCCCGCCTTGCAAGCCCGCCCGCCCTCCAGCCCGGGCTCTTCCTCCTCCGCCGCCGCAGAAATGGACGGCCGGCAGCGCGACGGAGAGGCGGGATCTGCAGCGGGCGGGCAAGAGTCCCTCTGGGCGCCTGCAGAGCGCTCCGCTGCGGAGGAAGCGCGCGCCTGTGCAGGGGAGGCCCCCACTTACGACCTCAAGGGAGCCCACTTTCTGTGAAGCCAAACCCCCAAGTCACATCGATCAATCGATCGATCTCTCTCATACTGTCTACCATCTACCTATTTTTCTATTATTCTATTTATCATCTATTCTATATCTATTTTTCTATCTATCTTTCTATTTTTCTATCTTTCTATTTTCTATCTATCTTTCTGTTTTTCTATCTATCAGTGGAACAGCTTGTCTCTGGAAGTTGTAAATCCTCCAACACTGGAAGTTTTAAAGAAGAAATTGGACAACGGATTTGTCTGAAGTGGTGTAGTGTTTCCTGTCTAAGCAGGGGGTTAGACTAGAAGACCTCCAAGGTCCCTTCCAACTGTTATTCTATTATATTCCTATTCTATTCTATCATCTATCCATCTATCCATCCATCCATCAATCATCTGATTTTATTGGTTTTTCAAAATATAAAATACAAAGAAAAATAAAATAAAAAGTAGTGGAAAACTAAGAAGAGGGGGAAGGAAGGGAAAAAGAAATATAATGTAAAGGGAGAAAAGTAAAGGAAAAGGTACCAACTTCCGATTCTTTAGCACAGTATAAGAGACAAACCACAACCGTTTTGCTTTTACGCAACAGCTTGTACCAGCCATTTCTATGCCAGTTAAGTCTCTCTAGTTAACAAAACCAAAATCAAAGTTTCATTGTTGTTTTTTTTTCATTGCAAGCTCAAAATCCGGAAGCAATTTCAGAATAGAAACAAGGTTAGATATCTTCTCTTCTTTGGATAAAAGAATCAATTCAACGGTCTCTGTTTCTCTTTGCTGCGGAGAGTAACGTATGCTTCTGTTAACTCCTTAATCTTCATCATAATTTTTGGAATTTTACCTGATAACTACAGTAAAGAAAAAATGTATTTGATTGATATTTTAACAGCGGCTAGAATTTCATTTGCTCAAAACTGGAAGAATAATAAGATTCCTACAGAAGAAGAGGTGATTATGAAAATATTTGAATGCGCAGAAATGAATAGATTAACACTGGAAATTAAAGAACAAGAAGATACAGAATATTATATGATATGGGACATATTTCATAAATGGTTAGAAATGGAATGAATATAAGAGGTAATAAGAATAAAGATAAGAGAAAAAAGGATGGAATTTTTAGTATGAATGTAATTTTAATGATACGTAACATGTAATGTATATTAAATATGAATATGTGCACAAGATATATGTACCCAGTTAACACTGGATACATATATCTGTTAACACCCAGTTAACACCATTGAATTGAAAGATGGTCATTTTGTAAAAGAAAAAGAATAAAAAAATCTTTATTATAATTTATATTAAGAAGATTCTAGAGCTACCTTACATTCAGACTTTGCTGGGTTTTCTCTGTAAAAAAGTCTCAGTTCCAGTCCACTCATTTCACCACTGAGTGACAAAATTGTATCTGAGACCGAAACCATTCCTGTTTTCATGCATATCCTGTTGACGTTCTTAGCATCAATGCTATATTTGGACCTGGGCAGAGCTTGCTGAAGTTGTTGTTGATCTGGATTTAAAAAAAAAAAAATCTGGCCTACTTCCGAATTTTTTAAATCAAACTAGGATCTGGTTTGCAGAGCAGATTTAGAATAGCATTAACTGGAAAAGAAATATTTTACTTTAGCCGAGACATGAATTGCATTGCTGGCTGATTTATCACCATTGCTGTTCGCTTTGTTTTGCAAGCATTTCTTTTTTTGCTGTTGCTGCTGCTGCGCCTCAGCCTGCGATCCAATTAGGTTGAAATAAATATGATGACTAAGAAACAAGAATCCTAGTTAGGGATAGGCCCCCATTATAGAAGCAATGGCTCTCCCTGTTTATTTCATTGCCATTAAATTGGCATTAACTGGTGCGGTGGCTTACTGGAGCTCTCCCCTCCCAAACAGGAGGCTGTGGATTGGATACTAGGTAAGAGGTAGATATTTCTCTCTCTGGGCACACTGGAAATATATTTGCTGAACTCCGCATCGGCGACAGGAAAGGCATCCGGCCATTAAAACACTCCGCTTGCTCCATTCAGTTATATAGCAATGCGTTATACAGGTAATTCTTGATTTACAATCTCAGCTGTACTCAAAATTTCTATCGCTCAGCATGACAGTTGCTAAGTGAGTTTTGCCTCGTTTTATGACCTTTTGTGCCACAGTTGTTCAGTGAATCACTGCAATTCTAAAGTTAGTAGCAATAGCAATAGCACTTGGACTTACATGCCACTTCACAATGGTTCTAAGCAGTTTAGTCAGTGTAGGTAGGCAGGCAGGTAGGTAGGAAGGAAAGAAGGAAAATAGCAATAGCACTTAGACTTGTATACCGCTTTATAGTGCTTTACAGCCCTCTTTAAGCGATTTAGTCAGCCTCTTGCCCCCAACAATCTGGATCCTCCTTTTATGGACCTCAGAAGGATGGAAGGCTAAATCAACCTTGAGCTGGTCAGGATTGAACTCCTGGCAGTGGGCAGAGTTAGCCTGCAATACTGCAGTTTAACCAGAAGGAAGGAAGGAAGGAAGGAAGGAAGGAAGGAAGGAAGGAAGGAAGGAAGGAAGGAAGGAAGGAAGGAAGGAAGGAAAATAGCAATAGCACTTAGACTTATATACCACTTTATAGTGCTTTACAGTCCCCTCTAAGCGGTTTACAGAGTCAGCCTCTTGCCCCCAACAATCTGGATCCTCCTTTTATAGACCTCGGAAGGATGGAAGGCTGAATCAACCTTGAGCCGGTGACATCTGAACTGCCAAATTGCAGGCAGCCAGCAGGCAGCCGAAGTAGCCTGCAGTACTGCACTCTAACCACTGCGCCACCACAGCTCACTTAACACGGTGAAGCGAATCTGGCTTCCCCATTGACTTTGCTGGTCAGAAGGTCGCAAAAGTGGATCACATAACCCAGGGACATTGTGACCTTCATAAATATAAGCCAGCTGCCCAGCGCCCGAATTTTGATAATGTAACCAAGGGGATGTTGCAACCATCCTAAGTGTAAACCCCTTTTTACAGTGACATTATAACAGTCACAAAACAGACGGTTGTAAGTTGAGAACTAACTGTACCTACAACTAATCCGGTGCTTAATGGAATACGAAGAAACTGAAGGTTAATTTAGAGCAGCACACAAATACCCACAACGTAATAAAGGTAAAACAAGAAGTACAATGTACGTGTTATAATTTCATAGGTAATTGACACCTAGGATGGCTGTAAACTCCCACGACAAATTTAGGCCCCTTTGTTTAGTTATTTTATTATTTATTTATTAATTTATTTATTAATGGGACTTATATGCCGCCCCATCTCCGAAGACTCGCGGCTCACAAATAAAAACAACAACAATAATTAAAAACAGATTAAACTAAATAAGCCCCATTACAATTACAAATTCATCCCATAAAAAACTATCCCATAAAACCATCCCTCCCAAAAATCACAACCCGGATTGGTTAAACAACCAGGTCTTCAGGTCATGGCGGAAGGTGCGGAGGTCAGGGGCCAGACGGAGCTCCAGGGGAAGTTGGTTCCAGAGATCTGGGGCCGCTATAGAATAGGCTCGTCGTCGGGGGACCGCCAGCCGGCATTGGCCAGCCGACGGGACCCCAAGGAGTCCTTGCCTATGTGCTCGCACAGGGCGGTTGGCATTCGATGTCGGCAGGAGTCGCTCCCTTAAATATTTTGATCTTACTTTGGGTTCTTCAGGTAGGTTTTCGCCATCTTGTCTACACTGAATTCTTTCTTTATAAAGTCTTTAGAGAAATGAAGTCATTCTTGTAAATGTTGCTTTGACCTGGTTTCTATTTTTGTTCTACCCAGACTATGATGCTGATTTGTGCAACGGGGAATGAAAACAATGTTGATTTTGCTGATGTGCCATCACCTAGAACTGTCTGCTGACATCAGCCCCAAATTTTGAGCAGGGAAGACGCCACAAGGCTGGATGTCAAGAAGAGAACACTTTGTCCAGGACCAAACCTGGTTAGTTTGCATCTTAAGAGGAATTCTATTGTGGAGCCAACAGATGAGTATTTTAAACAGTGCTGGACTTGGCTGTTTTTTTTTAAAGATTTCATACAGGTTTCTGCAGTATCAGCGATCTTCGGATTGTTGAGATGCTTTAATGGCCTTGTATTGACAAAGCCAAGGGAATAAGGCTGGGTAACCCACGTACAGTACATCTTATTTTAATTAAGGTTTGTTTGTTTTTTAAGTGGGAGAAGGGAAACTTGGATTTTAAAAATTTTAAAGTTCAGATCCCGCTTTCTAAATGGATGCAATCGGGTGGCATGATAATTGGAGGGCTCCGGACTGCCGCATCTTGTGTTAATAAAAGGCTACGGCAAAGCTAAGAGATTTAATTTCCTTAGACAAGCAATAAAAGAAATTTCTGCACTCAAGAGATGGGAGGTGAAGTGCTGCCTAGGGCAAGAACAGAAATCCTGGGATTTTTGAACTGTTTCATTCCTGACACAGACTTGCAAGTGGGAAATGCGTATCTCCCAAGACGTCCTCGAGTTATGACCGTGAGCCCAAAATTTCCATCACTAAGCAAGACCGTTAAGGGACGCTTGCCCCATTTTACGACGTTTCTTACCACCGTTGTTAAGTGAATCACTGCAGTTAAGTCAGTAACCCGGTTGTTAAGTGAATCTGGCTTTCCCCATGGATTTTGCTTTGCTTTTCTGAGGTCATAAAAAGGGGATCGCATGACCCTGGGAGACTGCAACCGTCGTAAGTATGAGCCAGTCACCAAGCATCTGAATTCTGATCACATGATACGAACAGGCTGCAACAGTTGTGTGAAAAAAAACGGTCGTAAGTCACTTTTTTCAGGGCCATTGTAATTTTGGTCACTAAACGAATCATTGTAAATCAAAGACAGCCTGTACTTTTGACAGCGGCACTCCTCTGCCTCTTTCTGAGGTCAAAAACTTTGCTTTTCCTGCTGACTTTTATCAGAAAAGCCATCGCAGATTCAAAAGTTCAAGGACAACAAGAGACATTTTCCTTTCTATAACAAAAGAGAACCTTAAAATTTATTAATGCTGTCTCTGCAAACGTCTATGAAAAATTCTTAAAACTCCTATCCAAGTGCAGAACCAAACCTCTGGCTCAGGTCTTTTGGAAATATTTCTTTTATGTTCGATAAAAGATGACCTTGGTGGGATGACCACACCCAGATTATTATTATTTTTTATTTGTTAGCTGTCACTCGGTACAATACGTTCGCTGATTCTTTGCACGCTGCTAATTCTGTCTTGTTTTTTGCTTTTATTCCTTTTCTTCAGCTGATCTTACACTGGTTTGTTGCGACATTAATGTCACACGTTTTTGTTTTTAAATTTTAAAAAAATGCTATGTTTTGATATTCAGCCGTGTTAGGGTCTTCAGCCGTTCAGTTAACAAAAGATTTATATCCCCTGGTCGTTACAAACACAAAATTATCCCACGTCCCATTTGCAAACATGAGACTAAGAGAGAGAGGTAAAAAAAAATTGTTCAACAAGTCCTTTTGCCCAGTCCGATGTCATTTCAAGTCTCCGTTTTTTGTGTCTACCCAAAAAACTTACACAACCTCTGGGGTGTTGTGTTTCATCTGCGGATCCCTCCAAATTCAGCTCTTCCTGGCAGGAACCAAACAAAACCCACCTTTAAAAGCTCAATTTCCAAGCAAGGTATGAGACCCAACCAGCCAAGACCTCAAGATGATCCCCAGGACTTCTCAAAATGTTGTCCAGGGGAAAAACAGGAGGAAGAGAGAAGCGGGCAAACTTTTGCCAAAGAAATCGGAAAGTTTTCTTGTCTGGCTTTGCTCGGAAATCAGAGGGACTTCCGGGGTCGCTTGAGGAAGGACAGAGCATAAGTTCGGGGAGCAGAAACTTTCTGCTTTTTCAGCTGGACCTGCGACTGGGCCGTAAGCTGGAGTTTGATGGCGCTGGAGTTGATCTTGGCTGCTACCAGGAGTTCCTTCATGCCTTTCATTTTCTCGCTCTGGAAGGTGAGGACGAGGCCCTCGGGGCGGGGGCTAGAGCTGCTGCTGAGACCCTCCTCCTTCTCCAGAAGCGGTCTGTCGGATCGCTGGGTGGTGCTCGGACGCCGGCGTTCTGTGGCTTTCTTGGCCAGGGGCGGCTCTTCCGGCTTGGATTCTCGGCGAGGACCCCGACGCCGGCCTTCTCGGGGGTCCTCACTGCCTTGGTCGTCATCGTCATTCGCATCCAGGTCCCGGCTCGCCAGGGTTATCTTTTGTCGCACCTGGAAAAGCAAGGATGTCAGCTCAACAAATATTTCTATGGTCTTCTAGAGTTGCCAACAGAAAGGGAGGGGCAGCAGTGTGGCACCTTGCAAACTGAAAGTGGATTCCATAAATGTTTTCATAGATAGTAAATCGGTGACTGAAGTTTCTGCCAGGCAAAATTCTAACTGGAGAACATTATTGATGACTCTTTGCTATGGATGTGTCCCATTGGAGAATATGAATTATAATACACCCAGGAAGGGGGGAAACCAGCGTCAAGGCTGACAATGAATTATGTGTCTCAGAGTCAGCTACATCCAGGCAGTGCTGGACATGTTAACTCCCAATAAATCCTTTTGAAGTTTTGGAAGTTAGGCTCGAGACTTATGATTTAAATGAGGGTAACTGCCGGAATCCTGACAAAGAAAGGTTCTTGCAAACTGTCTAGGGAACTGTGTTTCTCAACCTTGGCACTTTTAAGAGGGCTGGACTTCAACTCCCAGAATTCCCCAGCCAGCAGGCTGTAAGATGGGTGGGCTTCAGCTCCCAGAATTCCCCAGCCAGCATGCTTTAATATGGGTGGACTTCAACTCCAAGAATTCCCCAGCCAGCATGTTTTAACAGTCATGGAGTCAGACTCCCAGAATTCCACAGTCAGCATGCTGCTTGTGGAATTCTGGGAACTGAAGTCCATCCCTCTTAAAGCTGCCAAGGTTGAGAAACTCTGATTTAGCCAATGCAAAGTATCTCCCATGCCATGCATTCTTCAAATTCCCAGATTAAATTTATTCACTTGTAAGTGCATCCTGTTTTTCAAATGCAAGTCAGCCTTGTAATTTTAGCTCATGCATTAGACTCTGTGTTGTATTTTAAATTGTGCAACTGGCTTGGAAGATATTGAGATAGTATTGCACCATCTCCTGGAGATTAAAAATTCCCAAGGATGCGGACTGCAGTTGTGGGAATAGATCCGACCGCCATTGAGACAGAAAGAGGGGACAAAACAAGAGAAAATACTACAGGTAGCCTTAAGCATTCTTTTAGTGACCGTTTCAAAGTTACAATGGCACTGCAGGCTGGGGAATTCTGGGAATTGTACTGCAGACATCTTACAACATGCTGGCTAGGGAATTGTAGTTCAGACATCTTAAAGCATACTAGCTGGGGAAATATAGGAGTTGAAGTCCACTTATTTTAAAGTGGATTTCACTTTAAAGCATGCTAGCTGGGGAATTCTGGGAGTTGTAGTCTAGGCATTTTAAAGCATGCTGGCTGGGGAATTCTGGGAGTTGAAGTCCACCCATCCTCAAAGCATGCTGGCTGGGGAATTCTGGAAGTTGAAATCCACTTATTTTAAAGTGGATTTCACTTTAAAGCATGCTGGCTGGGGAATTCTGGGAGTTGTAGTCTAGGCATTTTAAAGCATGCTGGCTGGGGAATTCTGGGAGTTGAAGTCCACCCATCCTCAAAGCATGCTGGCTGGGGAATTCTGGGAGTTGAAATCCACTTATTTTAAAGTGGATTTCACTTTAAAGCATGCTGGCTGGGGAATTCTGGGAGTTGAAGTCCACCCATCCTCAAAGCATACTAGCTGGGGAATTCTGGAAGTTGAAATCCACTTATTTTAAAGTGGATTTCACTTTAAAGCATGCTGGCTGGGGAATTCTGGGAGTTGTACTGCAGACATCTTACAACATGCTGGCTAGGGAACTGTAGTTCAAAAATCGTAAATCAGGCTGGCTGGGGAATTCTGGGAGATGTAGTTCAGACATCTTACAACATGCGCTGGGTAATTCTGCGAGTTAATAATCCACGCATCTTAAGAGTTACCAAGGTTGGAAACACCACTTTACAGTCTTCTGCTCTGTGCAGGACATGGCAACTCTCCCGCCCTGGGAAAATACAGAAGCTCCAATCCCAGTGACTCCCTCTGAGAAGACTTCAAAGCCCTCTTGCGTCTCCTAAAATGGCTTTGTACTACACTGCATTTCCTTCGGTCCCCAAGTCCTATAGAACCTCCCCCCACCTCGGCCCACCCCAGATCCTCAGCCCTCTCTCTGTGTGCCAAGGCTGATGTCTCACCATCCCATCGAAGCGGCTCAGGGACTGGACCAGGAAGGTGGCCCAACCCACGTGGAGAACGGGCGTGGGGCTGCCCTCTTCCCATTTGCAGATGCCGTCGTAGAAGCGCAGAAGGTGGGCGAAGCACTCGGCGTCCTGCAAGGCTGAGCCTCCCATTTGAGACGGTGAAGCCTAAAGAAGAAGTCAAATTCTTCAATGACGGGAGCACAGGTAACACTTGACTGACAAGCGTTCCTTTAGGGACCGTTCGAAGTTACAACGGCACTAAAAAAAGGGACTTATGATCATTCTCATTTATGACTGTTTCAGCATCCCCATGGTCGCAAGATCAAAATTCAGGCGCTTAGTTAGTTTATTGTCATTGCACCTCATACAATGAAATCAAACACCATCTTCAGTGTATATTATGACTATAAAACATACATCCTTCACACTCCACACATTGAATAGAAAACCCCTGATATTGCATTCATATTGCACTAGACAGTGGAATTCAATAGAGCGACTGCCCTGCGATAAAAGCTGTTTTTCATCCTATTTGTCCTTGTCTTTATTATTATCCTGTACCGTCTGCCAGATGGTAATAGTTCAAAAAAAGGGGGTGCCCAGGATGAGAGGGATCTTTGAGGATGTTTTGAACTTTCTTAAGCCAGCAGGAGCTATAAAGCTCTTCCAAAGAGGGGAGAGGGCAACCCATGATCCTCTGGGCAATGACGTTCACCCTCTGGAGCGCTGTCCTATCTGCCACTGTGCAATTGGCAAACCAGACACAGGTGCAGTAAACATACACAGAATCATACACACCATACACTGAAAGAAGGAGCAGCCAGCCGCAGCATCCATGTGCGCAGCCATCTTGAAAACCATAGCGACTGAGTCATATTTAGGGGAGGGGTGCTACCAGTTCGCCCCGCTTCGGGCAAATCTGTACCAAATGTGTAGGTAATTTTATGGCCAGTTTGATGAACTGGCAAATCCCACCCTGGCTGGCCCCGCCCATCCTTCCCTGCCCGTCCCAGGAGTCCCCACCCAGCCCGTTTTGGATCCCAGGTAAGAACAGGGCCTGTGGGGAAGCTCAACAAGAATGAAAAATGGGCTTCCCGGAAGCTCTGGAAGGCCAGAAATGGGCCCATTTCCAGCCTCCAGAGGGCCTCCAGAGCCCGAAGAGGCCATTTCCATCCTCCCCGAGGCTCGAAGAAAGCGTCCAGGTCTGGGGAGGGCAAAAATGCCCGCCATTGCCATGGTGCAGGACGCCAACTAGGCCACGCCCACCCAGCAACTGGGCAGAGAACCAGTTACTAAAATGTTTGAAGCTCACCCCTGCTCATATTTATGACTGTTGCTATGTCCCAGGGTCATGCGATCATCTTTTGTAACTTTCAGACAAGCAGAGTCATCAGTGGGGACACCTGGTTCACTTTATAACTGCATTACTAACTTAATGACTGCAGTGATTCACTTAAAGGTCGTAAAACAGGGCAAAATTCACTTCGCAACTGTGTCTGGCTTAGCAGTGAAAACATCGAGCTCCATTGTGGTCGTAAGTCTACTGTAATTGGCCCTATAGCAATTGTTAGTTATTTAGTATTATTGTTCTTACATCACTGACCTCTCCTCTTTCCCCAGCTCCCTTCTCTTCAGTAGAATCCGCGAGGCTGGCCACTTCCTTGAGCAAATTGGGAACCACGTCATTGGCCACATCGAAGAACTCCTTATAAATCTCTTCATCTTCTCGGCAGTAGTTGTAACTGCGGGGAGAAAGAGAAAAAACACAGAGAGAAAAAAAATGCAAACATAAAAGCCCAGTCCAGCGCAATACCACTGAAAAAGAAAGACAAGAAATTCAAGAAGAAACCATCATGGCTGCACAAAGATCTCTCTGACAAACTGAAGGACAGGGGATTTAATAGGGAATAATACAAGTTAAGATGAAACTTTGAATGATTAATCAAATGATATGAATAGATTAAACTATAAACATGTTGAATACAAATATATGATCAAGGAAGATAAAGATGGATTGACTGATATAACATAATTTATAATTATGTTATTTATAACATAATTATATAAAGAAGAAAATTTGGTAATAGATAATGATGTGATGTTAGAAAGCTGTATTAGTGACTATGGATATGACTGATTTAAAATGTAAAACACCTGGAACCACACTGTTCTCGCAAAGTTGTTTTTAAATAATTAAAAATAAAAAAAACTTTTTTTAAAAAAAAGGACTCCCGTCTGTCAGAAATGCTTGGGCAGGGGGTTAGACTAGATGACCTACAAGGTCACTTCCAACTCTGATTATCTGTTTAATCAGAGAGGAAACAAATTTGTTTAAACTTGTCAAAACAGCCACCCAGCAAAGCTAGTTTGCAATTCAAATTTTTTATGGATCCCAACAGAATTTTTCCTCGCCAGGCCGGCCCAGTTTGCAATTTAAGTTGGAAAAGAAAAGCAGCTTTTGTTAAATTTTAAAAGTAATGTCTTAATTCACTTCTCTCTGTAGGAAAGAGGCCATTAACTTACTCTTGGATCACCGTAGCTGAGTCAGCCCACGCCTCCAGGGCTTCCTTGACGTTTTTGTTACGGCAGTGGTAGCTGGCCAGGTAGATGTACGGGTAAATGTGCTCGTTGTTGTAATATTGCTTGGCTGAGTTGATCCCCTAGGAGGAGACGAGAGGGGGGGTTAACAAAGCGGTACAAATGCAGATTATCTGCATGGGGTCCTTTGATCTCCATGGAGGAATTCCCGATCTCGGAATTTCCCAAAGCACCAGAAGGGAATTCAAGGATCAACAGATGGAAACTAATCAAGGAGAGAAGCAAGCTGGAACTAAGGAGAAATTTCCTGACAATGAGGACAATCACTTTGCTATCACTCTGCTAAATAAATAATTCCCTCAGCATTGTCCAACTATTTACTAAGTCTGCATTACTATTACTATTGATCCTCCCATCCTTCCTTTCACCCATCTCCTCCCACTTATGACTGTATGTCTGTAACCTTGTTGCTTGTATCCTAACGATTTTTGTGGACTGTTGAAAATATTTAGACCCCTCACATTCTGGACATAAACTGTTTCAACTCCTACCCTCAAAACGACGCTACAGAGCACTGCACAAGGACAGTTTTTCCCCGAATGCCATCACTCTGCTAAACAAATAATTCCCTCAACACTGTTCAACTATTACAAAGTCTGCACGACTATTACTGTTAATCTCTCTCACTCTTCTCCCTCCCCCCCCTCCTACTTGTGACTGTATGACTGTAACTTTGTCGCTTGTATCCTTATGATTTTTATTGACTGTTTCCTAGTATGATTTGATTGCTAATTGTACCCTGTGACTATCATGAAGTGTTGTACCTTATGATTCTTGACTCTTGACAAATGTATCTTTTCTTTTATGCACACTGAGAGCATTTGCACCAAAGACAAATTCCTTGTGTGTCCAATCACAATAAAGAATATTGGCCAAAGAATTGGCCAATAAAGAATTCTATTCTATTCTATTCTATTCTATTCTAATATGATTTGATTGCTTATTAGTAGTCTATGACTATCACTAAGTGTTACATCATATGATTTTTGATGAACGTACTGTATTTTTTCTTTATGTACACTGAGAGCATTTGCACCAAAGACACATTCCTTAAAGCTGTCTTCATCTCTCTCTCTCTCTCTTCATACCTATTTACCTATTTATTTACCTATTTACCTACCTACCTACCTACCTATCATCTATCTATCTATCTATTTATCACAAGGATCTTCAAACTTGGCAAGTTTAAGACTTGTGGACTTCAACTCCCAGAATTCCTGAGTTAACATGACTGGAGGAAGAATTCTGGGAGTTGAAGTCCACAAGTCTTAAAGCTGTCAAGGTTGAAGACCCCTGATTTATCACCTATCATCTCTCTCTCTCTCCGTACCTATTTACCTACCTACCTACCTACCTACCTACCTACCTATCTATCATCTATCTATCACAAGGATCTTCAAACTTGGCAAGTTTAAGACTTGTGGACTTCAACTCCCAGAATTCCTAAGCTAACATGACTGGAGGAGGAGGAATTCTGGGAGTTGAAGTCCACAAGTCTTAAAGCTGCCCAGTTTGAAGATCCCTGCCCTAGAGAAAAAGCATAGGATAAATCACAAAAATACCTCCATCAAAGTGAAGACAAATTCGTTTTATTATTTGAACTGCCGGACATAAATAAAGGTTGGTTTTTACTATCACTCTGAGGTTAGGCCTTCTGGCGCCCACCCACCCATATCCTTAAGGGGCAGGAAAATACCTGGTGGTATATGAAGAGCGGGTCAGGACGGCCCGGGGTAGGTTCCAGTTCTTCCAAATCAGCCAGGTTCCCCAAAGCCATAGGATACCTACAACAAGAAGGAGAATCTCTTCAGGACGTCCGAACCTTGAAGCAATTCCAGCCATCCCTGGCCAGCCTCATCCCTGACCTTCTGGGTTTTTTTTTTAAAAGATGGCACCAGAGGTGGTATTCAGCTGGTTTGGACCGGTTCTGGCATACCGGTTGTGGAAATTTGAGCCAGTTCGGAGAACCGGCAAATACCTTTACTCCATCGATTCTTTAGATCAGCTGATTCGTGTGTTCTGACCCAGGCTTGGTCAAACATACTGAAACACAAACTTGTTTTAAAAGCAAAACCTATTTTATTGCAATGCTGGGAATTGCTTTTATTCCCAGCCAGAACTAATTTTAAAACAGTTCCCCAAGATAAGCACACGCCTTACAGTGCTGTGGAATGCTGCCATAAACAGAAGTATCCAATTAATGATAACAGAAACCAACCAAAGTACCAGAAAAAAAACAACCAAAGTGCACAGAGCTTCAAGGATGACTCTGAACCGATCAAACTACTTTGCTTCCTGCAAAGGTTTCATCATCTTGGCCTGACTTTTATCCCTTATGGCAGGTGCAATCACCTCCCAGCCTTATTCCTGAGTCGCCCCTTCTGCTTCAGCTGCTCTCGCCTTCTGGCAGCTCTGCGCACACGTGCACTGGGAACAGGCTCCCTTGGGCCCTCTGCCTCACTGCTGCCAGACTCCAAAGGCTCCAGAGGCAGCACCCCACTGCCAGATGGCCCTGACCCCAACTCTGCATCGGATGCAGGACCCTCGTCCGACTCCTCTCCAGACTCCCTGACTGGTCCCCATTCTTCCCCACTATCCGACTCCGCTGCTGTCTGCACCGGCTGCCGGGGAACCACAATATCGTGCAGCAGATTGCCGTGCCTCAGCGAGCTAAAAAAACAGCTCAACTCACCGAGGACGATCTTTGAGTGCTGCGCGTGTGTGCACAAGGCGCACCTTAGGCACGCGCGTCCTTTACTCCAATGATTCTTAGGTCAGCTGATTCGTGCAGCAGAGCGGATTGCCGCACCTCAGCTGAGCTAAAAATAAAAACAACTCAGGCGATCTTCAGAGTGCTGCACATGAGCGAACCGGTAGCGCGCAAGTTGGAATCCCACCACTGGATGGCACTCTTATGGCAAGCAGGCCTCAAATCGATCAGCAGGGAGACAAGAGAAGGAAGCCATTACTCCACTACAACCAGCCAAGATGAAGGTACCCCAACAACGTGGTCTATCGCAGGGGTCGCCAACCTTTTGGACCTCAGGGACCACCAAACTCATCATTTTAAATCCCGCGGACCAGACACCCTGGGAAAATCCCCAAAAAGTCTGCAGGAAAATTCCCCACCCCGTCTTCCTACCGATCGATCATTTTTTTAATTTGGGATTGCAGGATACTGTCTCCAGCTCCGTTCTCAGAGGGAGGGGAGAGAGAGGGAGGGAGGGAGAGACTTTTGGCTCCATGCAAGGAAAGCAGCAGAAGCAGCAGAAGTCTTTCTTCCTCTCCCCCAAACTCTGCCAGAAATGAGTCTTTGTGAGATTTGTTACACTGGCGCAGCCTCTTGGAGCAGGAGGCCTTGCAGAGTCCTAAGGACTCATTTCTGGCGGAGTTTGGGGGAGAGGAAGAAAGATTTTGGCTGCTTTCCTTGCGTGCAGCCAAAAGCAGAAGAAAGAAGTGGAAAGAAGCAGCCTGGTGGCCAGGCCAGGCGCGTGGGGCAAGTCCCCCCCTCCCCCCTTCCCTCACTACCTTGTGTTGTTTGCAATGCAAGCGACGCAAGCCTTGTGTTCCCATGGACCATGTGGGCGGAGCAGCCTTGTGTTCCCGCGCAGCCTGGATTAATTGCTTTGGGGGGAACATTTCTCTGTGAACCACCAAAATTTTCTCACGGACCACCAGCGGTCCCCGGCCCACTGGTTGGTGAACACTAGTCTATCAGAATCAAGTTAGAGATGGTCTTTGGTGGTCTCTGAGCTTGAATTTTTTTCTTTGGAGACGTTTCGTTACCCAGCTAGGTAACCTCCTCAGTGCTAGAAGGGAGTGTTTGCTTCCCTTCTAGCACTGACCATGTAGCCTAGTTGAATTATGAAACGTCTGCAAGAAAACAACCAGGCTCCGAGAGCATCAAGGATCCCACGTCCAACCCCGAGCTAGAAATATTCCATTGGGACTCATGCTAGTTAACAGGACAACAAAATTGGAAGGGGCTTTGAAGGTCTTCTAGTCCAACCGCTGCTTGGTGGCTCGCCCAGCCAAAATTAGGTCAGGCCCCCTAAAGGAAGTGGGAACTACTTACCTCTCCAAGTGGTGCATGTCATAGAGGACCCATAGTAGCTTCTACAAGAGACAGAGAAAGAAGAGATGAGGTGTAAGGAACCTCCACTGATCTTGCAAGGTAGTCCAGACAGGAAGCACACTCAGATCAATTAATTCTACTTTGAAGAAGTGGAAGTATTTCTTTAAAAAAAAGAAAACTTCTACTTTTACATTAACAGACTCTTGCCAATACGACTGTACACTCCCCGGTTACCTTTACAAGCAGCCCTAAACTTACAACCGTTCAAAGTTACAATGTCACTGGAAAACGAAGTGACTTAACAACCAGTCTTTGCATTGATACCTCTCATAGCATTCCCATGGTCAAAGATGACCAAAATCCAGGCACTGACAATGGTTGCTGTGTCCCCGGTCATGTGACCCCCGACTGGGACCTTCCCGGCGGGCTCCCGACAAGCAGAATCAATAGGGGGAAAGCTGGATTCACTTAATGACCGTGTGATTCACTGAACAACTGCCGCGATTTGCTTAACGATCGTGGCCAAAGAGGTTTTTAAAACTGGGCGAACTCAAGTTAGCAACTCTTACGTTTAGCAATGGAAATTCTGGCCCCTTAATTGCGGTCGTAAGTGGAAGACTACCGACAAGTTAGGAATGGCTCCTTCTGAAATGTTTTCCAGGCCCATTTTTCCCATGATGCTCAGCTGCCTCTTATCTGTCTGGTTTGCAGTCTTTTCTTCCTGTCTCCCAAAGCTGCGCTGGCTGGGGGATTCTGGGAGTTGAAGCCCACCCCTCTTAAAGCGTGCTGGCTGGGAGATTCTGGGAGTGGCAGTCCACCCCTCTTAAAGCATGCTGGCTGGGGGATTCTGGGAGCTGAAGTCCACCCCTCTTAAAGCCTGCTGGCTAGGGGATTCTGGGAGTTGAAGTCTACCCACCTTAAAGCACTCTGGCTGGGGGATTCTGGGAGCTGAAGCCCACCTATCTTAAGGTTGCTACGGTTGAGAAACACTGCCATACACCCTGAACCCCCTGAAGATGAAGATGGCTTAGAAGAGAAGATATGAAGGCCATGTCACAAGGAGTGGACTACAGGATATTCTCTTGCCCCAACCAAGCCTCAAGCTAGACCTGTGCTTCACTCACCTGCTGGAGCTGCAACAACTCCAGGCTGTCGGAGTGCAGGTCAATGGAGGGGTTGATGGCACAGACCATGAAAGCAACCTCCATTTGCCGAGTGCAACGCAGGTAGGACCCCTTCAGGTAGAGCCAGCTCTGCAAAGAGAGGAGGTGGTTTGAAGCAGGAATCAGGGCTCGGTTTACTTGCGGAATAATGACTGACGCATTCAAGCCAGACTCCCATCCTTTGCTGGTGGTGAAGGTATCACACTAAAACAAGGGTGTTCAAACTTGGCAAGTTTAAGACTTGTGGACTTCAACTCCCAGAATCCCTGAGCTAACACGACTGGAGGAGGAATTCTGGGAGTTGAAGTCCACAAGTCTTCAAGCTGTCCAGTTTGAAGACCCCTGCCCTAGAATCCAGGAAATGGTGATTTCCAGTACTGTCTTAGGTCTGAAAGCAGTACTGTCTTAGGTCTGAAAGCCAGTTGGGTGACTATGAATTCACTAGGGGATGGTGAGTTCTAGTCCTTCCTTAGGCATGAAAGCCAGTTGGGTGACTATGGACAATTCACTAGGAGATGGTGAGTTCTAGTCCTGCCTTAGGACTAGCTAGGTGACTGAGCCAATCACTCCCTCTCAGCCCAACATACCTCACAGGGTTGTTGTAGTGGAGAAATTAGGAGGAGGCATGACTATTAGGGATGCTTGCTCCCTTGAGTGATTTATAAAATAATAAATGTGGGATTAAAAAACCCCAAATAAACGAAGGCAGCCAGGTCATTTTAGCCTCTAAAATGCCTTCAATGCACCTCAGCAATTCTCAAGAGTCTAATAAGGAAAGAAGGAAATTCTGGCATGGATTTTTCAGCAAGAATGTTCTGACCCAGCTCCTGAACACGACAAAACCTCTGTAATTCAAGCAATGATTCCTTTATTAGGAATTATGCCAGCAGCCCTGGCAAAAAAGTCTCTCTTTCTCTCACCCCAGTCTAGAAAGTCTGTCCAGCCAGGAGATGAATAGTTGTTCGCCACCCCTATTCATGTCCGCCCCCTGCCTTTGATCCCCAGAGCTCGGGTGGGGCTTCGCTAGCAGCAGTGGCTCTTCCGTCCCAATGACCGGCTCATAGATTTCCACTGCTCTCCTCTCCTCTGCCTTCTATGCATCCACGCATCAGGCACTGGACGCAGCTGTTCCTCCTCTTCCTCATCAGCCATCTCCAGTCCTGGGGGCTGTTGACTCTCCATCTGAGGGCTGTTGGACAGCCCAGGCTCCGCCTCCGCCTCTCTCTCTCTCTCTCTCCCTCCCTCCCTCTGTCTCTCTCTCTCTGCCAGCTCCATTCCCTCTTCCCACTCAGAGCTCTCAGGTTGCCATGATGCTGATCCTGGCTCCCACACCTCCTCCTCCTCCTGATTTGGCTGCTGGAGGGGCCAGCGGCCGACAGGCCACCACAGAGAAATGCAAACAAGGATTAAAACAAGAAGAGAAGCCCTTTTTCGTTACCCGTTCAGCCACGCCCGAGTTGACCGTCTGTCCACGCCGGTCCTCGTTGCCTTTCCCATGCCACGTGACCTCGGCCGTCTGCTCCCCGTCCTTGCCAAACACGACCCACGCATGGTCTTCTGAGAGCGCCAGGTGCACGTCATAGAGCCCCAGGGCCTGGCATGCTCCAACCACTGCAAAGGCCACCCCAGAACTGTCTAACTTGGTACCTGAGCCAGAGAAACATTAAACCAACATTAGACCGACATTTGAGCAAACCTATTCTTCAATTTATACTCCTATAGGTGGCTTACAAATGACTAAAAATGGCAAAATATGAAGGATAGGAACACTGGTGGTCCTTGACTTACAACGAGCGACTGTTCAAAGTTACAAAAACAGCCCAGGAAGTCCTCAACTTACAACAGATTGTTTAAGCCTACAACGGCACTGCAAAAAGTGAACTGACCATTTTTCGCACTTACAACTTACAACCTCGCGTTTACATGATTGAAATTCAGACGTTTGGCAACTGTTTCATGTTTATGATGGTTGCAGTGTCCAACGGTCACGTGACAAGCAAAGTCAATGGGGAAGCCAATGGTTACTTAACAACCATGTTATTAACTTAATAACTTTAGTGATTCACTTAACAACTGTGTCAAGAAAGGTCAGAAAATGGGCCAAAATCCACTGAACAAATGTCTCACTTAGCAACAAAATTTTAGGCTCCATTGCGGTTGAGCACTACCTATCCACTTGTAACTAGGGGTGGTGGACCTTCATTTCTTAGCTGAGGGAGCCAACATTGTCCGAAGAGCTTCCGTGGTCATGTGGCCAGCATGACGATACACCAAGGCACACAGAGCACTATTACAATTCCCCCCAAAGTGGTACCTATTTATCTACTCGCATGTGCCTGCTTTTGAACTGCTAGGTGAGGAGCTGGAACAAGGAACAGAAGCTCAGCCCGTCGCACAGCACTTGGGTCTCGAACCCTGGACTGTCAGCTCTCCAGCTGACAAGCTCAGCATCTTTAACGAAGGACCCTCCAAAATTTATAACCCAGATTCAAAGCTCCAATTCTTTCCCCTCCGGTCATGCGATCCATCTCATTTAGGACATTCAGCAACCGGCCCACCTCTCCGGTTTTTGCATTGTTCCAGAGTCCCATGACTGCAATTTATAACCTTTTGGGGTCAGAAAAACCAGCATGTCAGGATTCCGGCAGTTACCGCAACTAAATCATGAGTCTCGAGCCAAACTTCCAAAACTTGAAAAGGATTTATTGGGAGTTTACATGCCAGCACTGCCTGGGTGTAGCCAACTCTGAGACACATAATTCATTGCCACTCTTGATCCTGGTTTTCCCTCCATCCCCTGGGTGTATCATAATTCATATTCTCCAATGGGACACATCCATAGCCAAGAGTCATCAATCATGCTCTCCAGTTAGAATTTTGCACGGCAGAAATTTCAGTCACCTAGTTACTATCTTTGAAAACATTTGTGGAATGCACTTTCGGTTTTGCAAGCTGCTGCACTGCTCCCCCCTCCCTTTCTGTTGGCAACTCTAAAAAGAAAGACCAGAGAAATATTTTATGAGTTGACACAGCATTTACTTCCAACTTCAGCACAAAAAAAACCCTAGCCATTCTGGACACTGAGTTCACTTAACGGCCATCACAAACAAATGTAGAAAAATTGGGACAGTCACATCTGCTTAACCACCGAAATAACTTATGACGAGATAAGTCAAGGATGATCTGTCCGTTCTCCCTGGGCAGCATCTCCTAAGACCTCCCCCTACTTAATAACACCAGTCCTGAGCCCCCACCTGTGATGAAGCTGAAGAGCGACTGGATGTGGGCTCGGTCCTTGAAGTAAGAACGGCTCAGGCTGTTCCAGATAACGTCTGAGACTTTCTTGACCAGTTCCCGAGAGGAGTAACCATCTGGCCGGGGGTAGAGCGATAGATCCACGGCACCACGGATCTGGGCGGTGAAGCGGGCATGCAGGGCGCCCACGATGCTCAAGTCGGCCACGGGGAAGTAGGTGAGGCTTTCAGGACCCTGAGCTGGCTCGAAGCTGATGCCAGGAACATTGGTAGGAAGAACTCGGTTGACGGCTAAGAAGTGCTCCACAAAGCCCAGCACTAAGGAGAGGAGCACCAGATCCGGCTGCTCCCGGTGGAGTTCCAGTTCAAAGAGGTGCACCACATCGGAGACGGAGCGCAAGGGGAACAAGGCCTTCTGGGCGCTTTTCAGCCCCATGGCCACCGCAGGCGGGGCTGCAAGGCAAGCAGACAGGAGGGGCTCTGAAGGCCCGGCTGCAAGACAAGGCCCCATTATCCACAGCAGGGAAGCACGGGCTCTCTTTGAAAGTTCAATGTTACTCTAAGGCAGTGTTTTCAAACTTTGCAACATTAAGAAGACATTGACTCCCATAATTTCCCAGCCAGCATGCTTTATTAAGGATGGACTTCAACTCCCAGCATTCCCCAGCCAGCATGCTTTAAGATGGGTAGACCATCTCCCAGAATTCCCCAGCCAGATGCCTTAAGATGGGTGGACTTTAATTCCCAGAATTCCCCAGTCAGCCTGCTTTAAGATGGGTGGACTTCAATTCCCAGAATTCCCCAGCCAACATACTTTAAGATGGGTGGAATTCAATTCCCAGAATTCCCCAGCCAGCCTGCTTTAAGATAGGTGCCTGTTCCGGTTTGGGCACGTGGCACCGGAAAGGTTCACCATCACTGGTCTACAGTTTCCTGTCTGAGCAGGCCACTTCCAACTCTATTATTCTACTGTATTCTATTCTATTTTCTATTCTATTTTTTATTCTATTCTCTATTCTATTCTTCCCCTAAAGCAGGGTTTTCCGCCTTTGCAATTTTAAAAAGGGTGGATTGCAGCTGCCAGAATTTCCCCATGCGACCATGCATTACTATAAATAAACTTTCATTCCCAGAATCCCCCAGCCAGTATGCTTTAAGATGTGTGGACTTCCAATATAGACTAGACTGGTCTACAGTGAAGTCCACACCCCTTAAAGCTTGATAACCAGGGAATGCTGGGAGTCAAAAATCCACACCCCTTAAAACATGACGGCTGGGGAATTCTGGGAATTCAAGTCCATTAATACTAATGCGTGCTCGCCGGGGAATTCTGGGACTTGCAATGCACCAACCTTCAAATTGCAAAGTGGGAAAACGCTGCTTTATTTAGGACAAGCCAGGCTAGCTGGTCCGCGGAGCTGGCTCCATGCAAAGCTAAATCCCCACCCGGGGGAGGAAAGGCACCACCGGGCTGCGGACCCTTCCACCACTCCTGTTAAGGGACAAAAGGACCTTCTTCACCGGCTTTGCAAACAGCTGGGGGGGGGGGGCGGATGGAAGGCGACCCTCCTTGCAGCCCCGTCTCCAGCCCCCCCACCTTGCTGCAAATGGGGAAAGAGGGGGGCTCCGCGCCCCCTTGCAACGCCCACCCTCCCTTCCCTCGCGCGCCACTCACCTTCCCTGCTGGGCAATTCAAACGCGCGGCTGCTAAGCCATCGCGCCTGCTAAGCCATCGCGCCTGCGCCCGCTCCAGCCCCGCCCCCGCCGCGCGAAGGAGCATGGGCGCTGAAGTCCCGCTTTTTGCAAGGTACGCTGGGAAGAATTGCACACCGACTTTGGAAGGGGTCGGGGTGGAGATGTGGGTGGGCGGAGTCAGGGAGTGCAATTCCCCTCCCACAAAAACTTTTAAGGCAGAGGTGTACAAGCTGGGCTAATTTTTAAAGGCTAGTGGACTTCAACTCCCAGAATTCCCCAGCCAGCTGCGCGTGTGTTGTGCTGGCTGGCTGGGGGATTGTGGGAGTTGAAGTCCACTAGTGTTAAAAGCCCTTTAAAACACTCCTGCTTTTAAAGGTTTTGCAGCCTCTAGTAGCCTGGAATTGCAACATGTAATTTTATTCTACTTCCCTTTTTTCCATCTTGACTTTGCACCCAGTCTGCCTGCAAAAATCCAAAGCTAATTGTATGCTAATCCTAATCTTATGCAGTGGCGGCAATTTTTGCCAGCAGTTTGAAGTAAAAATGCAAAAAAAAATTCAAATGCATGTGTTTTAATTCCCAGGGACTTTGCTTTAAAAAAATTGAGCCCGGAAGTGTTATCTCCAGGCATTAGAGCTCCTCTCCTTTTTATATCTCTAGCCTCACATCAGAGGCCACACTCAGGAACTCCCATTGAATCTTGGGAACTAGTACTTTTTTTTAAAGTCAACCCTATGCACTCTGGGATTTGTAGCCTACAGGAATAGAAACCTGAAGCTCAGTTTCCCAAGGGGCCTGCAAGAATTATTTTCTGCACTGTGCCTTTCTCATTTCTATGTTTAGTGCCATGCTTTCTAAAATAAATACAATTTCCACCCCCCAGAAGCATGCATTTCCCTCTTCCTAGTTCTAATCCTAAATTTAATTCAAATTCTTAAAGAGGAGGATGCAACTGAGATAGGAGGGAGAATTCTACTCTTTTGAATTCAGTATTCTAGAGCAGTGGTTCTTAACCTGGGCGATATTGCCCCCCAAGGGGCGATTTTGTTTTTCAGGGGGGTGATGGAACGAAAAGAGGCGGACGTGGGGCGAAGAACGGAAGGGGTGATATGGGGCGATGGAGCGAGATATATTGGGAGAGAGAGAGAGAGATCTATATTGGTAGATAGGTAGGTAGGTAGACAAAAAGACAGACAGGTAGGCAGATAGGCAGGCAAACAGACAGACCTTTTGGATGGATGGATGCATGGACGGACGGATGGATGGACAGACAGAAAGAATGCGAGAGCGGCAGCACTTTGGGAAAGTGGTGGTGGCGGCTTTTCCCAACATGCTGCCGCATTCAAGGCTCCAGTTCAGGTGCAGTAAAACAGTCAGTGGTGTGAGCCTGGGGCGGCCTCGGCGCCCCCTGCTGCCTCTTAGCATCCCCAAGGGGGTCAGCAGAGGGTGCTAAGAGGCGACAGGGGCGAGTGCCCGGCCCTGCAGGTTCACCCATTGACTAGCACTGCTCCGGAGCCAGCACCTCCAACGCGGAAGCAGTGGCACGTTACGTGCTGCCGTGGCTGCGTTCGATGCGCTGCCCCCCTGCCACCTCTTAGCGCCCCTCTGCTGGCCCCTTGGGGACAGCTAAGAGGTGGCAGAGGGGGTATGGGAGGGGCAATGACAACTTCCTCAATGGCTCAAGGGGGCGATTCTTTCAAAAAGGTTAAGAACCACTGTTCTAGAGCAAAATACCCACATTTACCCGCCTTCTAACAATCATATCCCTTGCATGCTTGTATTTCTAATAATTCATATCTCTGATTTATACAATTGGCTGGACCCATGATTTATGCCAAATAGGGTGTGCTGTGGAATGTAGTGATTTAACAACTGTAGTGATTTGCTTAAGAACTGTGATACAGAGGTTGTAAAATGGGGGGAAACTCACTTCACAGCTGCCTTAACCAGCAATGAAAATTGGGAGCTGAATTGTGGTTGTCAGTCTTTTTCTTTGTGTGTAGAAGAAAGTTTTGACTATAAAAAAAGTTGTATTTATGTGATGTACTGAGTGATGTAGCGCCATGATGCTAGTTGTATCGTCATCCTCTTTTAACGATGCCATAAACCCTTGTGGAGTGGAGTCTGCACAACTGAATGGAGCTCTGTGTTTACTGGCTGGATGCCCTTCTTGTCACCAATGCGGAGTTTTGTTCAGCAGACATATTTCTCATTGTGCTCAGAGATAGAAATATCTGCCTCTACCTAGCATCAAACTCACAGCCCCCTGATGGTGAGGCGAGAACTCCACCTCTAGGCCACCTGCACCACTCATGATTCTAGTTGTAGTATTTTGTGCCAATTCATAAAATTGGATGAACTGAGCAAACCATGAGGATGTGTGATAGGAACCCACAAGCTCAGTTGTCCACAAAGGACCATAACTTTTTAAAAAAAAAATCAGCATTCCCGTAGAATCACAAGAGATGTGGAGTTGATGGTTAAAAATATAAATATTTGGGTAGGGATAAACATGCTTTTTGCCTGAAAATGTTAAAATGCCCCACTGTGTTAGGATTCAGGCTGTTACCCCCATTTAATTCATGAGTCTTGAGCCAAACTTCAAAAAGGATTTATTGGGAGTTAAAACTGTCCGGCATTGCCTGGGTGTAGCCAACTTTGAGACACATAATTCATTGTCACCCTTGACCCTGGTTTTCCCCCACCCCCTGGGTGTATCGTAATTCATATTCTCCAATGGGACACATCCATAGCCAAGAGTCATCAATCATGTTCTCGTTAGAATTTTGTGGTGGCAGAAACTTCAGTCACCTAGTTACTATCTTTGAAAACATTTATGGAATGCACTTTCAGTTTGCAAGCAACTGCACTGCTCCCCCGTCCCTTTCTGTTGGCAACTCTAAAAAGACCATAGAAATATTTTATGAGTTGACACCATGTTGTAATCAAAACTTTCCTTTCTCCTGCCGCCGAGAGCAAATCAGACACTGTCAAATCTGTATGGCAATTTCCTTTCTTTTTTTTTTAATACTTTGAAGTCTCTGTTTTTTATTTTCCTTCCACCAATGTCTATTATGTACAAAAGATTTTTTTTTTTAAATTTCTGAATCCTATAGAAACAAGTGCAAACTGTTTTTTTTTTTTAAAAACACACACACACAAAACCCTAACAAATCCAGCGGGTTAAAAAGGAACAGAAACGCGAATAGGTATAAAATTCTATAGCAAAAATCAATGCCCCTCATAGTAGCTGGTACAAGTTTCTTTTTTCTTTAAAGTCCATATAATAAAGTGAGAACTGCCTTGGGGAATTTAGACCCCAAACAAGGTTGCTCCCAGGCCAAGATCCAGTTTTTCTGATGGTGGACAGCGACAAGCTCACAGGGTGGGCACTCATGGATGGCCACACGTGTCCCCCCCATCTTTCCACCCGGGTCGGTACGCCACGCTATCGTTGAGGAACGCAGATTCCGCGCGGCCAGGACCGCGAGTAGCCAGACTTGCAGGTACAGAAGTAGGAGCCGCTGGTGTTCACGCAACGCTCGGTTTTGCACGGACGTCCTCGTTGATTGAGCTCCTGGCATTCGTCGATATCTATAAAGGAAGGAAGAGGTCACAGGGTGGACAAGAGGGGCTCCTTCCGTTTTCGGCCTTGGGGAGGAAAAAGAAAAAATATCCTGCTCACGGGTAGTCCTCGACTTATGACTGTTTTGTTTAGTGACCATTACGACGGCCCTGGGGGGGAAAAGGGGACTTAGGACTGTTTTTCACATTTACAACCATTGCAGTGTCCAGGGTGGCGCAGTGGTTAGAGGGAAGTACTGCAGGCGACTTCCGCTGACTGCCGGCTGCACCTGCAGTTTGGCAGTTCAAATCTCACTAGGCTGCAGATTGACTCAGCCTTCCGAGGTGGGTAAAAGGAGGACCCCGATTGTTGGGGGCAAGAGGCTGACTCTGTAAACCACTTAGAAAGGGCTGGAAAGCATTGTGAAGCGGTATATAAGTCCAAGTGCTATTGCCCTTCCCCTTCCTTCCTTCCTTCCTTCCTTCCTTCCTTCCTTCCTTCCTTCCTTCCTTCCTTCCTTCCTTCCAGGTTAGAATGCAGAATTTCAAGCAAACAGTCAGGAGTTCAATCCCACCCAGCTCAAGATTGACTCAGCCTTCCGTCCTTCCGAGGTGCGTAAAATGAGGACCCAGATTGTTGGGGCAGGCAGCTGACTCTATCAACTGCTTAGAGAAGGCTGTAAAGCACTATGAAGTGGTATATAAGTGTCTAAGTGCTGTTGCTACTGTCCTTCCTTCCTTCCTTCCTTCCTTCCTTCCTTCCTTCCTTCCTTGCGTCTTTCTTTCTTTTCCTTCCTTCCTTCCTTCCTTCCTTCCTTCCTTCCTTCCTTCCTTCCTTCCTTCCTTCCTTCCTTCCTGTTAGAGCTTAGAGTGCAGCAAACTCTGCCCACAGTCAGGAGTTCGATCCTGATCGGCTCAAGGTTGACTCAGCCTTCCATCTTTCCGAGGTCAGAAAAATGAGGACCCTGATTGTTGGGGGCAAATAGGGTGACTCTGTAAAATGCTTAGAGGGAACTGTGAAGCACTGTGAAGCAGTATATCAGTCTGAGTGCTATTACTATTTTCCTTCCTTCCTTCCTTCCTTCCTTCCTTCCTTCCTTCCTTCCTTCCTTCCTTCCTTCCTTCCTCTTCCTTCCTTCCTTTCCTTCCTTCTGGTTAGAACACAGAATTGCAAGCAAACTCTGCCCACAGTCAGGAGTTCAATCCTGATTGGCTCCAGGTTGACTCAGCCTTCCATCCTTCCAAGGTTGGTAAAATGAGGACCCAGATTGTTGGGGGCAAGAGGCCGACTCTGCAAACTGCTTAGAGAGGGCTGTAAAAGCACCAGGAAGCAATATATAAGTCTGAGTGCTATTGCTATTGCCTTTCTTTCTTTCTTTCTTTCTTTCTTTCTTTCTTTCTTTCTTTCTTTCCTTCCTTCTTTCCTTCTTTCTTTTCTTCCTTCCTTCCTTCCTCTTAATTGCATTGATTCACTTAACAACAGTGGCAAGAAAGGTTGTAAAATGAGGCAAGATTCACTTAACAACTGTCTCACTTGGCAATGGGAATCTGGGCTCAACTGCGATTGTACGTCGATGCATCTGTGACCGAGGTGTCACAAAGGGTGGAGCCTGTTTGCTGGCATCCTAAGATAGACTGCGCTGAATCCAGAGGCTCCACCTAATCCTGAGGGCGTGAAATTAAACACTCGCTTGCCACATCCCCGCAAGGGTTCATCTGGCTGAGAATCTCAGGGCGGCCCAGGAGCACGGAAGCCCTCCATCCAGCCCTCTTACCCAGGCAGCGGGTGCGAGTGCTGTCCAGCTGGAAGCCGGTGGGACATTCGCACACAGAACCCTGCTGGGTGCGGACGCAGCGCCCGTTCAGGCAGCGGCATTCGTCCGAATCCTCTTCGGAACTGTCGGCCTCTGTAGCCAAAAGTAAACAGATGTGATCAGAAAGGGCCAAACATCTGGAAAAGGCAGGGAATCTCCTGCTTTGTGCTCCCAGCACACAGCCAGATGTTTCCTGCATCCAGAGGCAGAACCGCCCTTCAGTTCAGCCAGCAAAAAAGAAACAAAAAAGACCAGGAAGGTTAGTTAACAAACATTTCCAAACACAGAAAACAGTTACAGGCTAGTCCTCCACTTACGACCTCTCGCTTAGTGACTGGTCAAAGTTATGATGGGCCTCCCGAAAGCTACTTAGGATTTGGTTCAGGAGTTAGGATGGCTGCACACACACACACACACCTGCAATCCCATGGCCACAATTCAGGTGCTAGGCAAATGGCTTGCCTTTTATGGCCAGTGGAGGCATTCTGGGGTCATGTGAGCTCACTTTATGACGCTTTTTGCTAGTTTTGAACCACAGAGGGGATGGGATGGGACGGAGGGAGAGAG